>OZ024862.1:38981174-39101174 GCA_964017155.1 Oasisia sp. SBJ-2009 | reverse complement strand
TAATATAATATAATATAATATAATATAATATAATATAATATAATATAATATAATATAATATAATATAATATAATATAATATAATATAATATAATATAATATAATATAATATAATATAATATAATATAATATAATATAATATAATATAATATAATATAATATAATATAATATTATATTATATTATATTATATTATATTATATTATATTATATTATATTATATTATATTATATTATATTATATTATATTATATTATATTATATTATATTATATTATATTATATTATATTATAATAAAATAAATGACCATACAGATTATATATATATATATATATATATATATATATATATATATATATATATATATATATATATATATATATATATATATAATCTGTATGGTCATTTATTTTTATGGAATTATTCAGAAACTTTTAGGAATATGTAATATAAATATTTGATAGAAACCATCAGGACCATCAGGGATTGGCGTGCAAGTGTGCGTTCGTGCATGCATGCGTGCAACATTTTCATTTCATATGTGATCAAGTAATGTAAAAACAACACTTGGAATATATATATTTGGCATTGTTTATCCAATATTCTAGATTGATTGTTCTCTCCAGTAAAATCAATTATAAATTAAATTATTATGTATAAATAGCATGACTGTAAAACCATTCACAAGCAAAGCAGTACGCTAGCACGTATATACCGTTATTTACGGTATGATAAATTTACTGGAAGGATGTGGCTGAAAGTAAATGGTGTGAGTCCAGATGATCATCGAGAAATTCTTTATATGTGACTGGACAAGTTATTAAATGACCTAATAGACAATGCGGCCGCCCTTAGACTTTACGGAGTGTCTGAAGGACTCTCCGCGTTTTAGGTGAGTTTGCGTGACTTCGTGTTACTTTTATTTGTAATAGCGTCTTTGGTTTAGCTCTTATTTCGGTCGAACCGTGACGGGTGTGCAGTCAAGTATCGTGTTGGCGGAAGCCCAAATCTGGAGAGTGTACACCCTTGCTTCGTGTGACTTTCACACGCACCTCGTAGCACACAAGTTAAACGGTGACAACTATAATAGTAGTAATAACAGGGACACGAAACTAGACAGAAAGAAATATTATCAACATTGCAGTCTGGGGCTAGGTAAACGTAAATTATGAATAATATATGTATATGATAATAATGATTGATTGTCAGATTGTTTCAATGAATCGAAGTCGAAGACAAAGTGTGTAATTAGCTATGATTAGGCACTTCAGAATTTGTAATACTGGTATCAGTTAGCAGTATTAAGTACGCTGAAACAGTTACAATGATGTGCCCATATATGCGTTCGGTCTTGTGATGATGAGGAAGACTTCATACAACAGCATTACCCATCGAAGACAGTGCTAGAGCTGTTTCCAACAAGAGGATCATTCAGTATATGAATTCTTGATCCCTTTTTGACAACATGACTGGAAAGCACATGCCTTGCTGTATGACCTGTTTCCCCAGTTAGAGACGTTCATACAGGAGTAACAGAACCAGCCGTCCAACAGGAATAAACCCCAAAAGGGACATGGAACTAGGGACAACAGTGTCAATCCTCACAAGTTTGTAACTTGGATCTTAGGAGGGTGCCGATTTTTTATATGGATTTTTCATCAGGGAACTGACCAGTATGCCTCAAAACTCAAAGCAGACGACACAGTGCAGGTGAGGCAAAGTACCTGTATCCCATCCAATGTTCAGTGACTGATGACGTAAATGATATTCCTGTTGAAGACTTCTTCCTGCTTAAGATTCCTACACTGCAAGATACCTTAGAGCCAATTAAATTCAGGCATGATGTAGGGAGGTCTTCGTGAGATAATCGCTGTAACTTCATTGAAAATAAACCAGTTTGTGAATGTTTGAATGTCTAGACATAGATCTACACTTGAAGAACAGACAGATCAATTAAAAGGTCTGTTCTTAAGGGTTCATTTTATCCAGTTACTGCAGCGTTCTGAAAATGACCCATGTCATGGACATGGGTAATGTCATTGTCACTTCTTCTGTGCAGCTTCAGACAGACAGGCACCATAAAGCCCCTTTTCATTCAACTGATTATAATTATTCACCCATCTTTGATAGCATTCTTATTTTGATGTTGCAATCCTCGGAAAAGCTTTTTGTCAACTTCATATTCAAGATAAAAGGTGACAAAGTTCAACGTATATATATGAATCTGTTAAAACTATTAACATTATTATAACTATTTATTTAGGTTATCCTGGCCATTGAAGTCTCAGTATAATTTGTGTTTTCAGAGTAAGGCTGGGTAATGTAGCCGTGTGGGGTTTAACCACTAACACATTTCTTTGCAACAGACAAAAGTATAAGATTTCACTCATGGTCAAAGTGCACACATGCACGTGTGCACAAACACACACACAATCAATCATACACACATCTTCATTGACTAGTATTGTTTTTAACCTCTTCAGTTCTTATGACACTCATGGTCAGTAATTACTGAACATATTGGGTAAATAACTATGAACTCTAGCCCAACTATTTACTGCCAGAAACTACAACATGGTACACATTTACGAACATTGCTTTTTGGGTAAATTTATGCTTTTCTCATGTGGCTGACAATCAATGTTGTTATTTCAAAGTTTTTGTGAAACAAATAAAATAAAATAAAAAGACAGTCAAATAATTGTGAATTATGTGAAAATAGCTCAAATTGATACCGGTGATCGACTTGATTACCGGTAATAACCAAGCAAGCATTTATAAATAATTGCTTACATGTTTAGACTTACCACAAACAAATTGACTACAGAAAATAAGCAATTTGTTACTAATTTTAGGGTCATGTAGTGGTGCCATTGTCCACACATTTGGCTTATTGACAAGTGCTAGAGGGTGTCATGGAAATATTCTTTGTTATATTTGATGGCAGCATCTTTAATATAAAAAGCTCCCTAAGTTTAGTAAAGGATTTGTTTAATGATGGATTTCCTTTATTGGCTCATAATCTCATTTTCTTAAAGATAAATTGTCTCCTGGAATTCAGATACTCAAGGTTATCATAAACAGTAATCATCTGTTTTCAAGTCTGATGATGTCATAATGGTGTGTGTATAAAAGACACCAAGTGTGCATATCATGTCTCAACTGGACAGTCATGATTAATTTCCACTTTATGTCAGATTATGTCACTTCTTTTGCATGTACACTGTACTGTGGTTACAATTTCACACGCTCAATGTGACCTTTTTGTGTATATGTATATGTATATGTGTATGTGTATGTGTATGTGTATGTGTATGTGTATGTGTATGTGTATGTGTATGTGTATGTGTATGTGTATGTGTATGTGTATGTGTATGTGTATGTGTATGTGTATGTGTATGTGTATGTGTATGAGTATGTGTATGTGTATGTATATGTATATGTATATGTATATGTATATATATATATATATATATATATATATATATATATATATATATATATATATATATATATATATATATATATTATATGTACTGATGGAGTGCATGTAAATTATAGCTGGTTTTGTGAACTGTAGTTGGGTATGAGTTAATTATTCTTATATCCACCCAGTGTTAGCTTTTATAGGTCTACAACAATGCCACCGTTTTCAGTGTCTTCTGTTCTTGCCCTACATCATGCCAATCAGACAACAATTCATATAGATACTCACTGGGATCAGTTTTATCAAATCTGTTTTTGTTACATGCATAAAACTAAACTCTGACTAAGTTCACAGTTGTTTAGTAACCAGTTCAAATTATTACATAGATTTTTACTTGGTTAGCAACATGTAAATTGACTTTCACACAAGTGGAAGACAGCAAATGGAGGCTGAGAAAGGGCTTAAAAGTGGTTTCATAAATGGATAACTGAATGGGGTCAGTGACTCAGTGTGGTTGGACAGTCTGCATTCCAGAAAGTAAACAGGGCAAAGTCAGGGTAGGGATGACTAGCTCAACTGGGCAAAGTAGGGTGGGATGATTAACTAGTCATGATCACGAGGCCATGTTCAGTCATATAAGCCAACTCATTACAACCATCAGTCACTTGTTATAGTACCATTTATGGAATTATGGTACACTTGTACACCATTACCAGCACTGCTAGTGCTGGTAATGGTGAAGATGAAATGAATCGAAAAGCAAACTTGGAAGAAAAAATTTAATTGGTAGTTTGATGTAATACTAATGAGAGTAAGTTGCAAAATTGCTTGATTAAGAATGCAAAAAGATACGTAAAATAATTTTGACAATTTATTTTCAGAAACCAAGTATATGTGTGTTATTGCACTTATTAGCAGTGTTGAGATTAATTGCCATTATTAATGGTAATTAATTACAACTGCATAATTATTGTGTTATTACATAATGAAAATATAAAGACATTATAACAGTAATTAATTAAAGGACAAACAAAGTTAACTTTTACGTGGCATACACCTAATAGAGTTAATATAAAGTAACAATTTCCACATATACTCAATTTTTTAACACCAGCGGTTTACCAGAAAAATATTTTTTAACACCCAGCCATCCAAATTCTATGCGCTACCCCATCTTAGACGAAGAATGACATCACGACGATGATCGAGGCGCTCTCCACGTAGATTCCCTGCATAGGGTTTGGCTGTTGTCATGAAATGGCTGCAACTCGGCAACGCACGTAACATGCTGATGACGGTAAATATAAAGTTGTCTATTATTGTTATCGCTGAAATCATCCCATCAACTGATGATACATGTCTACATCAAAGCATTTCTCCTCAAAATGGACCGAGCAAAGTGCCAAACAGTACGCCCGCAAATCACCAACGTGAATCCATTGCTTCAATACAACTATTATTGCAACCGTATGCTGAACACGAAGGCATAATTACTAAAGTTTACCATAGATTTAACCACAGATTTAGATACACGTCTATAAGCAGCTGCTAGATGTCACGCCAACTGAACGAACTGTCGAAGACTCGAAGTTGTTGACCCTTGATGACGTCGCCGGAAGCTGACCGAGATATAGAATGCCGCGCGCTGAATGGCCAAGCCAAATTAACCCTTCACCTATGGCGGCGTCTAGACCATCGTGGATTTTGTTAGAATTTTAGACTTTAAAGTCACATTCTGAGTAAACCGCTGACGTTAAAAAATTGAGTATATGTGGAAATTGTTACTTTGTATAAACTCTATTAGGTGTATGACATGAAGCCGTATCCTTTTTTTGTCCTTTAACTATAGTAGAAAAAATGCAGTATTAATAAAAAAAATTTTTTATTGGTTTCAAGGTTTGTAATTGAGTTTTTTTTTTATGAAACTACATGTACATTGTAAGTGTAACTAAGTGAAATTTATCATTTGATCCAAACCTGGTCTGTGGTGTCAGCTGTGCAAGACAGATAATTCATATTATCTTTTTAGATTACAGACTGGTTTACAACATTCTGTTGCCAAACATCTGTGCCATGTTATTATCCGAACTTCTGTGATAGTGCAGATGAAATATTGATGTGCATCATGTGCCATGAAATGGGAGTTTGCTGTAAAGGCCATTATCAACAAGACGATGCAAATGTACCATTGCAGCTGGGCATTTCTGCCTTTCTGCTTATAATTGGCTAACTTTACACATAACAGTAGAAAGCCCAGCACAGCGGCATACATTGACATAAAACATTTGTGGTGTGGGCAGATACATTGCAGATTTGCAATTATATTTGTTCATGTGCAAATTAATTATATAACAATCCAAATATCAATAATATTATATATATATATATATATATATATATATATATATATATATATATATATATATATATATATATATATATATTTATATATTGTGTGTAAGTGTTTGATTGTATACAATTGTTAATTGATATATCCTGTACGTCACGGTTTCTTTAAACCACAATCAAAATCATGCATCAGACGTCCGCCAAACTTTGCCCTTTGAACTGTTATCAACAATGTTGATAACAGTTAAATATATGAATTATTACATTACTACTAGGACATGACGTCTCTTAGAGCAAACATTACATCTGACATTTTTAAACAACTTTCTCTTTGGTTATTGTCATTTAGGATAATCTGAAACCAGAATTTCAACAAAATATATGACAAAAAGCATATATATGTTCAGGCAGCCATTTTGTTGATCGCTTGACAGAGTTTGCTAAGCAACATGGATACATCAGTTATGTACAATAGGAAATTATTAAAATCATTAATTCATTATACATTATGATAATGCTTAGTCGAATGTGTAGCATTGTTAGAGAGTGTGTGCGTGGGTGTGTGTAGGTGGGTGTGCGTAAATGTCCGTGCAATAACTGTGCATGCATTCCAGGAAACTAAATGTTGTGACCGTTTAGTGCCGAGTGAGTAGTGTAATGTTGAGCTAGCAAGGTGATCCCTGTTGTGGGATGGCTGCAAACTTGTAGATTACATGTAATCTCCCCACACAGACCTGTCACCAACCTGCAGGCGTGGGCTGGCAGATACCTGGCAGATAATGCACATAATGTACGCCACATGTCTGGGTTGTGGCTAGACAATTCTACAACACTGCCATCAAGGTATCCTTTATGGTCCCCCAAGACTGCAGCCTGCAAGTATAACCCACACACACATAGTGTCTAGAACTGTCTACTGTCTACAGTCAGCTGGTAGGACAAGAGTTCACTGCATGAATTGAAGGCTCATGCAGTTACACAATTAAGACACATGGATAGGAGCTCATGACTTGCGGATAGCAATGCAAGGTGATATTAATGAAATTATGGCTTTTCGGTTTTTGACCGTGGATTTTCACATGTTGAATTGGAAAATACAGTTTGAATTTAATTTATACTTATTACTACCTACTAATGTCCTCCTTCATGTCTTTGCTTAGTTTTGAATCCGCTGTGGTTTATTAATAATTACCAACATGTGTATCAGTGTGAATATATATTTTTGTTCTTCATATTGTTATATTACTTATTTTATTGATATATAACTTATTGTAACTGTCCATGATAGAAGGCAGCAGCTGGACTTGTCTCCAGTGGACAGTGGTCAGAGAGGGTGTTAGATGAGATGAAGACAAACACCTACTTGTGAGCTGATTATTGGTGCCTGGGTCACTATCATGGGTGGACATTCCTGTCAGCCCTCTGGTCAGTTTGTTGACTTCCTTCTCCCTGTGTGACAAGTGTGTAACAACTTGACTTTGATGTTCCAAGTAGTTGAGACAGTAAGCAGGCAGTGGTCAGTGGAATGTGTCACAGTTATTTGCCAGGAACATAATTTCTCAGACAAGGAATTGTCACAAATAGCAGTCACAAATAGCACAGTTGCCCTTTGGATAAGTCATGAGATTACAGGGCTTTATGCAGTACCAAATTATTGCCAGTCACACATGTTTTGGTGGACACATGGATGTTAACTGTTAAGGCAGTTTACAAACTTAAAATGTATCTGAGGACCTCAAATGGACTACAAACATATACGTGACACTATTTACACTCACGTTTGAGGCATAATTGACAATATCTATGGTTTTGGAAGACCTTTTTTTGCTCCTTCATTTTTTTACCCGTCCACCCATGTTTCTACCCTTCCACAACAGTTTTTACCCATCCAAATGATGGGTGGATGGGTCTCTGCATAAATCTATGCATAAGAGTATTTCTTGGATCATGTTTTTGTAAGGGACTGAAATACTGTGGTTGTTAAAATAAATTTCAAAAGTTTGAGTGTCTACTGTCTGTGTAATAACTAATAAACCTTTACCAAAAAGCCTAATAGATTACTAGGCTTTCTAGTAAAGGTTTTGATTCAGCTTCAGTGTGAATAAATGTCATTTAAAATATAAATACAAGACAAGCTCATAGTCACAGACTCATGAATCTAGATCAGTGTACTTTGTGTGATTATTATTAGCACAATAGCAGAGTGTGTTATCTATTTGTAGGTTTGTATCACCAGTTTAATCACTGATTTATCGCCGAGTAAACACATATATTGATAATCTGGCAAACCATCAGGAATTCAACAATTCCAGCAATGCAGATACACTGCATGTTGATTTTCCATGTGGTCGTTACTTGATATGACCTCACGACCACACTAAAAACTCTTCTCAATCCAGGGGATTAGTGGTTCTGAAATGTTTACTCCCAGGGCTGATATCAAGAAAAGTGGCTCTGACACAGTCCAGACTGACAGGAGGGGGTCATTATTGTGTCCAAGTATGTGTTTTTTTCAAGTATGTTACCATACGAAAGCCTGGCAGGTACATGATTTAGTATTTCTCCTGTTTCATCGATCTTCAGTCTGTCTTGCAGATCGATGGGTTCAGTTGGTTTACCTCTTTGTCTCAACCATGTTGGTAGAATTCGTTGAATTTCTTCCACTCTCACAAATCTTGTGGCTGTTGGTTCTGTTAGCAACAGTTTGTTCACCAGTAGACCAGGTAATACACAAGTGAAAAGATCATAACCCCAGGCCCAAACGAAGATTTGGTAGAATACCTGTCAACGATTCAACATATGTTTTTTTTTATGGACCACATGTTATATTGTATAGTATAATTTAACTTACTTTGGAGCTTAATTGTCGAAGATGAGTACAATGTTTCGACCAGTCCAGGCGTCATCTATGGGCATCGTTCACATACTGGTGTCACGTATGTTGCCTCAGAGTTCGGCAGATTTCCAATTTCCAAAGTAAGTTAAATTATACTACAATAAACCATTCTTGGAGCCATGAACAATATATTCGAAATCACATGTTATATATCGGTAAATACAAATGGGAATCAATTGTACGAACATGATAGAGTGAATTCCTGAAATGTCAACAATTCTCTTGATGGCATTAGTACAGAAACATGTTTATGCCAATATCAGACGGCATTATATATGTACATTGTAGTGGTATTATTACATATGACTTTTGCCCGAAGTACAATACAAAGATTGAAATGTGGTATGGTCCCCTCCAATCACAAAATTTCCCGAAATTCCCTGAATTTTCCAAAATGTTCCAATTGATTCTGGTGCTCCATTACCTGGTCTGTTATTGCCACAAATATTTTTTTTTATAATGTTCTGAATTTTTTAAGGGAAACAAACGTCGTAAGGTAAATGCAAAACTGTACTTGGGTGTCATTCATTTGTATTATCTGAAGTAAAAATGTTTTTGCTGCTATAGTACATTAAGACTGCAACTGTACAACAACTATGAATGATAATATTGCAACCCAGCTGGCAGATATTAATTATAAGTACATTAGAGCAATGGCAGTTTGTTCCCCAGACTGTTATAAACAGCATGTTGTGGTCTCAGTGGGGTGATGTGTTAGATAAGTAAATCTGTTCATAGCTTCTTATCAGCCATCTGGTAATCTGGGGCTCCAGCTTATCCCATCTCACACACTGGGTGGAGGGTGTAGAGGGGTGGGGGAACTAACTTTGTATCCAGTGTCTGCCTCTGGCTAATCACCTGGCTACACCTATTAGTGTAATCTTCTAGAGAAAGTCATTTTACACATGGCATTGAGGCTGACAGCTAGGTCATGCCAAAGAGACTGAGTGGACTGATTATTATGGTATCTTCAAGTTAATAATTTAATTTACTCCACATTTTTTAATCACAACAAATCATTTTCATTCTCGGTTATTTAGATCTAAGCCTGTTTAGCAGTGGGGCAAATTGCTAACATGTGTTCAGGGAAAACTGAATGTCACCTGGTGTCCCATTGGAGAACTGTGACACTGCCACCTGGTGTCCCATTGTGGAACTGGGGTGCTGCCACCTGGTGCCTCATTTCAGGAACTGGTTCTCACACATATTTCCTGACACAATCTGGCAGTTGTGTCACATGGATGTGTGAGATATAGTATTGGTAAACTACCATAGTTATCATAATATTTATTTTTTATTGTTATTCAATTTTTTTATTCACTATATTTTAATGTATTACGCAATGACTATAAGGTAGTCGATCAAATTCTTTAGTGCATGTATATTTTACAATACACTTGCGTTTGCAATCACGACCCTTAGGGAGATAAAATGTACATTTTTAAAGGTTATCGTGGATAAATAATGTTTATTATTATTAATATTTTGCGGCAACCTAAAAATCTAGATTTTATTTAATGACAGCCCAACTCTCAAAATGTGTGACTATGTCATTGATTTAACTACCAAGTTTATCTATCATTCTTAAAGTAAAAAAGATGCCTGTGCATGTCATATTGTATAACACATGGGGTGAGACATGATAACAGGCATTGACAGCACTTGGTCGCATCCATAAATATTGGGACAGTGAATCTGCAATTTATTTTGTTTGCCCCTACAGTTTTTAGCTAGCTGATAATTTAATTATTTTTAAGTGTCCAATTACATGCGGTCATTATGGTAAACCAGTTTAACTAATGTCATTTGTAGGCTTCTGTCTAGAAATAATTTATAGTAAGACTAATGAGGTAATTGGTGTCTATGGCCCGTGTTCAAAGATACAGACTTTACGTTTGCTCCTTGATGAATACACGTATAACATAAATGATTAATGAACCAGCACCACCCAGCCCCAGGTAATGAATGATATTGTGTGTTGCACTCTACTGGGTAATTTCGGACATTTAATTTTCTGAAAGTCATCTTCTTTGCTGATGTTCGTTTTTTGAATTATTCATAACTCCAGACAAATGCAAGCAGTGTTGTGTTGAAGTAGGGTTCTTGCATGAGATAGTAATAGGGCAACAGTACCAGCATTGTGTGGGTTCACCTCTGTGGTTAGCAGACAGGTTTACCTACCTGCTAGATACCTGGGCGTTTCACAGCAGTGGCAGCTGATAGGGAGAGTTTTTATGGCTGCCACTGGCTCAGAGGGCCTGGCACCAATGCCCTAGATATTTGTCTCAGGTTAAATCAAATAAATCTGTAGAAATCCATCGCCCTTATAAAAACTGAATGACTGATAGGAATAGGCGTACAGGATCAGATCATTGTATACCTTCGATTAAAATGGTATGTTTTGCATTGAAAGGTTGTATAACATTTTAGAATGGTGAAATGGAAAGCTGGAGAACCTCAGCCAGGGGGGAATTGTTTTATCTGTTTGGGGCCTTGACCTAGGTATCTTTGACAACCTCTGCACTAGAAATAGTTGTAAGTTTGGATTTATTTTGATTGTAATGTATTGCTGTGTTTGTTTCTGTTTTGTAATTGGCAAATCCCAGCTGGGTATCGTGTCGATCACTTCGGATGCACTATGAGCATTGTGCATGGCCTAGCAATTCTTTGAATTTTGGGGCATCCTTTGAATTTACCAGTGATGCTTCTAGAATGTTCCATACAGTTGTGAAGGGAAAAGATGTTCAACACTCTTCAGTGAACTTAGCAGAAAGTTAACATCATATACACAGACTTATGTGAGGGGAAAAGATGTTCAACACTCTTCAGTGAACTTAGCAGAAAATTAACATCATATACACAGATTTATGTAGGTGAAGATATATTATTATTGAAAATTTCTAAATTAATGCACTAAAGTAATGTGGTCAAGACATGTGTCAGAATGAAACAAAATTACGTTACCAGAATTCCAGAGATTTTGTTATTACTTACGATTTAGTTATTACTAGTGATTTAGTTGTTACAACTGTAAGTGATAGAAAACACCACAGGGTGAGAGTTAGAGTTGAGGAGTGTTAGGATGCAGCTGTTGGGCTCCTAAATTGGAGTAGCTAGGAGGAGATCAGCAGGAGCTCTTTCTTGGCATCTCAGGGTAAACACAAGGCAGTCAGTCCAGGAGACACACCCAGGCCTTGGCTCTCTCCTGTCTGTAGATGTCTGTGCTCAGGGCTGTGTTGTGTCTGTCCTGTGTGTGGCTGTGTGTATAGGGAATGGTTACATGGAGGGCAGGTATTCTGCAGGACACTTGCAGGATTGGCAACAGATGATAACAATAAGAGCTCAAGGTGGATTTCAAAATTATTAAGTCATCGTAAACTGAATTGCACTCAGGAAGTATTTTATGTGATATCAGGTTGTTTTGCCATCTCAACATGACAGCACAGTGTGTTAATTATAACCAAATATGTAGTATCCTAGCTTAGAAATTAGTATTTACTTCAAGTTTAGCTACGTTTTAGAGTTAAGCATGTTTGATTGTCCAGAGATGTTTTAAGAAAAATGCCATAATAAAGGTGTCAGTCACCCTGACTCATGGCTGAAAGAGTACACCATGACATCCTGTGATCACTCATCACTTATAAGACATTGCTGGTCAGACAAGAAACTTTGGGCATACATTCCACAGTGGATGTGGTAGTCACTCTATGTTATGTAACTAGTGTAAATAAAGGGATGTTATGTAGCTACTATAATAAATGTTGCATGGTATGTAGTTCACAGAGTGCAGTTTCCGTGAAATGAGGTAGGTGACTTTATTGACATGAAATACAACCACAACACAAGCCTTGGCTATTGTAGGCAGTTCAGATTAAACCTCTGATTCATCTCCGCGAATGATTATGTACCACCAGAGCCATTACCTATGTTACACAATGGTTATTGATTTATCATAAAATGCAGCAAACTGAAATATCCCTAAACAGAAAAACCAAAGCAATAACAGGTACATTATACAGATAGGACCAAAACATGTCCATAGACCAATACAACTGCTGTACATATCGGTGTTTGTGCTGTTGTTAGATGATAAAAGGCATTTATTGGCTTTTTGTTGTGATTGGTTTATGTCAGTCTGACTCGGTCATGTGTAATTGAAAAGGCAATGCAAGATGGCTTCATGTTATGTACAACTGATTTGCCATTTTTGGAAAACTCAACTTTTGGAAGAAAGCAGAAGACATTGTAAGAATATTTTTTGTCAGACGTGGTGATATATCCAATTTGAACGCACTAATTATGACACAGCTAGATTATCTGAAAAGCGTTGGCCAAAAAACATTGCTTCAGGTCCATGTAAGTAATCACAAGAGGATGCGTGCATATTTTTGGCTATTTAATATTTCACGGTCTGAACTACCCGGTATTCCTAAATCAATAATATTGTAAAATATAATGTAGTTTCAAAACAACAGTTTTTTCTCGATAACAACTAATTTTTACATTGCACATATTTTTTAAAATAAAGTAATGACATAAGTAATCACAAGTACCCGGTACATTCAGTTTGCAGTTTAAATACTAGGATTTTTATACCTTTTTAAAGGGTAGTTTGCATACAAAGATGCACTGTCATAACTACCTGGGGTATATGCAGTATTATGCACCCTTTTTATTACCCCTTTAAGACCCGACTATTGCTTCACTTGCTTGTAAACTATTCTTACAGGTTCTTACAGGTCCTTTTCTGGCTGAATTAGGCATTTCTGCCTCTTGTGCCAGCTCTGTCTTGATCATTGATTTGAGACTGTGCGCATGCGTCTAAAGGTGACACAGTCCATAGTTGAGGTGGTGCCGTAAAATCATTTTTTATAGGATGATTTTTCCATAGTTTATCAAGTCTACCTTCAAATGATTGGACTGATGGAGCATCTACCACAGACTGTGGCAGACTATTCCATACATCAGTACACCCCGGGTGTAGATCGGTATACAAATGAATTTTTTCGGATGTTCAATCGGCATCTTTCTTTAAATATTTTACTAAACTATGGTATAGCCTTCAGTGTAGAGAGTACAGAGTACAGTATTGACTGTCATGTCTGCCTCATGAACAAAATGCTGCATTGATTATGTACTGTTACAATGCAATGCATGGTACATTTGATAGGATCAAGGTCATTTTACAAATCTGAGGACATCTTATTTTCAAGCAAGATTTCTGCACACATCTGCTACTGCTAGCTATCTGTTTGTAAATCCACTGGATTGCAAGCTGGTCACCATCATGTTTTCCCAGACAGTGTGTGTTATGTATGTTACTGTGTCTTTTAACTTGACCAAATATTTGTACACTGTATTGCCAATTCGTATAGCCGATTCAAATTCTTTCTTAATCAACACATCGTATGTGCTCATAACTATTTATTAACTTGACAACCCATTTGTGTAGCTCTTCACATAGGCCCCTCAAAGTGTGTATAGGCTAGGACCACTGATAGGCCAATATTTGGGTGGCACCATACTATCAGCCCACAAATACTGATTGGGGTGCAGATGTTTCCCCAAGGGATCAAGTCATTTGGTAATGTAATGACAGACATTGATCACCTAAATAACAGTGATTTATCTAGTGAGTAATTGACCAGGTAATTACACTGAGCTTACTGCTGAGTTGTCATACATTGATAACATCCCATCTAGCTGTATTGTTAGTTGAAAGAAGAATTACACATCATGGTTTACTACTCATTTACTTTGGTAGATGTTGCAGTGTGAATGTTGTAGCATTACAGTGAATAGTAACATCACAGTGTCAATATGCAATATGTATCAAATCTGCATGGCATGTTTTTCTAACAAAAAAATTATATATATTGAATTTAAATTTATTTCCACAACAACAATTACTACTACTACATTATACATACACTGCATTCAATACAAAGTATTCTTCATATAGCACAAACCAGATAGGTGTTTTATTCCATATTCAACACAATTTAATAGGACCATTGCGCCTGCAAATGTTGACCTGCCAGTCCAGCTCCACTACGAGTTCCACCATTGATTGGCCTGTTGAATTCCATAATCCAAGACAGTCAGTAGCATGTGTACATATGGTTCTACAGCAGATACATATCTCAGACCAACTTTCATCTAATGTTGGTCGTTGGGCCAGAGAGGATGCTGAGCATTCAAAGGTCATGAGGCATCTGGTCTAGAACCGACTACATTTAAAAGTCATAGACACGTGTAATTACACACATGACTTTGTGGTTTGCAGGGCGTCACTTGAAGACACAGAGAATGACATTGATGTGCTGGAAGCCAAGCTGGAGAAGGTGAGACTGGGGTGAATTACACAAGTCATTAGACAGGGTGGGCCATGGTAGACAGGTGGAATCAAACTAACCCAGGTACCAGGTGGTATTAGACAGGGTGGGCCATGGTAGACAGGTGGAATTAAACTAACCTAGGTACCAGGTGGTATTAGACAGATGGGACAGAATTATTGATGGCAGCAACAGAAAATGCCTATACACCAGGTAGTCGTTACTGGCACTTCCTGTTATCAAATAGGGGAGAGTGGGTCATAACCGGATGGTTAAAATATAATTCTGAGCTCTGCACTGATGAAACCACACAACCAGTACGTGATCAAGGCCCGTAGATGACGGGTCGAAACGTCGTACTCGCTTCGACAAATAAAGCTTCAAAGTAAGTAAGTCATACTTAAATTATACTAATTATCCCCGGAAAAACCTTTAGACCCAGCCAACTGATTATGCCCCATATGTGTGGCATAACCGGATTTAGTGTGGGGTAGGACTGGAAATTATTAAGTAACTCCCCCTAAAGCCATATATTTATATAACTAGGTAGGCTTCATAGTACTCTCAGCTGCTTACCAGGAAATAATCAAACAAACTGATCTCTGGCGAGTGAATTAGTCTATTCTTCCTTTGTAGCCTACTATCATAATCTAGTTTTGGCCAAGAAGTTGCCCCTTACCTGCCCTTGCTTCCAGCCTCTAGGCATATTCTTGTCTTGTGCTAATCAACCATAGAATGTAGAGATTTAATAATCTGATGTGACTGGGATATAATCGGATAGGGAAAAAATAATTCATCCGATTATGCCCCGAGGTCATTTGTAAGCCCAAACCCACAATATTGCCCACCGTGGTCACATGATTGTCTAATACATTGAACAATGTTGCCCACTATGACAACCTATGTTCCTCGGAAATGGTCCATACTCCCACTGAAAGTGTACGTCAGCTGAGGCAATTCATGTAGTGTCTCAAAATAAGATCGCTTACGCCCAAATCAAGATTTTCCACGATGGGGGCGCGTTGTGAGTTGCCATGTTTTCACAAAATTGCATGGCAATGTCTCATATGCAAGCCGTGGCCTATGCAATAAATGTATTCACTCATTATGAGGTTCCCCATATACCATATGGTTATGCTTCAACATCCAATTATGCCCCACTCTCCCCTACCAATATATTTATTTCAGGTAAAAATCAGTACATCGTAAAATATCACTCACCACATACCCTATTGTAGTACACACAGTGACTATGGTGGCTGGACGATATCTCATTAGGCAGAATCAATGTCTTGTTTTGTGCTGTTGTATGGAATAAATGGAAATCAAATACATAATCAAAGTCTATTGTTTAGATTTCCACAAGCCACAGTGCAAACACTGTGTGCTATTGGTATTTGATGCTGTTCATTCTTATTGCTATTGACTGGAATTTTGTAAATAAAATAATAGCATTGTTAGAACTGTTCTAAGGGTGATTTCATTTAAACTCATATCCATGTAAAAATACAAAATGTTTTAAAATGTCTTCTTTGTATCACACTTCCTAACCATACCCTAAAACATTTTAAAGTTAATATAATATATATAAACAGTGTTTGATATATTTAGGAGCTGGATAAGATCTGCTGTCTTCGACTTTGTCCGCATCTGTATTTCAGAATGCATTATAAGTGAGTAGTTTGGATATGTGTACGAGCAGCCTTCGCGCATTAATTGTAGCATATGGCTGGATGCTTCCCAGAGGAGCCGAGATGGTGTCTGAGTGAACAGGTCTGTCAGGGAAGTAAAGTGTAAAGCGCTTTGAGCGGTCCTGAGGATTGGATATTGCGCTATATAAGAACTGCCTTTACTTTACTTTTTTAGTTTCTATGTGTTTTGAGAGACGTGTGACCTAAGGACGTGTGAATGTATGTCTACTTCCTCTGGTTGTAGCTGGTCAAACTCTGCAGTGCCATGATAGACGCAGGCAAGCACTTCAATGCTGCAAACAGGTGAGATAAGCTTCACAGCTTAGTGCCACTTTCCAAAGCTGTTAGTATTACAAGGTCCGTATGGGGCCTTGAAAGTCTTGAAAAGCCTTGAATTTGATTGGACCAAATTCAATGCCTTGAAATCTTTTAATTTTACAAATTTGTCTTGAAAAGTCTTGAATTTAATTGTGGTCAATAAAATATTGTTTTGATTCAATTGTTTTGACGAATAACAGCCTGATAAAGAAAAGCCTATGCACAAAAATAACTCGTGTGCACATTGGTCAGTTGGCATTTCATTGTGGTCAGCGCCATTGTTTTCTTAGTCGAGTAAAATATTTTAATGTTAACTTAATTTACGTTGTTAACACAGTCTTTAATTTCTTTTTCAAATAGCCTTGAAAAGTCTAGAATAGCCTTGAATTTCAAATATATCCAGATGTGCATTCTGGTAAATTATGTTACTTAAAAATGGCAGATATCAGGCGTGTTGGCTTTGTTTTTTATTATTATAGTGAACTGTGAAGACATGATGACTTATGTGTATAACAAGACAGATGTTTGGTTATCTATAGTCTATACTTAGCAAAATTGTGTGTCCTATAGGTGACGCATGACGTGACGTGATGGAAGTTGTGTAGAATGTGCCCTAACTGACTAGCCTATGTTTGTGTGGCTTTGAACAGTTCCACAAGCACTGCATACTGTTACGAATAAACAGTTTCCGCTGTAAACTTGATATCAAACCTTAACATGCAGGGAATGTAGAAAAATGAGGTCACGATTTTCTTCCAAGGGATTGTAAGTGAATCCGAGAATGTTTGCCACCCGAGGAGCAAGCCACCTATGAGAAAAACATCAACATAGACCCATGCACGCATATTTGCTAACTTGATTATAGTTGTGTAATTGCATCCTGTTGAACCAGTGTCTAGCATACGCCCCAGCCTAAGAAGTTGTTTCCCTGCATCACAAGTGTTACAGTGATGTTCTGCCATTTGAAAAACACTCTGGGCACAAATAACAATGCAAATGCTGCTGCATGCTACGGTCTGTGAATGATAATCTAGTAAACATACACAGTTAACAGGAATCCGTAAAATTATGGTATTATAAATAAATTTTTATTTTTTATTTATAAAATGCCACCTGGAATTAGCACACAAACAGCATTCTCAGAAATCTCAGGTTGAAACCGTGTTTTAACTTGTAGTCTATGCTCTGATTATCTGGTCATGTGTCTGTATTCCATAGTGCCAGTGGCACTTTCCAAATATCCAACAATTTGCCTGAACTCTGTATGATGCAACCCTCCTCCCAGACAGATAGATGGGATGTTTTCACAGAATCCACTATCTCTGTCTCTCTCTGGCCATGTAATATACAGTCACATAAAAAGATTACACACTGTGTTGACAAGCGTAGCAGTCAGCTTGTCTGATTCTAGTACGTCACATAAAAGTGATAAAACTATTCAGTTAATCCTTTACAAAGGCGTATACTCCACTTGTGTATAGGTTATGCAGGCAAGGCCCAAGGATGTCTGCGTAGTGTGTTGAATGAAGTCTTACTGGCATCACCAGTAACGCACTACTATGAATGCATTTAAGTATGCAGTGTGAGATCTTAAATATCAATATAGCAAAGTATTTCATCTTCAGGACTGCTCAAAGTGAAGTGTTGCCTACTCCCTAGTACACTTTCTTATTCCTATCATGCAGTTTATTGGGAAAATAATTACGTAGAACCATTCTGAGTTTCGGCAGCCAAAAAACTTTTTTGGTTTAACGTTTTACATTCACTGACAGTACCACATTAGATTATCAGAAATGTGTAAACAAAACCCACTACTAACAATTAGGTAGACTTAGATAGAGGGATGCAAGTCTGCAATATACTAGGCAAAAACGGCACTATTCAATGATAATCTATGTGTGGGGCCAGTTTCCAGCCTATGTCGTCATGGCCTGTGCATTAGCAGATGAGGACTATGGACTGTACTGAAAATATCATGGGCCCAAGCAAATTAGCTTATCAATGTTATCAATGTTTTCACAGATCCGTAAATAGACAGGTCAGTGGCACAGGCTGCTTGTCTGGCATCAATATTCTGCTTAATTCATATGTTCAGATAAAACTGACACTGCACAAATTGTTCTTTACTTTGTTGTTGCTATCCAATTGTGTTTTATTTGTCAATTCTTTATTGTTCAATTTTACGTGAAATGCGCATGAAAAGTGATAAGTACAGGTGTAGCTGTGAGCAGATGTAAGACAATATCATTCTGATTGCAGTGGCTTCATCAGTGGTTTGCGCGATGTGTCTCAGTACTTCAAAGAAGATGAGCTCGTTCCGGTATGTACAATGTGTAAATGTAATGTATTAGCTTTATGAGAAAACATATGTTTGGAGGTCAAAGGTCAAACAGTGACGATGATGTTGGGGTTTGAATCGGTGTCACTAAAAGAATTGGTGGAATATATTCATAAAACATTTTATGATCACTCGTCAATGGGTTGGTAATAGCAAAACCATACCAGGTGTTGATGAAGGTAGTATAAAAAGATGCAGAACACCTAAACAGTATGATATAGATTTATTAAATGTACATGGATAACATAAACTAAATTTTAAACATGAATGAATGAATGAGTTACGAATGCTTTGACGAATACAAGTATTGTTGTAGTAAGCAGTCGTCATATGTATCACTTTATTTACCATGCAGTCATGGAAATTGACTAAGAAAGTGTAATCGTTACACAGCTACACCATGCTGTGACAATTTATCTAGTTGACATGAAGAGTTATTGACTCGATGTTGTCACATTAATAAATTAATGTTTCCCATTTTCTTTCCCGTCATATTCCCCACAGGCCGACAGCACGGTGGGAGTAAGTATCACTCGACTGCACCCCGCATGACTAATAATATTTAACCCCACCCCATTCTGTAGGTGACATGGTCTAGGGCAGACATTGGCATGCACGCATGCATACAACGCGTGCATGTTGTATATCATGATTTTACACTGTAAAATTAGCAAAATTTCCGTTTTCACAGAGTGCTATATCTGCACAATCACAACAAATGGTTTCACAAAAGTGTTTATATTTACATGTTACATTCGCACAAATGCAGCAAATAAGTTCCCAAATTTTTTATATCTTTCATTTTCATTTTCATTTATATCTTATCTTTCCAGTGTTAAATCACAAGGTAATATAGTTTCATTCCGCCGACATCTAAAAACCTATCTCTTTAATGCTGCCTATCCTCCTTAGCCTCCTAGCTTTTCCATCCATCCGTTGACGACTCACGCATTGCTTTCGATTATGAGATTGATTAATCCCCTGGTTTTGTCGCGCCACTGAGCTTGATTTTCGAGGATATTGGCGCAAAAGAAGTTACTATTATTATTATTATTATTATTTGGCAGAAAATGTAAATGCTGCATGTATTTTCTGTGATTGTTGTATAAGAAGATGACCCAGCCGATCAGTAGATGATTTATGTAGCTTCGGACCAAACACGGCAAACATGTTGTGAGCAATCAGCTAGTCATTTAATGGCCGTCTAATGTTCGTTCAGAGTCCATAAGCTAATAGGGAATTTAAAAAGTAGAGCGCAATGGCTCAGGGTTAGAGCTTCGGACTCTCGACTACAAGAACCCTGGTTCGAATCCAGTGCTGCGGTGTTAAACCTTTGGGCAATTTTTTTCACTCTACATTGCTACAGTTCATTCAGCTGTATAAATGAGTACCTGGCTATAGACAGTGGTGGATATATGTCACGAGCAGCCTTCGCGCATTAATTGTAGCATATGGCTGGATGCTTCCCAGAGAAGCCGAGATGGTGTCTGAGTGAACAGGTCTGTCAGGGAAGTAAAGTGTAAGGCGCTTTGAATGGTCCTGAGGACTGGATACTGCGCTATATAAGAACTTGCCTTTACTTTGCTTTAAAAAAAGCATTACTTGTCGCCCAAGGGGTCATAGACAAACCCTGTAAGTTTGGTATATGAGATGAAAAGCATCTGAGAATGCAAAATGTCTAGGAATATAAATTTACATTATATGCTTATACAGCTGTACACATATGTTAGCTGTGTCATAGTTAGATTACTGGTATGTACAAGGTGCTCACAATGTGGCTGCTGTACGGATGAACTACGTCTTGCTATTTCATCCATGCATTGTCACAACTTAACTGATGAGGACCACCCCCCAAATATCTAGAAGTACATTTTGAATGAAAATCTGTCACTACGGATGTATGTAGAGTTCATGGTATGGTGTCAGTCTAGAAAGCATGGTGTTTGTTTATTTTTACGTAACTTTGATTATACCTGTTTTTGTTCACATCTAATTGTGCACACACGCATGAAGATATATTTTCTTAAATTGGTTAATTTCATTTAGGGCTTTTTAACAGTTTGTTTCTCATGATATGCAAATCGGATATTAGACACATTCATTTTACAGTATAATCACCAAACAAAACATTTCTTATTGACATTTTGAGCACATAATGTTGCATGTAATTTTTTAGATCATTAACTGTTGTTTAGCTAGTAAATTTAGAAAAGAAAAAAAATTGTTTACGTATACTTGTATATGTAAAAAACATATGGTGAAACAAAAAGTTAAAAGCCCTGTTTTTCTGTAATGTGCTCTATGAGTGATGTAAGTTAGTTCAGGCACCCTTCCAGTGCACTCTTTTTACTGATAATACTTCTCTTGTTCTTGTTATTTTGTTGAGCATCAGCTTTTACTTCTAACATTCTTGTCTTGTTTGATTTTGTATTCGTTTTTTCTTGAGTTGTTTGTCACTGGTATTATTATGTTTAGCATGTGTTTAGAAATGGTCCTGGAAGAATTGCTTCAAATGAGTTATTAAAATGTTTTGAAAGTCATGTGTTTAGCATGTGTTTAGAAATGGTCCTGGAAGAATTGCTTCTTAGTTATTAAAATGTTTTGAAAGTTCACAGTTATCAGGCATTTGAGCTTTTAATTTTAACAAGTTAATGTCATATTATCTATCTATGATTAGGTGCACTATTTTGAAATAAAATGATGTGGTATGGTTATTATGTTTATCCAAATAAATATAGTTTATTGGGCAAATTGATAGCAGTGGATGCATGCTGCATGTCAGTCTATGTAGAGGTATTTATATAGGATTTCTAGCATGCATACATGCAAGCATGGAAGCTGTCTGTATGGTTACCAAACTATTCCAATTTTAAAGCATGCAGCTGTTTAATGTCTCATTATGACATTAAACATGGCAGTCTGACAATGACTACATCTTTTAACCAAATAATTTTAAATATTATTTAACAACAAAACTGAAGTAATGAAGTAAGATATTAAAGATATTATACAGTTTCTCAAATCAGTTATGACTGCATGATATTTGTGTAAATAGTCAGTCACGATAGAAAGTTGGCAGTTCACAAATATGATGGCAGTGGTCATAATGTTATTATAATATGTGAACTGGGTGATTGTAAATGTAATGGCAATAACTAGAACACATAACATAGAGATTGTGCTGCGAGCCGCCCGTATAATCAGGAAGTTGCACTGTTTGCCTGCAGGTGGCGCTGGAGCGGTTCACACACGTCTTGACGGAGGTTCAGAAGTACCACAATGTGAGTAAATACAGCACAGTATTCAACTGTTGAATACAATAGAGTCTTTTTAATAATAAGTGGACCTTAAAGCATAGCTTTATGTAGAGACCCAACCACTCGTCATTTGGATGGGTAAAAACGAATATGGACAGTTAGAAATATGGGTGGACAGGTGATGGAGGGGTAAAAAATGAAGGAGCAAAAAATTAGATCTTCCAAAACCATAGATATTGTCAGTTATGCCTGGAATGTGAGTGTAAATGGTGTCATATGTGTGTTTGTAGCCCATTTCAGGTCATCAGGTACATTTGAAAGTTTGTAAACTGGCTTAACAGTTAACATCCATGTGTCTACCAAAACATGTGTGATTGGCAATCATTTTATCCTGCATAAAGCCCTGCCTTAAAGGGTAACAAAAGGCAACTTTTTGGGGTAATTCACTTAAAATGGTTAATCTAAACTAACAATGTGCAGTTATAATTAATGTTATCACATTGATTAAATGACAATGTGATATCAAAAATGTAACGATCTAGCCAAAATGTATAATGTAATGGAAGCAGACTTCACTGAGTGTTACAAACAACTGTGAGGTGCGGTGGTCGCGCGGTAGAGCGTTGGACTGTCAGTGTCAATCGAGGGAACAGAGGTTCAATCCCACCTACCGCCTTTTCGAAACTTAGGCAATTTCGTTCACCCCACATTGCCTGTGTCTTTCGGAAAAGACACTAAAAGCCGGTGGTCCCTTTTATCTGGTGTCTATGCCAGGGGAAGTAAAAGATCCCACACAGGGGGTAAATGTGTAACCTGTAGTGGACTCACTAATTCTAGAGGACAACTCTGAAAACCAAGCTCGACAATACTCTAGTCACAAAACATGTGGCTAACGTAGTAGCTAACCATAAGAAGAAGAAGAACATAACTATTCCCAAATTGATGACCCGTTGAGTATAATAGAAAGTCATGACAACAACATTTCTAAATAATGGCACTGTCCATATAAATTAATTGTTGCACCTTCAACAATATAAAATGCTAAGGGACATTTAAGGAGTCCGTAGATGTAACAGGGAGTTTCAGGCTTGTGGGCCCTCTTAAAGATCTAAGCCTGGAATGAACATGGCGAGTGGATATTGGTGCCTGAGAGGAGATGTGATTACTATGTCCTCAAATTAGTGCAGTAATTGACAGCAGTCAGTCCTTCAGTTCTAATGCATGTGTCATTGTTTCAGTCTGACATTAATATGTCGCAGTCAGGGCTTTATACAGGATCAAATTATTGCCAGTCAGACATGGTTTGGTGGACTACAAACACATATGACACCATTTACGCTCACTTTCAAGGCAAAACTAACAATATCTATGATTTTGGAAGACCTTTTTTGCTCCTTCATTTTTTTACTAGTCCACCCATATTTCTACCAGTCCATATTCGTTTTTACCAGTCCAAATGACGGGTGGGCGGGTCTCTGCATAAAGCTATGGTCGCAGTCGATATTTCCCAGCTACCCAGCAGTGTCATTATGATTACAGATGTTGTCATCAGCTATGTAGACTTGATGTACTTGTAACAAGAGGCAACACTTAGTAGTCTGCCACTCGGTGCATCACTCGGGTGTTGTCAGTTTGGTAGGTGCGTGACATCATGAGGTGACACAACTAGACATAACAAATAACATGTCTCATGACGACTGTGCTGACTCTGTCAATATTTACAATTTTCAGATATTGCTCGACCAAGCCAACAGGTCTGTCTGCAAGAAGTTGAACCACTTCATCAAGAAGTAAGTATTCATTTCTTACAACCTCTCTAAATTGGATGAGGTGTTTCATTATTACTATGGATCGTTTGTGCTCATTCCAGCAGTGCTGTGTTGTCGTGCTGACATATCTGATGGTGGTAACTCAACATGGATTCCCAGTGGTGCATAATTTAGCAGTCTGATTTAGTATTATGATAACCAACAATATTGAAAAAAAATTATTATTGATTTTACAGATTGTGATTATGGAGCACAGCGGTGTCGTAGCCTGTTTAGATATTCCGTGTACGGCCTGCTGCTATTTCAAACTTTGAAAAGTTCAGTCGTTATTCATTGTTCCAAATGAATTGAATGTTTGAAAAAGTACCTGGTTATAAACAATGGTGGATCTGAAATAGTTGAATAGTCTTCACGCTGAAAGTCCAGCAGGGTTGAATACTTCCTAGAGAGGTCATGAAGGTGTCTGATTGAACCAGACTTGTGGAGTAAATTGTAAAACACTTAGCAATCCTAAGAACTGAATACAGTCTTATACTTGCCTTTGAACCAGTCATTGTTCATAGAGCGCAGTGGCTCAGGGGTAGAGCTTCAGACTCTCAGCTAAGAGAACCGGCATGTTTTTTCACTCTACATTGCTCCAGTTCACTCAGCTGTATAAATGAGTACCTGGCTATAGACAGTGGTGGATATGTGTACGAGCAGCCTTCGCGCATTAATTGTAGCATATGGCTGGATGCTTCCCAGAGAAGCCGAGATGGTGTCTGAGTGAACAGGTCTGTCAGGGAAGTAAAGTGTAATGCATTTTGAACGGTCCTGAGGACTGGATACTGCGCTATATAAGAACTTACCTTTTTGTTGTGTCTGTGCAGTGACATCAAGAAGGTGAAGGAGACCCGGCGTCACTTTGAGAAGATCTCAGCCGACATGGACGAGTCCCTCGTGAGGAACGCACAGGTTCCTCGCAGTAAACCAGCCGAGTGTGAGGAGACTCGCAATGTCCTCACTGCCATGAAGTCTTGCTTCGGACACATCTCCCTCGATTATGTCTTCCAGGTGTGGCACATTAGGCACTATTGATAAGTTAGCGGTAGTTTATTTCTGACACTGGGCTCATAAACTATAGTACGATTTATAATGTGTCAAAAGAGAATATAAAAATAGTGTGTTGAAAATATGGATGAATTGAAATGTAATACTTTTCTGTGATACATGTCTTAGTTATTACGGAATGCAAAATCTCATAAACACATGAAATCATTAAATCATTATCTACAAGATACATGATTTTGGAAGTTTTTCTTTTTATAACACCTAGTACATAGTTACATACAGAATATCTAATTTGTAACATTTAGACATTATTGTATACCTATACACTAATGAGATTTTCATGCACGTTTAAAATAAGATATGACACGATTGAAGTTCGTGACAGCACTAAATGTGTGAGCACATATGTTTCATATGAATCAGTTCTAGGGCAGTGATGTACTGTTTTCCTCATTCTTTCAGAGGTAGCAGCTCTGTAGATATTTATACTTTTTAAAAGGCCCTGTCATCTTTTCTGAAACTTTTAAATGTGTGTCATGTTTTTATAACTACATGATACTGATGGGCATTGATAATTTACTAGCAAATAAATGAATATGAATTGTAGGATAATGTTTTGTTGTGATTTCAGGTGAATATACTCCATTCGAAGAAGAGGTTTGACATTCTGGATACGGTAAGTGTGACAGTAGGTAATAGTTGCTATTGGCATTTCAGTAATCTCCCACGTCCGATATCAGTCATGTATATCATAACCAGTGAAGTACAATGGATGAATTCTCTATCTTATGTGATTGGACATTCAGTTTTAATGTATTGGATCCAACCTAATATTCAATAGTTTTAAAATGTGGAAACCACATAAAGTAGACCAAGATGTGCATTTCTCTAACTCAACTGTAACAGATAGGTGACTCCACCTGGCGGAGAAAGTAGAATTATGTTTTGGTCACCAGATGGCACCACTCTCGACATTGATTTCTATACAGAAGAGTACCTTTAAAAAAAACAGGTTCCTTTAGTGATTAAATACCTACATCCAATATGACAAATACGGTTTCTGAGGCTGAGGCTTTGTAGGGTGCATGTCATAGTGCACAGCTACCCAATAGTTTATCCTTGATCTTACACCAGCCACGACAGCAGGTAGCATTTGACCACCTTTGTTTTTCCACAGGTGCTGGCGTACATGCATGCACAGAATGCACACTTCCACCAAGGTTACGACCTCTTCTCCGACCTTGAACCCTACATGAAACAGGTAGCATCACAGGTAAACCACTGGACTGCACAGCACTGGCAGTTGTCAATATTATTACCCCCTCCTGCCCTCCCCTCTCTGCCAGCCACTGGCTCCCTGTAATGCCTGTTTAGACAATGCCTCTTCCCTGGGTTCTGTCTGACACACTTCAAACCGTCACACCCCCAAAGTTGTAAAATTAATTGATGTGATTTTCTTCTTTGCAATATGATCTTCATAAAAAGGTTCTCAGTTTGTAAATGTCATATTTAAATTCAGTTGTTCATAATGCTCCATGTTTTTAGTATTTGTTCTGAACTACGTATACACACATCTGTTGATCAGACGACAGAAACACTTCATGACACCAGCCTCTTGTTTGTTTATTTATTTATTTATTTATTTATTTATTTATTTATTTATTTATTTATTTATCACTGGCAATTGTGTAGCACCATCACCAAAGTGCATCCAAGAGACTTATTTAAGACATATTTTGGAAACGTCACATCGGCTACTGTGGTGATTTATGGTAATCCAACATTGTTAAAGAATGAAGCTACTGCAAGTCCTGGTAGGCTGTCAGTCAGTGTACATGCACAATTGGCAACTGTTTGTGGTGTGACTGTTGCTGTGGTCTTGTCTTCATGTTGTCTGGTGTTACAGGTACTTGTTGTATACAATCCTCATCTCTCTATTTAAGTTTACCTCAAATCCTCAACACCACAACGCTCGGATAATGACCTGTGAATCCAGGGTAATGATTCTGGATTGTCTTGCCTCTGAGTTTGGGTTGCTGAGGATTAAGTTGCCGTTTATTTTTTATTCTAAGTTTTGTATAGTACGAAACTTACACATTGTTATTCATTCTACATATATTTTACATAGTTATGTTTTCCGCACATGGTTGTGTCACAATACATATGGTTTGACAGCGAATGGACCAGTTGTATGGTTTTGGTCAGAATATAAACATACCGATATTTGTTACCTTTCCATGGCCATCATATGCTGCTAAGACAGGTTTGATATTATAGCAACTGCACTTCAAATTCACGTAATAAAATCATAGCAGACTAAAAAATTAATAATCACTCAATGGAGATTGTCTACCTTTATCAGTTATTCTTGGTTAACTCTAGTGTCGGAAATATATAACAGGTGTTGTGCATGCTTGCATCATGATTATTATTTGCTGACAGCTGGAAGAACTGAGTTCACGGGCCGAGGTCGAGCGGAAAGAAATGGAGGATCGACACACACTGGTTCAACGTAGGGTAAGTATCGGTGCATGGAGGGGCAGATTTGTCACACCAGTGTCGTGTTTATGTTGGTGGATGTAAGGGTAGTTTTGTCTGACGTGTGATTTTTTCAGTGGATTGTAAGGGAAGTTTTGTCTGATGTTTGTGTCAAAAGATGGTAGAATTTCATCACTTTCATTACACTGGTGTGGTGTTTGTGTCCTTAGATGGTAGACTGTCATCATTCGTTACTCGTGCAATGTTCGTGTCAGTAGTTGGTAGTGGTTTGTCACAGAGTTTCATCAGTTGACGGTGTAGTAGTGTCATTACATCAACGGGTTCCAAGCCTGCGTAACCTAGGCAGAGTGAGACAACAGTACTTTTTGCATCCGACAGTCCATGGGAAATTAGTCGATCTGCAAGTATTATCTGCCAGTCTTGGTTTAAACAAAATCGCGGTAGATATTATGATTGGCCTAAAAAACTAGAGTGAACTATTACTAGTTAATGCTTTCAGCAGACTGATACAAATCACACAGTAAACTAACCAAATTAGAAATTAAAACCACTGATTTGGATTTCAAAATGAACATTTAGAATGCACCTTCTAGGTTTGACTCTTCTCGGCAGGTTCACAGACGTGAGGTGGAGACGAGTAAGTGCGAGTGACCTGTATGATGTATGTGTGAGTGGATGGTAGAGGGATGTCATCACACTGTTGTGATGATTGTGTGAGTGGATGGTAATGTGATGTCATCACACTGTTGTGATGTTTGTGTGAGTGGATGGTAGTGTGATGTCATCACACTGTTGTGATGTTTGTGTGAGTGGATGGTAGAGGGATGTCATCACACTGTTGTGATGTTTTTATGAGTGGATGGTAGAGTGATGTCATCACACTGTTGTGATGTTTGTGTGAGTGGATGGTAATGTGATGTCATCACACTGTTGTGATGTTTGTGTGAGTGGATGGTAGTGTGATGTCATCACACTGTTGTGATGTTTGTGTGAGTGGATGGTAGAGGGATGTCATCACACTGTTGTGATGTTTGTGTGATTGGATGAAAGAGGGATGTCATCACACTGTTGTGATGTTTGTGTGAGTGGATAATAGAGGGATGTCATCACTGTTGTGATGTTTGTGTGATTGGATGGTAGTGTGATGTCATCACACTGTTGTGATGTTTGTGTGAGTGGATGGTAGAGTGATGTCATCACACTGTTGTGATGTTTGTGTGAGTGGATGGTAGTGTGATGTCATCACACTGTTGTGATGTTTGTGTGAGTGGATGGTAGTGTGATGTCATCACACTGTTGTGATGTTTGTGAATGGATGGTAGTGTGATGTCATCACACGGTTGTGATGTATGTGTGAGTGGATGGTAGTGTGATGTCATCACACTGTTGTGATGCTTGTGTGAGTGGATGTTAGAGGAATGTCATCACACTGTTGTGATGTTTGTGTGAGTGGATGGTAGAGGGATGACATCACACTGTTGTGATGTTTGTTTGAGTGGATGGTAGAGGGATGACATCACACTGTTGTGATGTTTGTGTGAGTGGATGGTAGAGTGATGTCATCACACTGTTGTGATGTTTGTGTGAGTGGATGGTAGAGGGATGTCATCACACTGTTGTGATGTTTGTGTGAGTGGATGGTAGAGTGATGTCATCACACTGTTGTGATGTTTGTGTGAGTGGATGGTAGTGTGATGTCATCACACTGTTGTGATGTTTGTGTGAGTGGATGATAGAGTGATGTCATCACACTGTTGTGATGTTTGTGTGAGTGGATGGATGGCAGAGTGATGTCATCACACTGTTGTGATGTTTTTATGAGTGGATGGTAGAGGGATGACATCACACTGTTGTGATGTTTGTTTGAGTGGATGGTAGAGGGATGACATCACACTGTTGTGATGTTTGTGTGAGTGGATGGTAGAGGGATGTCATCACACTGTTGTGATGTTTGTGTGAGTGGATGGTAGAGTGATGTCATCACACTGTTGTGATGTTTGTGTGAGTGGATGGATGGCAGAGTGATGTCATCACACTGTTGTGATGTTTGTGTGAGTGGATGGTAGAGGGATGACATCACACTGTTGTGATGTTTGTTTGAGCGGATGGTAGAGGGATGACATCACACTGTTGTGATGTTTGTGTGAGTGGATGGTAGAGGGATGTCATCACACTGTTGTGATGTTTGTGTGAGTGGATGGTATAGTGATGTCATCACACTGTTGTGATGTTTGTGTGAGTGGATGGTAGTGTGATGTCATCACACTGTTGTGATGTTTGTGTGAGTGGATGATAGTGTGATGTCATCACACTGTTGTGATGTTTGTGTGAGTGGATGGTAGTGTGATGTCATCACACTGTTGTGATGTTTGTGTGAGTGGATGATAGAGTGATGTCATCACACTGTTGTGATGTTTGTGTGAGTGGATGGTAGTGTGATGTCATCACACTGTTGTGATGTTTGTGTGAGTGGATGATAGAGTGATGTCATCACACTGTTGTGATGTTTGTGTGAGTGGATGGATGGCAGAGTGATGTCATCACACTGTTGTGATGTTTGTGTGAGTGGATGGTAGTGTGATGTCATCACACTGTTGTGATGTTTGTGTGAGTGGATGGTAGAGGGATGTCATCACATGATTGTGATGTTTGTGTGAGATGATAGAGAGCTTCTTTATACCAATGTGACATTTGTGTCTGTGAAGAGAGCTTCAGTTATGTAAAGCTTCTGTTGTATCTACACAACCTAGCCAGTTAGTATTGCCTTTTATGTTGTGGAATACATTTTCACAATAACCTGATTTTGTTTGTTTCCCTAAGTAGTACATGTAGATTGGTAGGTTTGTTGTCATTGTTTCATAGATGGCGACACACATACTGATTGTTTGTTTGTACACCAGATGGCAGCATGTCAGGTTGAGGAGTCTATAACTATAAGACATGGGATATTCTCCCAGGCACTGTAGATTACTAATGATTGTATCATTTTCTCAAGCAGTGACAAAGTTTATGTAATTCAGCACGATTTGTATCAATGTAAGACATAAATCTATTTGAATTTCAGCTTTAGTGGTCACTCTGGAAACATGATTTAGTTTCAGTTTAAAATAATCTATTTGTTTCCAACAGAATGACAAAAAAAAAGTGTTGTCTTCGTATATTAATCACCCTGGTTTGACAACACACCAGCCATAGGCACATGGCTAACACGAGTGATGAGATCAGAATAAGAAGAATATCATGTCAAGGATCTCGAATGTAACATCTAGATAGTCAGTTCGGGGCAGTACAGTTTCGTTGACACAGACATAACTTTGTTGTTGAAATTTGTTACGTTTACAAATTAGCCTAGTAGTATTGTCAACGTGCAGTCACATTACACTGAATAATTAACTGTGTTTTATTAATAAATAAAATAACAGTCAGCGGTTTTGATAAGACTTTGCCACCAGGTTTTGGCTGTGTTTGTCAGATTGCCGACAGCTGGCTGGCAGTACCATAGTCACTGTGTGCACGTGTCATTGGGGTGAGCCACCCCAGGCCATGGTCTCGAACTCGGTGGCTCCTCAGGAAGTTTTTGTAAGCATAGGAGAAATTCCTCGGATGAAGGCCTTGTCCCGGATAATGTTTGCTTTTGTTTTACTGATCCAGATAGCTTCCTTTAGTTCCTGTCTGATTTCCTGTCCATGAACCTTGACTCTTCTTAGTTCCATGGACTTTGGTTCTTCTTACTCAGTCTGCCTTGTGCTTCCTAGGGAAGTCAATTTGGTTTTGGAAGGAATAGGTGATAACAAGCTTCGAGTATTCGTAAGACTGGATACCATGCCGTTTATAAAAACGTAAATGGATTTATTTATTTAGTCTTATCATCTGTCGTGACTGATATGTATGTATCAGTCGGTTTTTTTTTTATGTAGACTTCCTGCTGATGCTTTGACTGTGTTTTCCTTGTGCTCCCACAGTTCATAAAGCTTTGGAACTACAATACTCCAAGTTAGTGTATAATTGGATAGTTTGAAAAGAGGGTATAGATCTGTGGAAGACAAGAACTGTGATACCATCAACACGGGTACGTACCCGTGTTGATGGTATCACAGTTTTTGTCTGCCACATCTATACCCTCTTTTCAGACTATTCAATTATACCCTAACTTGGAGTATTGTTAGTGCATCTCCTCTGAGGAAGTGCAGTCACTCATGTCTCTCTACCCTATGAGGCAGTGCGGTCATTCACCTCTCTCTACCCTCTGAGGCAGTGCGGTCATTCACCTCTCTCTACCCTCTGAGGCAGTGCGGTCATTCACCTCTCTCTACCCTATGAGGCAGTGCGGTTATTCACCTCTCTCTACCCTATGAGGCAGTGCGGTCATTCACCTCTGTTTACTCTATGAGGCAGGGTGGTCATTCACCTCTCTCTACCCTATGAGGCAGGGTGGTCATTCACCTCTCATTACTCTATGAGGCAGGGTGGTCATTCACCTCTCTCTACCCTATGAGGCAGTGCGGTCATTCACCTCTCTCTACCCTATGAGGCAGTGTGGTCATTCACCTCTCTCTACCCTATGAGGCAGTGTGGTCATTCACCTCTCTCTCTCTACCCTATGAGGCAGTGCAGTCATTCACCTCTCTCTACCCTCTGAGGCAGTGCAATCACTCACCTCTCTCTACCCTCTGAGGCAGTGCAGTCACCTCTCTCTACCCTCTGAGGCAGTGCAGTCACTCACCGCTCTTCCCTCTGAGGCAGTGAAGTCACTCACCTCTCTCTACCCTCTGAGGCAGTGCAGTCATTCACCTCTCTCTTCCCTCTGAGGCAGTGCAGTCACTCACCTCTCTCTTCCCTCTGAGGCAGTGCAGTCATTCACCTCTCTCTACCCTCTGAGGCAGTGCAGTCATTCACCTCTCTCTACCCTCTGAGGCAGTGAAGTCACTCACCTCTCTCTACCCTCTGAGGCAGTGAAGTCATTCACCTCTCTCTACCCTCTGAGGCAGTCCAGTCATTCACCCCTCTCTACCCTCTGAGGCAGTGAAGTCATTCACCTCTCTCTACCCTCTGAGGCAGTGCAGTCATTCACCTCTCTCTACCCTCTGAGACAGTCCAGTCATTCACCTCTCTCTACCCTCTGAGGCAGTGCAATCACTCACCTCTCTCTACCCTCTGAGGCAGTGCAATCACTCACCTCTCTCTACCCTCTGAGGCAGTGCAATCACTCACCTCTCTCTACCCTCTGAGGCAGTGCAATCACTCACCTCTCTCTACCCTCTGAGGCAGTGAAGTCATTCACCTCTCTCTACCCTCGGAGGCAGTCCAGTCACTCACTTCTCTACCCTCTGAGGCAGTGCAGTCACTCACCCCTCTCTACCCTCGGAGGCAGTGCAGGCATTCACCTCTCTCTACCCTCTGAGGCAGTGAAGTCACTCACCTCTCTATACTCTCTGAGGCAGTGAAGTCATTCACCTCTCTCTACCCTCTGAGGCAGTGCAGTCGTTCACCTCTCTCTACCCTCGGAGGCAGTGCAGTCATTCACCTCTCTCTACCCTCTGAGGCAGTGCAGTCACTCACCTCTCTCTACCTTCTGAGGCAGTGCAATCACTCACCTCTCTCTACTCTCTGAGGCAGTGCAGTCATTCACCTCTCTCTACCCTCGGAGGCAGTGCAATCACTCACCTCTCTCTACTCTCTGAGGCAGTGCAGTCACTCACCCCTCTCTACCCTCGGAGGCAGTGCAGTCATTCACCTCTCTCTACCCTCTGAGGCAGTCCAGTCACTCACCTCTCTCTACCCTCTGAGGCAGTGAAGTCACTCACCTCTCTCTACTCTCTGAGGCAGTGAAGTCATTCACCTCTCTCTACCCTCTGAGGCAGTGAAGTCACTCACCTCTCTCTACCCTCTGAGGCAGTGAAGTCACTCACCTCTCTCTACTCTCTGAGGCAGTGAAGTCATTCACCTCTCTCTACCCTCTGAGGCAGTGAAGTCACTCACCTCTCTCTACTCTCTGAGGCAGTGAAGTCATTCACCTCTCTCTACCCTTTGAGGCAGTGAAGTCACCTCTCTCTACCCTCTGAGGCAGTGCAGTCACTCACCTCTCTCTACCCTCTGAGGCAGTGCAGTCACTCACCTCTCTCTACCCTCTGAGGCAGTGAAGTCACTCACCTCTCTCTACCCTCTGAGGCAGTGCAGGCATTCACCTCTCTCTACCCTCTGAGGCAGTCCAGTCACTCACCTCTCTCTACCCTCTGAGGCAGTCCAGTCACTCACCTCTCTCTACCCTCTGAGGCAGTCCAGTCACTCACCTCTCTCTACCCTCTGAGGCAGTGCAGTCACTCACCTCTCTCTACCCTCTGAGGCAGTCCAGTCACTCACCTCTCTCTACCCTCTGAGGCAGTGCTGTCACTCACCTCTCTCTACCCTCTGAGGCAGTGCAGTCACTCACCTCTCTCTACCCTCTGAGGCAGTCCAGTCACTCACCTCTCTCTACCCTCTGAGGCAGTGTGGTCATTCACCTCTCTCTACCCTACGAGGCAGTGCTGTCATTCACCTCTCTCTACCCTCTGAGGCAGTGTGGTCATTCACCTCTCTCTACCCTATGAGGCAGTGCTGTCATTCACCTCTCTCTACCCTATGAGGCAGTGCTGTCATTCACCCCTCTCTACCCTCTGAGGCAGTGTGGTCATTCACCTCTCTCTACCCTCTGAGGCAGTGTGGTCATTCACCTCTCTCTACCCTCTGAGGCAGTGCGGTCATTCACCTCTCTCTACCCTCTGAGGCAGTGCGGTCATTCACCTCTCTCTACCCTCTGAGGCAGTGTGGTCATTCACCTCTCTCTACCCTCTGAGGCAGTGCAGTCACTCACCTCTCTCTACCCTCTGAGGCAGTGCGGTCATTCACCTCTCTCTACCCTATGAGGCAGTGTGGTCATTCACCTCTCTCTACCCTCTAAGGCAGTGTGGTCATTCACCTCTCTCTACCCTCTGAGGCAGTGCGGTCATTCACCTCTCTCTACCCTCTGAGGCAGTGCGGTCATTCACCTCTCTCTACCCTCTGAGGCAGTGTGGTCATTCACCTCTCTCTACCCTCTGAGGCAGTGCAGTCACTCACCTCTCTCTACCCTCTGAGGCAGTGCAGTCATTCACCTCTCTACCCTCTGAGGCAGTGCAGTCATTCACCTCTCTCTACCGTCTGAGGCAGTGAAGTCATTCACCTCTCTCTACCCTCTGAGGCAGTGCAGTCATTCACCTCTCTCTACCCTCTGAGGCAGTGCAGTCATTCACCTCTCTCTACCCTCTGAGGCAGTGCGGTCATTCACCTCTCTCTACCCTCTGAGGCAGTGTGGTCATTCACCTCTCTCTACCCTCTGAGGCAGTGCGGTCACTCACCTCTCTCTACCCTCTGAGGCAGTGAAGTCACTCACCTCTCTCTACCCTCTGAGGCAGTGCGGTCACTCACCTCTCTCTACCCTCTGAGGCAGTGAAGTCACTCACCTCTCTCTACCCTCTGAGGCAGTCCAGTCACCTCTCTCTGGGTGAATTAGTTTCCTTGGAAATGGCAGCAAGAGAGAAAACCATGTTCTTTTGAATGCGAGTTTGATGTTCCCCGAATGAAGGTAATTATTACCCTAGGTGGTAGGTTATTTTGTCAGCCACGTATCTGGTATAGTTTCGAGTCATCTTGTATGTCTTGCATAATAAAATAGAGCTGTTTTGAGTTGATGCAGGCCATGCAAGCAGCTACTACTATTTCACTGCCGTGGTTTCTAGGAATGCCTCAAGGCAACTGGTCTGGCCGTCTTTGGGTGCTACTTGATGGTGTTGTATACGTCTGAGTGCTGTCTTAATGTCATATGTATGGGAAAGTGTAACTACTAACCACTTATAAGCTTTGAATGTTTTGGGTCAGAGCATAGGGGAGATAGGAATGAAAAACAGATGACTGTATTACAGTTCAGGCATGTGACTGTGCATGCATGCGTGTGTTTATGCGTGTGTGCGTGTGTGGGTGCTTGCTTACATACGTATGTGAATGTAAATGCCTGTGAATAGAACAGCTCAATTCCATGCCTACATTCTACACTTAGGGTATGGTTCAAAGCAAGTTTTGCAAGGCAGCGGTACTGTAACATGGTACAAACACTAAACGAGTGTCTGGAATAGACATAGCACACCAATGTGTAATTGCATAATTGTTCATACCTACAAAGCTTTCGTGAATTGAGAACCTTTGCCGCAGTGAAAGTTTATACAGCATGAATGGTTGAGGAAACCGACCTACGGAACTGTGCATCTGTGCAGATGTTATGAGAGAGATCAGGGTCTTTATGATAGGCTGTTGCTGTTGCGTTTTTTCTCCGCTCTTTGTGGGGCAGTGAAAACGTGGAAGTTGACAACACAGATTATGTATCGGAGTTTCTTTGAAACTTGCAGATAACTCAGGGATTGTTTGTGTTTTCTGTTTCCGAGCATGGATCAGTTTCTCACAACTTGTGCTGTCTATGTTTTGAACCGTTCCACAAAAAGAACAGTTTTGGAATAATTCCAGAGTGTGTGAGAGACAGTGATAACCATGAAAATGCCAACCGCAGTTCATCTGTGCGTAATCCTCACATTTGTTGTCTGTAAATATATATATATATATAATAATTCTATATTGCAATTGTATAACACGTGTATTGCCATCACATTTCACTCCAATTGAGACAGCAATTGTTAAACTGTTTTAACGGCAACCCAAATTCCAGATGTGTGACTTCGCAAACCCGTGCCTTCGAACAAATAATTTATGAGAAAATGTATAATAAAAATAGGCATAACATAAGAAATGATTACTGAGAACATTTTATATTATATATATCATATATAGTTTCAAATTCATGCATCATCTGACACAAGCACTTGTCTCACTGTTGATTGATGATATTTCACTTTCTCTGTTTACAATATAACTATGAGTGAGTAATAAGATGTTGATTTATATAAAAATTAAGAAATGGTACGTTTTGCATAAAACAATATAAATTTGTCATGGTTGTAAATCAAGTGATAATCAATTAAGATGCAACTACATGTATTATTTTCCCAGTCTTTCCAATATTTGCCTTTTAACAGGTGCTATATCATTGCTTTAGGAACCTGTGTGGTCTGAAAGAAAAATACCTCACTGGAAGCAATTGGCTCTTGTACTCGATTGCACCATTTGCTAATAAACCAACAACATTCTCACCACATTTATACAAGGTTGCTGGTGCGTTACACGTGAATTACAGTAATGCCAGTTTTTTTTACAGCACTTACATGTGGTCGACACTCATTACCTTCAGGTAATTGTCACAGTCAGTATACAGCAGCCCTGCCCAGGTTAACAAGTGTGATAGGGTTACATTTGTTAGTAATTTTGCGGGTGTGGCTATTTGCAAATGTATATGCCAACGTACAACAAAATGGTTATGCAGCTGTAAAATATTGATATTGACGAAGCCGAAAATGTTTTAGAATTCAAAAAAATGTCAGTGTGTGCAGACATTGCCAAACTGTCACAGAAATCTCCAAATATCATGTTGTGTGGTCCTTGCTGAGGTAATTCTAAAAAAGTTTGTGACTCGTCATGGATATAATAACAGTTGTCACTTGTGACTATGCTTGCTCGCATTGTGTTGCATGTAGGAGTTCACTATAGGTCAGTCAGTCTTGTGCAAGTGTGTGCCACTCTTTGGAATCTATGTCAATGTTACTTCAAATTCCGTTTGAGTGTGTCTGTATGTCAGCTTGGGACTGCCTCTGGATCTTGTTCATTTTGATAATTGTGAAAATAGAAATTCTTTTGGAAGTCTGTTGTTGTCCATGTGAGTCATGTGACCTGTCCATATGAGAATTGTTTGTATGTGTATTTATTCCATTCCCAGGATGTTTAGTTTCCAACAGTGGATTGAAGGTCTCTCATCTGTTCCATGAGCAGCCTTCCCATTTGCTTTCAGTAGAACTCTGTAGAACATTACAGGAAGGACTATTTCTCTTGACCACTTATTACAATAAGTGCAGTTTATAGCACACAACATAATTTTAGGACATCCCTTTAAACTTTTTGACATGAATAGGTTTAATAATACAAGTTGATTTGGGTTTCAGCATTGGTGCAGCAGTGCTCTGCTTGAATAATCACGTCTCAAAACCAGATCATCCTTCCTGACCAAACCATTATTGAATGTGATCTAAATGTGATCTTGTCAACAACCAGACTCCCCTATATTTCCTAAATAATAACATGAATCACATTCTTTATTCCAGCTATAGTTTAGGAAATATACATTTAGTCATCTCAGGCAGTTATATTATCAGATTTCCAAAGATTTGTTATTCAATTAATTTTGTCGCTGACAGACAGTTGACCCAAAAACGGTCTGCTACTGTGACCTAAAACATATCCCTTTCTCATGCACTGGTTTCGTTCACACAACCAACAATGGTTTACGACACGTAGACAGTAAGAAAGGCCAAGATTTATTGGTTTATCAGCCTTAACAAGAACCCAAAATGCGGTGATTGACAGCTGCGAATGTGACAGAAGGATGACTGCTGTGGGCTGGGGACCATTTGAGTCTAAGTAAAAGAGACACGCTACAGAATCTTCCCAGTGAATTCGAAATGTTTCACTTTGGTAAAAAGTACATAACCTGGGTGTTCTGACTGCTGAAATGCAGAGCCATGTGTTAAAACTGATATTCCTGATGTTCCTGGACATAGAGATAGTGTGTCAATTACAGTAGTATATTTGAGTGTCTTGGGGAGCTCAAATGTGTTTATGTTATGATCCTTCACCATTATGGTTTTTGTTATGTGTTAAATATAATTATTACTTTCATAAAGCAACAAATCATAACACTTGAAGATGAAACAAAACTATTTTCCAGATGATTAACTTCACTGTTCAGCAAAATTATATTTCTGATGGAACACAGAGACTAAATGTGGCCAAAAAAAAAATGTTAACAAAAATTCTGTGTAGATGAAGAAACTTAGGTGATTTGCCCATCTTTAACTGCCCAACTGTGTTGACTTTAACCAGTGAAAACCATTGTCTGTCTTTAAGATGAAATTATGTCGTGAACTGTCAAACTCAATTTTTTTTTTTTAATTGGATTAGTTGTTCCTGATATAAAAGCTAAGGACTCCAGTTTTCTTGTATCTAATGTTTCCAGAGGCCTTGACCCAGTCTAAGAGATGGTGACTAATAAACATCACATAGAAAGAAATGCATCCTGGCTTATATTGCCGCTTACATAAGCGTTTGTTATTTGACCCAAGGATTGATGGGCATTTCTCCAAAACTAACTGCGTAGTAATCCAAGCATCACCAGATGCTTCTTGTGCTGCTATCTTATAAGGTGCAGTGTGGCAGTTGATTAAAATAATAAATTGGATTGAAATAATAAAATAAAATAATTTATTTTTATTTAAATAATTTATTTAAATAATTTATTTAAAGGTTTTTGTGTTGGTGTTGTGTTTGGGCAAGTAGTCGGGTAACACGTACACACACACACACACACACACACACACACACACACACACACACACACACACACACACACACACACACACACACACACACACACACACACACACACACACACACACACACACACACACTCACTCACTCACTCACTCACTCACTCACTCACTCACTCACACACACACACACACACACACACACACAAATAAGTATAGAATATATGCAAAGTACTCTCAAAGTATTTGTAAATACTTATATTTTAACAAGTACTTCAATAATATGGAACATAGTGTTCATGGCTCCAAGATGTGGTTATTTAGAAAGAAATTAACTTACTTTGGAGCATAGGTTTTGAAATGTGCAACGTTTCGACCCATCATCTATAGGTCTTGAATACTTGAATAGATACAAGTAAAAATATGAGTAACGAGTACTTTGTGGAAATTAAGTTCTTGACTACCAACAAGTACGTCAGCACCAACCCTGTTACAAGACTCTTATAGTTATAGTGTAAGCATGTGCTAGGGGGTTGTATTTGTTCAGGAAGCCTGCCCCAGGGCTGCCTTGTGACTCCCACAGAGCAGGTCACAAGACGTACTCAGACAACTGATGCCCTCGCCTGGTCTGAGAAAACAAATCTAGTTCTTTCTCACCACTTTTAAGGTGTCCACTATATGGGATAATTCCAGTTGTAGACGTGTAACTGGGTCAACACGATTGGTGAATCTAAAATAAAAAAATTAATCTGGGTCAACACGATTGGTGATTCTAAAATATTTTTTTTATCTGGGTCAGCACGATTGGTGATTCTAAAATAATTTTTTTTATCTGGGTCAACATGGTTGGTGATTCAAAAATAGAAAAAATTATCTGGGTCAACATGATTGGTGATTCTAACATAAAATATTTAATCTGGGTCAACATGATTGGTGATTCTAAAATATTTTTTATCTGGGTCAACACGATTGGTGATTCTAAAATAAAACAAATTAATGAATTACAATTTTTTTTTTTTTAAACTTTGCCAGTTTCTTGATGTACATATATTGTAGAATGTTTGAAAATGCTAAGAAGTATATTTGAAGCGAGACAGACAGACAAGATAGATAGACGGATTTGTTTAGAGGCTACAGTCTTGCGTGGGTTGCATACATCTGCTTGTCTATATCTAGCGATAAAAAACGCTGGTTGCAGACATACACAGGCATGTTTAATCAGTGAGAACAGATTGCAAGGTGCCATTGATTGACATATTATGTCTGCCTGGCATTCATTTTGTCGAAAAGCAATCCTATCTAATATCCACTGTGGTGTGCTAGAGCAACTGAAAGTATTTTGGTAAAAAACAGTACATTAACTTATTTAATTCACATTCAGTACAAGCCATTCTCAAAATTGGAACATTTATATGAATGCGTGAATCAGTTATTCATTTCTGTCAGTGTTAATGATGTCATCTTTTTTCTTTCACAAACTCAAAAGCCATATGACTGACATCTTAGGTGTTGTGCTAGCAGGAATCAGTGGCATGTGATCAGATATATTGTTATAAGTATATAAGTTGAAATCTAATGTTGGCAGAGAAAGTTAATTGTTTTGTAATTTTAGTTTGAACCTAAATAGAAAATATTCAACAGTTTTGTCCTAGTCATAATGTTTTTACGTCAGTAGGTATTTGAAAATAAGAAGTTGTGCCATATGCAGTATAAAGAATAGCTAAAATGTAATCAGTCATTAACAGTCAAACTGATATGCCTGTTCTTATCCACTGTTGTACTTTCATGTTGTCTTTCTGAGGCACTTTGTTGCCTAACAAAATCAGACAAATGTGCAGGTGCTAATCAGCAGCCACAGGCAGTGCCAGACAGAAATATCTCCAGATTTCTACTTGGCAGGACCCAGCAGTAGCAGGTGTTTAGCAGGTAGCTAAGTTATGCTAAACAATCTCAGCTGTGTGTGTGAACTTTATGGGCCTCTAACCTGTGTTGAGCATTTGGTTTGTTAAAATGTACTCCTACGATTTCCCCATCACGAATCAAATTTGTTTGTGGTCTTATTTGTAATGTGAAACTAAGTAATATTCTTAGTTTGTACACTGTACTTTTGAAGCTAAATAAATAATAACATCATATGAATAATATTTATTTACGGTTAGATTGATTGGGTAACATGAGAAATTATGAACAGCTTTGTATAATCAGTGCATATTATAGTCAGTTTAAAAAAGTGTGTAATAACATACTAAAAAGTTTCACAACTTCACCAAAAGTACAAGAAACATTTATACAAAATGAGCTAAGATGTTATAGCTAGACAGGCTAATTGTTTCATATCTGAAAATAGGTTTTTAATAACAAGGAATTTAGTATTATGAAATGTGCACTACCCTGTAGGTGGGTGACTTAAGTACTTTATTTCTCGACGCCCATTTCCCCGATTTCTTCGTAGATAGTGATGTAAACATTAAGTCATAACAGAGACTGATTGTGTTAATTTTTAACAAGTCTGAAACAGCGATACAAAAGATGTCACTTTGACGAGGAATTTAAGAGGAATAAAATGGAGGTGTTTGTGTTTTATCTGACAAATGTGTTTGACCTCAGCTGTGGCCATGTGGTGGGATCCACTGAGCTGTCTATAAAGATGTTGATAGCGCCCTGTTGTGAACTGACATGTTGGCATCTGTGATCAAACATACGGTCTTGTGCCTGCGGTGCATCAACTTAAACAGTCACGGCCACTGAATGAGGCATATTGGCCATGGTTCACATGCTATATTTGAAAGAGCATTCTTTATTGTTCACAAGCCCTATTTGTACACAAGAGTGCACTAAAGGTTGCACATGTAGATTTGAACCTGAAGATGTAGACCATCACAGGATAATGTTTAAATGAAGTGTTATTTATGTTTTAGTCAGAAAAATGCACTAGTACATCGTGATTATGAAATCTGAATCTTCTCTGTTAGTTGAAGCTACACTGTGCGTATAAAATATATTTCTGTGACCATAATTAGTAGCACATCTTAGTTTAAAAGATCACAGAATATGTTTGAATTAGTTTTATGTGATTAGTGTTACAGCATTTCATGTAGTTATCTATCTGTAGATAACCAGTCATTATCTACAGATATTTTGTTACGTCTTGGCAGACACATGAACAACAAATAATAAACTAGACATACCAACATTCACCATAAACACATTCAGTCACAATTGGTCTTCACTGCAGACTATATTGCTGTAAAGACATTACATCTGTCCACATTGTAAACAGACATGTTCACTCACTGACTTACTGAAGCAGTTCCTGTCTTGCCAGCAGACAATATTCACCGGTCTCTTGTCCAGCAAGAATGCATCATTCATCAGTCTACACTGTGCTGTGTGATTCATTGTCACAACCATTTCACTCCTTAGGCAAAAATGAATTTGAATTTAAAGTTACAACAAAACAGGCGCCACAGAATGCAAGCATTGTCATCGCGTTCCTAGTCAATGTCATTATCAAACTTATTCTTGTCAGCCGACCGAGCCCTGTTTCTTGTGTCTTTTTCTAGTTTCGTTTTACCCTTCATTTTGTCTGAGTACCCTGTCATTTTGGGAACATGCCACGACTGTGTTTTATCTGAAATTGGTATGGATGACAAATAGTGCTGTTGTTTGTCTTCCGGTTTATGTGTTGTGTATAAGTCTGTTTTTCCCAGAGTCTGTGTCACATGATGTAGTGACGATTTGTTCGGGGTATCGGTTGTTGTGTGCTGTGAATTGTTGTATTGAGATTGTCCAGTTGGTGGTAGTGTTTGTGTTAGTTTTCCACTGCTGTTATGTGAGCTCTCTGATAATTTGTGAAGTTCTCTTACATGAGTTCTGTTCACGTGTTGTGTAGTCCTGTTGTTTTGCTCTCTTTCACTGGTATTGGCCAACAATCCAAAATGTGCTTGTTTCTGACCAAGCTCATTGGTTGTTGCTGTCTGTCCTCTAGCGGACACGTTGCTCCTGTTTCGCTCACTGTCATGTGACTGGCTGCCTTTCTGCGGCCCAGTTAAACTAGGTCGGTTGTCCGATGCATTCGCCAGACGAATCGGTGCAGACACAGGTGTGTGTTTGATAACAGTTTGTCTCGTTATCGTAAAAATGTACTTCTCTTCATACGTAACGGGAACACGTATTGATCCGTAGTTGTCGTCAACGCTGCGCCGTGGTTGGTTGGTCTGTCGATGTGATATGTGGCTTTGTTTCTCCACCGAACCCTTCAGTTCACTCTCATGTAGATATATGAGAGGTCTGCCTTTGAGATTGGGCGGCGTTCGGCACGTCATGTGCTCGGGAGCGAAGAACGACACGGATTTCTTGCGTATCCACTTGACGAGCCAGTAGAGGGACTTGTCGCAGTGCCATGGGTTCCCCGACAACTTGATGGCCTGCAGCGCGGGGAAATGTCTGGGGAAGTCGGCCGGGAGACTCCTCAGTTTGTTGTCCATCAGGTTGAGGTTCTCCACGGAGTCGAGGTAGTCCTCGTAGAAGGCGTCCTGCTCCATGTGACTCGACAACATCGGCGTGTTGTGCATGTCGAGGAAGCGCAGATTGCGCATGCCCTTAAAGAGTGAGAGTCTCGCAAAGTGGACGTTCTGGCTGACCGACGCCAGCTGAAAGATGCGCAGCTTGTGGAGTCCAACAAACACGTCGTCCTCGATCTTCGTGATCGGGTTGTTGGACAGATCGAGCAGGTCAAGATTCGACAGATTACAGAAGGTGTACTGCTTGAGCAGCCGGATCGAGTTGGTGTTGAGGTCGAGACTGCGTAAGTTGTGGAGCTCGTCGAACGCATGGTGGTGCACCATCTCGATCTTGTTGTTGTTCAGATACAGATGCTCCAGCAGGTTGCCTCGTTGGAACAGCCACGGCGGCACGCGGTCGATGCTGTTGTAGTTCGCGTACAGTCCCTGCAGGCTCACGGGCAGGTTGCGTGGTATGTGCCGGATGAGATTCTTACCAATGTACAGGTTGTTGAGCACGCGCAGTCCAACAAAGGTGTTCCGGTGGATGCGCTTGATCAGGTTCCGGTTAAGATCGAGTACTTGGATCTGACGCGTTTTCCGGAAGTCTCGCCGGTCGATCCGCGTGATGTTGTTCTCGGGCATGCGCAGGTCTTTGACGCTGTACGGGAGACCTCGCGCCACTCGCGTCAGGCTGCAGTTTGTGAAGTCTATCAACTCCAGGTGGCAGTTCGGTCTAAAGTCAAACGCGACCGTCTTTATTGGATTGTCACGCAGCACGAGGAATTTCAGCAGCGGTAGATAGCGGAACGTGCGACGATGGATGGTCGTAATGCTGTTGTTCCGCACGTCGAGCACGCTCAGTCGCTTGTTCGACACAAACGCATGGCGCCCGATGCGACGAATGCGGTTGTTCGCGATGTTGATCAGCTGCACGTTCGTGAGATCGATGAAGATGTCATCGATGCGCGTCAGTTGGTTGTCCCGCAGTGAAATCACCCGCAGTCGTCGCAGTCCGTAAAACGTCTCGGTCGCGACGCGCCGCAGCTGATTCTGCGTGAGACTCAGCGAGATCAACGACGTCAGATTGAGGAACGTTCCACGCTCGATGCGTGCGATTCGGTTGTTCTTGAGCAGGAGGTGTTGTAACCACGGCAGCTGGTCGAACGACGTCGCACGCAGTCTCTTGAGGGCGTTGTTGCGCAGGTAGACGACCGTCACTTTCCCTGGGAATTTTGGCACGGAGGCGAGTCCCTGGTTGTCGCAGAAGACTTGGGTGATGTGGCAGAGGCACACGGAGGGACACGAGGCGGGGTGCTGGGCATCCACGGGCTGACCAGTGTGGGTCAGCACCAGTAGGAGGAGGAGTGTGGCAGGTTGGACATGGTCAGTGCCACCCATAGTCGCACTCTACAACATATGCAAATGGTACGGTTTTATATTGCACTGCAGCCAGTCCTCAGGACTGGGCAAAGCACTTTACACTCGACTGCCTGGCACACCTGTTCAATTGAACACTACTTTGATTCATCTGGAAGGTATTCAGCCACCTGCAGGTAATGTGCAAAAACGTTGTCCTATTGCCAGGTACTCATTCATACAACTGAGTGAATAGGAGAAACATTGAGGTAACAAAATTGCCCAAGGTCCAACACGGCAACAACTGAGGATTCAAACCCGAGTCCTCTTGGTTGAGATTTGGATGCTATGTAAGAATTGAGAGATCGAATGAAGAAACATGCGAGATGAGACCGAAATGAGCAGGACTTGTGTAGAGATTGACAGACAAGAGACTGCCAGTAGAGCATTGACACCTAAGATGTAGTGACACTTGAATGTGGACCAAAGTTCAAACATTGCGGCTTAGTAGAACACCAGGCTGTGGCCAGCTGAATGTGGTGTCTACTACTGCTACATTTAGCACTGCCTACGGACACAGTCCATGTCGTGTGATCCTTCTATATCCTCAGTCAACTACGGACACCAACTGCCCCAAGGCTGCTACTAAACACACTTCTGAACCTCAAAAGTATGGCACTCTACATGAAATCGCATCATTCGTTGTCACAATCGTTACTTACAGAGATGTTGGGACAGCGCGCCTACATAAACTTGATGCTGAGTAAGAAGTTGTGAACCTTGCCTCACGGGCTACTGCCTGTTGCTTGCCCACAAGTCCGACTCCGCAACTGTCCCAAGTGTTGCTCCATGGAGCTGAACGGAGTCCAGCTGCCCGTGTCGCTTGGCAGACGACGTCAGTCGTGTGTTTAGTGTGCAGGAAGTGTGAGAGAAATATGCAGGTTTTTGGCAGCATGTCAGGTCGGTAGGTATCATGCAGTGCATTGTTTTGATAGCGGTTTGTTGACTTCCGGGCTGGGCTGCACTGAGGGCGGTGCCGGTGCCAGTGCCTCGATATACGGGCAGCTGCACCTGATGGCACTGTGAGCCGAAACGGTTGCCCCTATCACGTCATTGCTTTGGCAAGTTTTCAAACCGTACGTGGGTCAGACCGTCAGCGTACAAGGTGGTGCATTGCATTTATCCACTCCTGTCTCTCGTTCTGTGTCTGAGCAGGGAACGGCAGGGTTCGATTACAGCATCTATGTTACAGTTATGATGGCGATTATACTATCCTGGAAGAAATGTGTTCATGATTGACTACATTTCTTCCAGGATAGTATATATGTAAATAATACCCCTACAAACATAACACAAAAGTTTTTCTCAAAAACGTAATAAAAAAAAGTGAAATACTTTATACCAGGTATGTATATTGAGGAAAGTTGGGCTGAACATGTCATGGATGACAATGTTTATGTATTATATATTAACAACCATGTCAGTTGGAATAGTTACTTGAAAATAATAGTTGTACCATGGCTGTAACAATCGGTGTTGTGACTTTATCAACAGAACATGGCGAAACAAATTAAATTGTTTATTTCTGGTGCTAATTACTGTACTAGACTACCCGGTAATCACAATAAAGTTTATTAATAGTACTCTGAAGCACACCGGCATTGATATGAGTCATATACATACCCTATATGAATTAGCCTTCTATATAGATGCTTATTACATTTTATTTATGATACACAATCTCATAAATGATAAACAATGATTATGTTTAAGAAATTATAATTTCAGTTGTTTTATTAGCTTTTTGCATAACTACCATATTAGTGATTGTTTTGAATATGTATTCATTTATGCATTTAATATTAGTGACAAAGTAGAATGATATTGACATTGACAACGTTGATCATTTGAAAAGCTAAAATGTCAAACCATGATAGAACAGTAGAACCGAATAGCAAGGTGACCATATTAGCATAACAAAGTTTGCTACTTTACTGTTATAGGAACAATTTGGTGCTGTCCTAGGGTGTCCTTAATTGTGAGGTGGACATATAGCAGAGGTGACCATAAGGCATGATTTGGCTATATTAGTACTACTCTGTGGTAGTTCTTTGAAGTTGCATATCCTGCTTTGAGTTCAGAAATGTGGCGACATCTATGTAACTAGACATATCATTAAACATCCCCCCATCCTGCTCCAGCCTTGAGGTTGGTCTATTCCTGTACTTTGACTAAATTGCTTCCTCAGTGCTGACAGACATCGCTGGTAGATCACGAGGACTACAAATCAGCCTTGCGCTGTTCCGTGCGCAACTTAATCCATCCGTGACAAATGCAGACCAGGGGGTCTGAACCCGTTCCAAGAAATGCTCCACCCCACGGTCCTGTCGATGTGTCCCAGTTAGAGCAGGGTCAAGGGCATAACAAGGGGGTTGCTGTGTGGAGTGTGAGAACCACAAATGATGTTCCTCGCTGTCTGCCTACAACACCTGTCTGTCCTCTCCCAGCTATCTGTTTTATGGCTCTTTCATGGCATCAGACCGTTAAAAAACACCTTGCTACTGTGGCTGTTGTGGCTAGACACGGCATGGGGTTTTTCAGCTGTATTTGTTTTTATTCTTGTGATTCTCGCACAGAGATGTGTGTGTTTGTTCAGTGAAGATGATAGTGTGTGGTTTTGACTTAAGAGTGGAGTTTTTCTTTCTGGGAATGTTTATATCACTTCATTAGCGACTGTGATTTCCTGCATGCATACAGTTTGTTTATTTACAGATGACTTCATTAGTGCTGGAAGGAGGTGACTATTGAGGGGGGGGGGGCTGAGCTAGATCATCACAATTTGACTACTGTAAGATTGAGAGGTGTGGAAGATTTGTTTAGATGTCAATGGGGGTTTGTTGCACTGTTGGAGATTGTTGGTGGTGTCAATGACATGTTTGGAGACATTGCAGGCGAAGCTTCGATGACAGAAGTGTGTGTAGTTACAGATTTATTGGGAGTCTCCAACTGTTCCACATTTGGCACTTGCGAAAAAATCAACCAGTTTAACAATATATTGGAGGGCCCCATTGTAACTATTAGGGACTGGAGTGCCCAAACCCCTTGTTTTGGCACCTATGTAGATACCAACTGTTTGTTTACATACATATTTATTTACATACCATTTATTTACATATAATTTGTTTATATCATATTTTTACATTTTATAGTAATTAATTTAATCATTCCTTGCCATTTTAATTACTCAATTGTGCCGTCTGGTGTTAAGGGCTGCAATGAAATTCTCTTGATACTGTTGAGGCTTAATCTTCTCCTGTATGCCATGTTGGCCACAAACATTGGCAGTTATATTTTGTTGCAGTTCTGTTACAGTTTTAGACTCCTGCCTAAGCATGTTAACTTCATTTACATTTTTACCCCTAAATATCTTCTGTATTACTCATTAACGTAGATAAAGACTCAAAACAATGACGTGCCAGATTGTTTTTATTTCGTCCTCCACAGATAGAGTTAACCGAGATGCTGACTGGGTGCAAGGTCCACATACTGTGTTGTCTAACGTGTTTTGTGCGTATTGCCTGGATGTCAAGGAATATTATTGAACTAACCACAGCTGCCCCGGAAATTACCCACAAGTCATTTGTAATTCATGTTTGTCAGAAAAAACGTGTGCCGTGATGGATGGGGTCGTGTGTAGATAGATGGCACCCTGCGATGATGATGATGAACCATCACTGTTGTTTCGGGTGAAAGGAGCTTGTGTTTATTTGGCACACTGTGTCAAAACCAGGGCAGGTGAATAGGGTGAAAGGGTTATAAGAATGTGGGGCATCTATCCATGCAAGCAGATTACCTGTTCTCAAGCGTAGCCTGATCAACCCGTTAGGCCGTACTCAATGATTCTCCCAGGTGTGTAAGTATGTAGCCACTATGACAGACAGGCACCCACAGACTGACGGACAGACGCCAGGCTGATGGAGACACTCTCCTCGTCCGTCAAATGCCCACAGATTTATGTCCACTGAGATATGTTTGTAAATTCCCTGTGCAGTGTTTACACCCTAAAGAACGCATCTTTTATACTCTCCAGGACGTCCCGTACAATTTATGTCCTCAGTATTTATGTCTTCTTGCCCTGGTCCGGGTTTGATTGATGGTGACGTTGAGATGTCTTGACTGGTGTTGAGAGTTTGTCATTATACAGTCAACAGTTTATATAAAATAAATAAAATATACACTCCATATACATCTTTTAAATCGGGAATTCATGATGACTTTCTCGACAATGACGGCAAACTAACAAGCATAGTTGCACAGTAAGAATGAACCATTTGGAGCGTTTAAATGAAACTTGCCGTTTTGATCCACCATGTGTAGTGTGGATCTCGATCACACATTGATGTCATGTGACGTGACTCAGACTTTGGCGGAATGATCTGGTTGTAGATGACGTTTGATCACTGATAGTCAGCAAATCATAACAGATTTTGTTTGATGTCAGGGTTTAATAATTATTGATAACTGTGTTGCTGTTTATGGAATATTGAGTTGTCAGTTCTTTTACTTTATCTAGAAGACACAGGGTGGAGTAAAACCATTTCATATATATATATATACATATATACATATATACATATATACATATATACATATATACATATATACATATATACATATATACATATATACATATATACATATATACATATATACATATATACATATATACATATATACATATATACATATATACATATATACATATATACATATATACATATATACATATATACATATGTATTGCTAGAGGCCAGTGTCTGGAGTTTTGTAACTTCCCTGGTGTCAGCTTTGTATGCAAATTTATACACATTCGTGTCAGTTCCCAAACCAGCCATCCATCCTTCTGTCTACTACGTTTTTTGTTAGCCAAAGTCGCTATCAGTATTTGTCTTGTAGAAGACATGCTGCATCTACTAGAACTTGTTGGTGTCTTAAAATACGATGTAATGACAATGTAATGTAAATGACGAGATTGATAGATGTGGTGGTTTTTAAGGCAAGGACATCATGTGAGTCATTGAATTGTAGTGACATCAGCGAAATGTAGAGGACATAATGAGGTGCATTGAGATTTGACAGTATGAAAGCATGACCGATGTGTCAGTTATAACGTTTTTTATATGTAAGGAATGAAAAGCCAGCCTACCCGGTATATGTAGGATGACAACAGCAAGTTGATAGTAATTATCAGGAAGTGCATCTACTACACTGTATTTCATTGGTCACCCAGAGGCTGATGTTAAGACAAGGTAAAGGCGATCTAGAAGAATGTAGACTTCGCTACTTTTTTAGTTTACACAGAGTGTAGAGAAAGAGAAGGTCATACCTGCAGTAGACTTGGCCATCAGTGGTGTCCAGTGGTGTCCAGTGCAAGCTGGCGTCTAGTCTCTAACTGCCCGGTTGTCAGTCATCGCTGCAGGCAGGCAGCACTGTTGACAGGTAGTGCAGTGAGCACTCACTATCCCAACGTCTCTCTTAGTCCAAGCCCACTCACCCCAAGGCTACATCACTGTCTGTGTCGGCAGCACTTGTGAGCTGATAGTCAATGAGTAAGCCGCCTGCGGTAGGCAGCGATCTCACTCCAGGGTCACATCTGTATGGGACTGTTACACTTGCCTGTGTCGTGTCGCCGGCTAACAACTGTCATCTCACTGCGGACAGAACACAATGGTAGCACACATTCACAAGTTGTGGTGTAGCACTCAGTGGTCCACGCACTGTGAGCAGCCTTGTGTGTGAGTGTGAGTTGGTGGCAGCTGCACATGCACCTTATCCTATAGATTACACCCTACCTCAGTGTCAGACCCACCGTCTACAGTCCGGTGCAGTTTTCATGTAGCCACGAGAGATGCTACCAACGCTACTGGTGCAGAACCGCGATGCATGTGATGCATGTTCGCGCAGCGGTGCTCGGGGTTGGAGTGAGGGGGGTAACAGGGCGGGCGGTTCACATGATTACTGTATCCCGGTGGCGAGGTACACACCCTGCTGGGGCTGCCACTGTTCGCCCCATCGCAGTGGGGTAACATGTGCGGGGTGCAGCGAGGCTGACCCCACTTAAAGAAAGCAAAAAGTAGCAGCGGGGTGGGGTGCGTGGAGATTGACATTAATAGAATCTAATGACTGTTTTGTGACCCACCTGAGTCATAGCACTCATACAAGTACACCACTGGTTACCCAGGTCAGAGGTCATTACACAGTGTGTATTTGTACAACCTGTCGACAGCTTACGTCAGCGGTTCCCCAGCCTGTAATTGTTCCTTATCCCCGTGACCTAACCCAGCCCCGACGCTGCCCCCGGATCCTATTTGTGGTGTCTGTGGCTTTGCCCGGGCAGGAAAAAATCTATTTAGTCTGAAAGAGTTGAAACTTCAGACTGTCTTGCCTCTCCGTCTAACTATCATAGCTTCAAGTTCACATTGTTCCTTTCTCTGTACAGTGCATGTGGGTGTGAAAATTTGCAAGAATTGCAAGAATGCATCTTCAGAATACCTTATTTACTTTTACAAGGACTTAAATGTTAAATTTGTACCAGATCAATTAGGGAAAATGCCTGTGCTGTAAGCCTGTCAATAAAATGTACACATTGCACTGGAATAATGGCACATTGCAATAAATCTATAGACAAAGTCATTTCCCCCCCTCCCAAGAATTTACACAGCACCCACATGTATCATGGATTTAATTTTACTGAAGACAACATTTGCAAAAAAAGACTTCAAATACTGTGCATTCCAAGAGATGGGGCAAGGTGGAGTGACTTATTTTGGTACAAACTGTGCTTACACTCATTTTCCCTTACACTGTTGCTGGCTCTACAAGTGTATTTTATAAATACCCTGGTAGGACATGTTTATGATGAAACTTTAGATGCATCTAAGCGGCAGTGGGGTGGCTTATCGGCATGGTAAATTACGCCTTGGCACATAACAGGAAAGGAACCAAAACAAAACGGTACTTCAGTAAAGGCAGCTTGTATGTGTACATTACTTTGCTTACATGCAAGGGTAAGACTAGTGGAAACTTCCCCAAGTATGACAGTTTACATTACAAGCTGATTGTATATCATATTCTATTGGCCAAGGGACCATTTCAGTAAACAAAATAAGACTTCTTAAGACAAGTTCTACTCCTTAAAATCAATCAACCACAACTTCTCAAGTCTGCCTTGGTTTAGCCTTTTTTGGTGTGCGTGAGATGCCGCAATTAAATTATACCCCCAATATTTAAATTATATTAAATTTAAGATTTACTCAAAACCAGGGCGATGAATTTAAGTAAGACTTTACCTGTGGATGCGCAGATGACCAAGGTTCCATTGCTGCAATATTCTACACATTTGGCAACTTGTTGAGTTTGCCGTAAGTCCTACAGAGTCTGTTTCTTATGTTACTCTTTTGTTACTCGTTCTTCGTGTTCTGCTCATTGCTCATCTGACACTGCTCTTCAGCAGTGCTGTTTCTCTGTGTCGTCAATCTTTCTTTTAACACATAAACCGTCAGAAGATGTCCATAGTCCACTGTGGACATCACTCCAGGAACCTGCAGGTGGAATGGCATTTGCTGTTTGATAAAGTTCGTCCAATGTGCACATGAGTATTACTTTACTTTTGCAGGAAGCATTCGGTTGTTTTCATTTTCCTGAACCCTGGAATAATCAGAACATGTCCAGCCGCTTCTCTACTGCAAGTCTGTACTGGCACCTGGACTCAAGTCAAACCCCCTCCACATGTCACATGATGTGTCACATGACCTGACAATGGGTGCCTTGTGCTGTAGTGGTTGTTGAACCACTGAATAGCACTCAGTTATACCCATAGTAGATATATGGGGCATACACACAGACTGTATTGACCTATGTTATCAACCACAATCAGAGTCAGGGTTGATGTTCACATCATTCACGACCTATCAATTAATCAGTATGGCATTGGTCACTGAGTCTGTAGTAAATCTATCATGGGAGGCAGCAAGGTTAATAGGCCAACAAGTCCCTATTATGGGATGCAATAATGTGTCCCATCACCAGTAGGTGGTGTGGTGAATTTCCTTGTCGACTCCAAAGCATTGAATTATTGAAACTAATTATGATCTGATTTAGATCTTACAGAGATGGATGCATATTCAAATCATATCTGATGACGGCGACCAGTTTACTTGTTTTAATTATTAGTTCTTCACATTTAAAAATTAAACAACTTGGTTACAGCCTTAATTGGCTCCACTGTCACCCTGGAATTGTATTTTATTTTGTTGATTCCTAATCCTAAGATTGTTTTGTTGTATGTAATTATATAGTTAAAAATAAATATTGATTGATTGATATTATTACCCTGTATTCAAACTGCAACAATCCAGTGCAGTGAAGGGGTGTTACTGTTAAAACCGTGAGCCATGAACTCATGCATTATGGGTAATAATAACAGTTCCGTTTTTAGCTAGCTACAGTTATTAGGCATTTTTCCTTCACCAGCTTTAAATATTCTGCTTATTACATATACTAATAATCAAATTGGTACGGTCCTTTTAAATGTATAATTATACGTTGTCAGGATTTAATATTGTCACATTCCAATATGTTTTACTGCACATAATTTTTACTGCACTGGAATAATTACAGAAACATGAGTAATGTTTTGAGCAATTTATTTCTGTTCATCTAACATCCTGTAGTTAACCTAAAATTAATAAGAACCAATGGTAAATAAAAAACAGGTTTATTTTTGAAAAGTGTATGTTTTATGTAAGGTCATACTAAGCTATCAAGGATTAATCACATATACCTTGAGGAAAACAGTTAATACATGCATGCACACACGTACATACATGCACACGCACGAACATGCACACACACGGACACACACACGGACAGACACACAAGCATGTGCGCACGCGCGCGCGCACGCACACACACTGACCAAAGTACACGTAAAATAAGAACCCGAGCTGAAACTGACTAACGAGAGTTAACGGTTAATACAAGTTAAAATAAAAACAGTCAGACGTCTACTAACATGTGTGTGTGTTGTTGGTGTGATGGCTTTATGTGTGGCAGTTCAGCTGTTGTGTACGACTGTGAAACCTCCTCCCCCTCCCCTCCCTAGCCCCCCTGTTCCCTGGCACCCATCCTGTCCCAGATCTCCACTTAACCAGATACAGGTTGATTTACAGTGCGTTCTGTCGTGTGCATTCTCTTGTCTAGCATACTGTAGGTGCAACTAAGTCATGCCTAGATATCTGACCTGCATTTCTTATGGTGGTGTAGTGATTCAAGTACCAGCGTTTGTTTTCCTGCAGTCACTCGTGCTAAATGTTGATAGTGATATTCAAAGTTGGGCGTAAGATGTTCAATGACATTAACAAAAATTATATGTGCAATATGCTGGTCAGATATCTAACAGCAATATACATAAAACAAAATAATATGTATAGTGCCACCTTAGATAGACTGTTCTCTTTAAGCAGAATAAAGCTGGTCTTTTAAAAGTTTACCTCTTGTCATGTGGGTAATACCTATTTTTTTTTTTTAAACTTGAACAGTTAATATAATGGTATAACCAGACATAATTTTTATAATGATACACTGTATAAATAATTATTTGTAAAAACGATTTTTTGAATATTTAGATTTTGAGTGTAATATATATATATATATATTATATATATATATATATATATATATATATATATATACATACATACATACATACATACATACATACATACATACATACATACATACATACATACATACATACATACATACATACATACATACATACATACATACATACATACATACATACATACATACATACATACATACATACATACATACATACATACAAACATACATACATACATACATACATACATACATACATACCCAGACAAGCGAAAGAAACAGTTCAGGGATATGAAGAAGAATGAAAGAATATCTATCTTGTCATCAGTACTTGTGTTATCTATATGGTACATCCTACGTACAGTGTATACAGTAGACACAAGAATGAAAAAACATCTGGAACTTTTATCAGCCTTTTGAGTAATCAGTAACCACTAACTGCAAATAGAATACAGGGCGTCAGTGTTGCCTGAAAGATGTAAAAATACTGGTACAGAAGAACATTTTGAAAAAGCCGTCAAAGGCCACCATTCATATCAGCACGTTGTCTGTGGTTGTCGCTGATTTAAATTTGGATAGTGCTATTCAAACTTGGGCACCAGATTTAAAATGACATTAAAAAATTATCTTCACAACGTATATGCATACAGGATTGAAAGAAAATTAATCTTGTCATCAGTCCTTATGTAAACGTCTAAGTGGTGTACATATAAATATAGACACGAGAATAATAGAACATCTCTGTAACTTGTCATCTGTCCTTATCAGTGATCAGGGGACACACACAGGAATATAGGGCAGCAGTGTTGTGGGAAAGATGTGACAATACTGGGCCTTGATGAAACTGACACAGGGGCAAAAATCAAAGAAGTCAAACGTCTCGTTAAAAATCAATCTGTTAATAGGAGGGATGGCAGCAGATTGAATCAAACCACCATCAGAATGAGAGCTCCACTAATTGACTGCTGCTAGCTATTTTGTGGATAGAGACTATGCAATGCAGTCTAACACACTTCTTATGAGATAATGTTAACAAATGTAGTACAGCGTATATACTGTTACTATTCATGTATAATAATTTTGACCTAAGTTTCAAAAAAGCAAATTTAGGGTGAATCAATGGATTAATCACTGAGCATGAACAGACCTAGCAAGGAAATGAAGTGAATGACACAGTTGTTATAGCTATTTATAGCTGTCAGATAAAGGTAGGTTTTTCTGCTGCTGAAGTCTGCCATATGTGCTGTTTTTCTTGTCTGTAATTGCCAGGCAGCGACAATGTGTTCAACCGACAGCATATACACACAGATAACGGTGTGTCTGTACGTTTTTATCACCCACTGGCATGAACCCAGGAAATGGATCTTCATGTGATGGAGATGCTGAGCGGAAATATGCAGTCAGGTTGGGTTGAACTTACAGAACTTGGGTCTGTTACTGCTTGCAAAGTGCACAGGTGATGGACCCACTATAAGACAAACACAAAGGGAACACAGAACAATCACATTAATTGTTGTCACTGTGAAAGGTGTCCTTATCGGCCAGTGTGTGTCACTGTGCCAGATCTTCAGCAGGAGGAGATAAAAATAGCACTGAGACATATGTAAATGGGGACTGAAAGGTGGTGAAGTGGAACTTGAGGCCAGTGAGGTGGTGATACCCAGATAGTTGCCCCATTAGAAGGGAATGCGATATAGTCACTGTTGTTTTCCTCTTGAGTTGGCTCACCTTCGTTTGTGTGTGTTTCACCCTTGCGTGTCTTGGAGACATCTGGCGGAACCATCAGTTCTTGTAGGGTCTTTGACCTAGTGTAGCATCACGAACTGTGTCACCCTGGACACTGATGTCCATCAGTCAGGCCAGGGACTGTCATTACCCAGGGTGTTGACCTACACAGTGGTTAGCACTGAGCCAATCCAGGGTTCGGAGATAAGGGATCAGATCACATTGATATTTGTTAACAATAACCATGATCATGTCTTTCAAGTCTTCAAGTATTTACTGCTAAAAAGTGATGTTTCACTATCCTGCAGTTGTCATGTGACTGTGTGCTAAAGTAACAAGTTCATAAAATTAATATGACATAGATAAATACAATTAACGGTACATTAAGTGTACATTAAAACGATGAATAAATTAATAAAATAAATATAATAAATATATAAATAAATTATTTGTACATTAAATTTCACTGTCATGTAAACGATACAACACTGTGAGCTAAAATAATAAGTTAATAAAATATTAGAATAAATAGATGTCTGTCATATACATGTGCCATAGTAAACTAATCTACATAGTGTTAGTCACTAGATGTTGTACGTATGAATTTTCTATGATGTGTGGAGTATATATATGGGAAAAATCAGCAAAAGCGAATGGTGCATAGTTTTACCATGTAAAATTATAAAAGTTCATTGTGACACGATTCATTTGATGTGTTAAAGTGAGTAATACTTTTATTGCCAATGGTAGGTTTCTTTTATGGTAACCACTGAAGTTCACTAACTTCTGTCCCTTCAAGTGAGTCTACTTGTCATTGTAAACCAGCCTTCAGTTATAGTTAGTCAGTTACTCGCCTGGTGCTGTGCATGTTATGATTATTATCCGTTGAATAAATATTTTGTAATTTGTGTTGTCAAATTGTAAATTTATTTGTTAATATTTATTCGTAGATATGGGGGAAATCAATCAAATTCAGTAATTTGTCTACTTAAGATCGACTTACAGACTGCTCCTTATCGCATGTATGAAACAATAGTACTGTTGCCAGACAGTTACTACATGTGTAAATATAAGGAGTATCTAAAATCGTCAGATGTGGTAATAACTTTATTAAAAAATTATGTTTTCATGGACATAGAACATCAATAAAGGGCATCAGAATTGGCTGCACTTTGTTCTTCTTCAATATATTGTGAAAAAATGGTAACATTTATTGCGTTACATGCAACCACTCTGTACATGTAATACAATATCTCCGGTGCCAATCTGTCCTAGCACAGTGGATGAGCACTGTGTTCCCAGTAGTCACACACAGGACAAGTGCTGCCCCCTAGAGCACTTCAGTTTATAACATTAACAAGTTCTTCACCTCTTGACTGGAGTGCTTCACCTTTTGGCACTGGGGGGCTGTTTACTTATTACTGACATGTTTATTTACTAACTCTTGAATGTAGCACTTAGCAAGGTTTATTAAAACTGGGCATATTGACATACTGATATCTACTGCAGAGGTTTAATATGTAACAACGTGAAGGCATATCTACTTTATCTAGGAATGTGATTATGATACCTTTCTAGGGTCTTACTGGAATGACAAGCTGTTTGAATATGCCAACCGTATCATGCATACAACCTAACTTTAACATTTGTAAATGTTTCCTCTCATCAGCTCATCACTCAGACAGCATCAGCTTTTGGATAGTTTACTGTTTAATGCAAAGTGCTATCAAAACATATTTACATATTCATCATATCCATAAATTAACCCTGATTGTTGTTAGTATAATACAATAGTTGCTAATGCTAAGTGTTATAATAAAAAATAGAAATATACAGTTAATATATGTATGTATATATATATATATATATATATATATATATATATATATATATATATATATATATATATATATCAATTCTGACTTGTTTCTTTGGTATAATATAAATGTACACTGTTAGGCATTAGACTGGAGCCCAGTGTATCATGGAAAAACTACACTGTAAAAAGTCAGATAGTCATACATAAACACATCTTAACAGGGGTGTTTTCTTAAAGGTTTTATGCAGGATTAAGGCTTGTATAGTCTACCATGGATGCCATGTCTTTGAGATTACCAAGAAAGTAACTGGGGTTGGTGTCACATTTCTATTTGGTCGATGATTTCTGCTGAGCTGTTGATCAGTTGTATCTGCAAAGTTTGGATTTAGCAAAATGGATAGGACTGGTAGTTTGCAAAATGGAAAATATGTTGTTCTTTGTAAAGGTGATTTTGTAGAAGTTACATTGTTCCTACCACAAATCTACGCCCTTCTCAATACTGTTCACATGAACATCAGTGCTACTTTCTCTGGCAATGTTACATTTATTGCACACACAAAATTTATAACAGCTGTTCTGCAACATTATATTTGTTCTGCAGTATACAAAAGCTGAACATTATTTTTAAAATTAATGATTGTGTATTTATTGTAGTTAATAAGTATACTATTCTACTATCCCAGGCAGAGTTGGGAAATTTTGTTCCCAGTCATAGTAATTATTACTGTCTTGAAAGCTGTGTCAACAATGTCGGAGTTGAGATGTCTTACGGTCAACTGCTTCATTATTATCCCCATAAAGAACCCATTTCTTCAGCTCACGTGTGATAGGGCTTGAAAGGGTATATTTTCAAGGTATATTTTGGTGGCATGAGCTTATGTGCATAATGATAAAAAAAACTACATTTTAGTGTTACAGTAATGTCAGTGTCGTTGACGTACAGTTGATTTGCCTTGAAATTATTGCAGCTAGACTGGATTCACATGAAGAATTCAGGTTTTGAGCAGATGAATGATTTTTAATTGACTGATAAAGTCATGTTTGTCCACTCTATATCTGTTGTTAACTGGAACTTAATTGACTACCATAAATTAATGTGGTCATTGTAGTCATTATAATTAACTAGTATAGTCAAATGTTATCATTTGTTTACTGTCTTTTAGCTGTTATCACTTAATTGCATGTGTGTGACAGCTGATTGGTCAAATTTAAATCAAGTTGTGAAATGTTAGTGTTCTGTAGTCATGCAAGGTCTGTGCATGGATTGTTTTGTGCAGTTGGCCCCTGGTTGTCAGAAGTGTGTCAGTAGGTGGTTTATGTGTAGTTGTAGAGCTCTGTGGCCCTACATCCGTCCCCAGACACTGCCATTGTGCCAGCACTGTGTGAATGTGTTTATCTCATCTGGCGTGAATAATGTACGTTCATTGGTATATATTATATAAACGCGTGTGACAGTCTGCGTTTGTGCACAGTCAGCCTTGCATGTGCCTGTACACGCGTGTGCATTCACTCAAGGCGAATGTGCAAATGTATGGGTATAGGTGCGGTGTGGGACTCGTTGAATTTAGATTGATTGACTCCTCACTGACAATGCCGCACTTGAACCATGAATGAGGTTAGCACTTATGCGGAGACACACAAAGGCGGTTTGGCCTGCATATGAACACATGATGCCTATTTAGCAGTACAGGGGGGGACTGTGGAGTAAGGAGTATCATATGGTGTGGTCACGTAGTGGGGAATAAGACTAAGGAAGTGGGAGCATTGAGTTAATCCAGGCCGGCGAGGTGCTAAGGAGGGCGCTAGGTTGCCCGAGGCGGTCGTAGCAGCTGTGAACAGTCGCTGCGGTGGTTAATGAATGAAAGACCCGAATACAAACACCGCCCAGTGAGGTGTGTTGATGCGGCCACCATGTTGAGGAAGGGACTCCAGTGTCAGGGTAGTCGTTTCTCTCACTCTTGTCAACGTTTGTGTCGTTTCTGTGACAGACGCTTCTGTAGTGATGTCACTAAGGTCAGTGGTGTTCAAGTGTGGCACATTTTGGGAGGTTTTGTCAGGTGTTTATCGGGGTAAATCGTGTTTTTCTTCGAGTCTGTTATGTTCAGGTTTTTTTCCCTTGCACCTGTGGTTTTGTTCGAGCAGTGAGGACAAAGCACTGGTATATGTTGGTACCATTTTGGCACAGTGGTACTAATAGGGTGTTGGTAAAGTGTTGGTAGTGTTGGCATCATATGTTGGCTGTCCCCACCAGGGTTACAGAGTGGGTAGACTATTGGTACAGTGTTCATACAGTGTTCATACAGTGTTCATACAGTGTTCATACAGTGTTCATGCAGTGTTCATACAATGCTCTTACAGTATTCTTACAGTGCTTTTAAAGTGTTCTTACAGTGCTCTTACAGTATTCATATAATGTTCATACAGTGTTCATATAATGTTCATACAGTGTTCATAACATGTTCTTACAGTGTTCATGCAGTGTTCATGCAGTGTTCATATAGTGTTCATACAGTCTTCTTACAGTGTTCATGTAATGTTCATACAGTGTTCATGTATATTCATACAGTGTTCATATAATGTTCATACAGTGTTCATATAATGTTCATACAGTGTTCATATAATGTTCATACAGAGTTCATACAGAGTTGCCAGTGTTAATCTACCATTGGCTCAACATAGCACATGTAGTGTGTGCTCCGTTGAATCATATTTAGTTATCTAATTCAGTGATATTCATATTCAATTTGGGAATTTACATTCACAGTGCTTTTTGATTGGCAGAAAAATAATGCATTTTACTTCAATTTGTAATTATATTTATATACAGTTCTCCCTGTGACTGGTTAGTATATTTCATTATCTTTCTTTTGATAAGACAACAAACCTCCAGGAATTACTGTCACTTGTCTAAAGGCTACAGAAAGTAACATTATGTTATTGTATCTTTGTACGTTTGCAGTCTACTTTCTTGTGTAGAATATAGCAGTGAATTGGTGACGTTGTCATGTTACAGCAAGAGATATCACTAGAGGCGTTGTCACCCGAGAGACATGTGACGATCGAGAGAGACGATGATGTCAACATGGAGGGCTACCTCTTCAAGAGGACAAGCAATGCGTTCAAGTCATGGGTCAGGTAAGTCATTGTACACCTAACACTTGATTCTTGGCACATGTGTCAAAATTGTTTGTCGTCCTTGTCTAGGGAGGAAGGTTGGCTTCATTATTGTTCCTAGGCATTTGTTTCTTTCCATCCGTCATTAATTTCTGAAGTCCACATCACACTCATGTAATCATGTCGTCCACCGATACGGATTCTCACCAAATAACCTCCCATCGCAGTCACGGTCTTATACTCTCCTCTCTGAAGGATTCATTCTCTCTGTAAGCCGGTACAGTATACTGCACCATGAATCCAACCCATGGGAATCTGCTGCACCGTCTTCCCTTGACGTATGCTGTCACACCCTCCTCCATTTGACTCGTCCATTCTTGACCTGTCTGTTGCCTTCACCCCAAATGAGAAAGATAATAACATTTTATTTGTCGCTGTGTCGTTTTCTTGCTGCACCAGAGTTTGTTGCTTTCCTCTCTGAAATTGTGTTATCTTTATTCACAAATACATAAACATGTTTGACATAAACCTGGAATGCTGTTGCTATGTTTTGTGGTGTCTGCCTCACCTTTGTCATGACGTCTGTAACATGTCACTTGTTTACTTGAAACATATACTTAAGACTGATTTCTCTTTCTCCTAGTAACAGTTATCTTAGACTTAACCATATATTTTAGCTGGAATTTAAAAATACATTTTGATAATATTAACATTTGCGTACACATACGTCCACATACTGTTATGGTTTATTTCCAGTGCATCAGTTCGCAGGTTGGAAAAATGTTTTACATTTCTAGTTGAATACTTATGTTCGAGCTGCTACGTTCTACAGTTTGTCGATAATATTATTATTATGTTCTCTTCCTAATTATGTTTTTCTTTAAACTTAGCTTGATAGAATAATTTGCTGTTTTGTTTAGTAAACTGCTGGATGATAGAAATATCAAGAATTATTAATACTGAAGGAATTAATTAATAAAGTACATATTAGCTATAAGATTACTGGCCTAACTTGTGATGTGTTCTAACAAAACTAACTTAATTTAGTTATTTATTTAATTTGTTTATTAAAAGTTATATTTATTAATTTTTAAACCATTTTATTTCTATCTTTTCAGTCATTTTTGATTTACTTAGTAGATTCTTGTTGTGCCTTTGAGTAGGTTGTTAACTTAAACATGTGTAATGTTACAGAATTTGTGTGATAATTGTAAACTAGACTCAGCATGCAGTTTTCGATTGACAGACGCTGGTTCACGATAGAGAACAACCAACTGGTGTATCGGAAGCGAACTAAAGACAGCATCACTGTGATGGAGGAAGACCTTCGATTGTGCACCGTCCGACCACTGGTAGAGATTGACCGACGCTTCTGCTTTGAAGTTCTCTCCCCGTCCAGGTGGGTCAAAGTTCAAGGTTCAGCTCCATGTCATATCAGCTTCATCCATCCATTGACGACTCACGCATTGTGTTTCGATTACGAGTTTGCTTAATCCATTGGCTTTGTCGTGCCACTGAGCTTGATCTTCGAGAATATTTGCGCAAAAGAACTTATTATTTTATAACTGAATTAATTTCATAGGTGAACTTTTGTCAATTTTTTTGTCTCTTGTGTTAACATAATTAGTTTCGTAATGTATTCAGAGACCTTCATTGGCAATTGTAACTTGCAACTGGCAGTTGGGTTGCTTAACATTGGCGTTGTGTTCCAACTGATTTTTAGAATTGTTTCCGAAGCCCAAAATGTGCGTTTCAATGAGTAGTTACGCGACTGGGAGTAGGAATTGAATGACATTACTGGTGTACACCGATGACTTCTTACAGCATCTCCCGATATCTCCAAATAAGTGAGTTACCTAAAAATGGTAAACTAGTCATCAGTGTGTGCCAGGCATTACCAGATGTCCTTAATCATGAGGTGGCTGGATAATAGAGGTGACTAAGGCGAACTTTAACTGTATGTGTATGTGTGTGACATCACTTGTTGTAGGAGCCACATTCTGCAGGCAGATTCGGAGGCTGACTACCATGCATGGATGAATGCGATCCAGGCTGGAGTGTCTACTGCCTACAATAACCACCAGAGGGTCGACAAGGTAGGATACGAACTTGACAATTGTGTAATCCCTGTGAACCAACCCGAAAAAAGCATGCAATAATTTGTTTCTGTAATCCATTGATTTTTTTGCAAAGGTTTTGATGACTTGCGTTGAGCCTTGAATTACCAAATACTGAGTGAACAATTACTATTTGACAAAGGCTGTATTATATTTGTAAATCCACAAAGTAAATGGTGACTCATGGTGTAGTATTTTATATACATCGTTATGTACTTTGAATCTGTTCCAAAAAATTCCACCCACCCATGTATAGCTCCAGAAAAAACCTTTTGAAAACGTAATTGGCCTTCTCTTGCCAATGGTTGCTAGATTATGCAGACATCAAATAGGAGTTTACGTAGATAGAAATCACTGGTAATTTAAAGATGTTTTCAGGGAATATACAACTTTCACTCATTTTTCTTATGACATTGTACGAGTTAGTTGCTTGAACAAGACAACTGTCTATAATAGTTTATGAAACTATAACCAGGTATTTTGTAAACAAATCTATGATATTATATTTTATGCTTGTATTTGTTTGCTAGACATCTCCAGTTTGAATTGGATTGTTGCTGCCATAAAGACATCTGATTGTATCACCATATCAATGTGTCATCACAATGTGTTTTCAGGGCCCTGACGGTGACACTCAGTCTGGTGACAGCTCTGCCAGTGGTGACAGCCAGGCCAAAGTCCAGGCCGCACTGCCACCTAACTATGAATCAGAAAAGTAGGTCATCGCCATGGTAACATTGAACTTGCCACACAGAGAGTGTTCATTGTTCAAGTAATTGTATAGTCTTCTGAATATTATCAAAAATGATAAATGTTGCTGAAATCTGTTCCTTTTTAGAGGCAAGCTGCTGATTTTGTTTTAGATAAGACTTGCCTTCACACACACATACACAGAAAGCATATATTATATTCATTATTGTTTTGTAAGATCAACTATAAGGATTTTATGCAATGCTTCATAATACTATCTGCACTGTTGTGTGTGCATGGAATAAAACTATTTTGTTATCTGATACTTTATTTATTAATATGTCTCAGCCTGTCACTTACATGGTATTGGGTGTCACTTACATATCACCATGTGACTGTTTGCCACATGTATGCCAGCTATGACATGTCACTGTGTACCTTAAATATCGTTATGTAACTAACATGTCCCTTTATGTCACCTGTACATGCCGTGTGTCACATCCACATCGCAGTATCTCTTAACATGTCATGTCACTGACATGTCACCATGATATCACTGTGTGTCATGTCACTGTGCGTCATTGACATGTCACTGTGTCGCTAGGTTCAGTCGGATGTCCCAGATCCTGTCGGTGCCCGGCAACAGTGAGTGTTGTGACTGTGGCTCTGGGGAGCCGCGCTGGGCCAGCATCAACCTAGGCATCACCCTGTGTATAGAGTGCTCCGGCATCCACCGGTGAGGAGACGACTTCTGTAATTATTCAAAACAAATTTCATAATTACGCAACTAGCAATGTTCGACATACTTCTACGTTTCGACCACCATCAGCGGCCTTCTTCGGGAACTGAATGTTCAGTGGTCACTGCTCGCTAGATGGCGTGGCGAGCAGACTGTCCCACACGTGACTTAGTCTGTAGCCCCCCTCGACTCTGTCCATAGTTGGTTTCATCTTCCTAATCCAGATGGCTTCTTTTATCCAACGCGCACACCTGTTCATCTCTTTATCCACCATTTTCGCTCCCTCCCAGTCTATCACACAGTTGCGTCTGTCTGCATGCTAGTTGTGTAATTATGAAATTTGTTTCGAATAATATACTGCCAACTTGATGAACGTTTTCACGAATGTATCTGTAACGTTTAATGTAGTATAATTTAACTTACTTTGGAGCTTAATTGTTGAAGGTGAGTACGAAGTACGACGTTTCGACCCGTCATCTACGGGCCTTGTTCACGTACCGGTGTCACGTGTGTTGCCTCAGATTTCGGCGAGATAATTTGGTTGTAGATAACCAAATTATCCCGGCGAAATCTGAGGCAATATGAGGTACGTGAACAAGGCCCATAGATGACGGGTCGAAATGTCATGCTCACCATCGACATTAACCTCCAAAGTAAGTTAAATTAGACTACAATAAACCATTCTTGGAGCCATGAACAATATATTCAATATCTGTAACGTTCTCTAGCTTTTACTGGCCTCGTCATGTTTCTGAACATAATGTGATTATTAACTCCTATAATAATCGCTAGCTATTATTAATGTATAATTATTATTTAATGAAAATAAAGCTTGTATTCTGGTATATTATTTTTTTTTTTTTAATTGAGGCCACCTTCTGCCTCTAGATACAGTTGTAGCTGCGATATAGTCTGTTGTGTTATTAATTATGTAGAAAGTGAAACATGACAGAAATTTATTTTGTCTTAAAAGAAGACAGTCTTTTTGTAGTTTTTAATTTATTAATTGTAAATGTTTCTGAAGACTACAAGAGCTGTGTTGAGTATGGGCTTCCTGCTCTCTTGTCTTCAGTAATACTATAATTACATTCACAATTTGGTATATATGATCCAAAAAATGTCAAATGATAACAGAATATTCATTTTCAAAACAATCTTTTCAGGCGGTATTACGAAGGCAGACTGAGATAACCGCGATACACGTTGAGATTCAACAACGATTTATCATTTACCCACGGTCCACACCGCTGACTTCCCGTTGCAAATTACTACTTTAGCTAAATACGTTTTTAATTCCAACATCACCGGATAGATGAGCAGACAGTCGCCCGTTGTGTAGTCTCCAGTAGGTACTCTAGTAGATACACACAAAATTGGAAATAAATAAGAAATGTTAATCACCGGTCGAAGTTTATTTTGTAGTGATGTGGTCACTGGAAGACGGCTTTTAGCCAAAGTGACAGCCATGCAGTGAAACATGCTGACAATTTATTATTATGCTTATGTTTGTTCTTGTACATGTTGCGTTGCGATTAAAGCAGGGTCCGTACGGGGCCTTGAAAGTCTTGAAAAGCCCTGAATTCGATTGGACCAAATTCAAGGCCTTGAAATCCGTGAATTTTACAAAGTAATCTTGAAAAGTCTTGAATTTACTTGTGGTCAATAAAACAGTGTCTTGACTCAATTGTTGTGACGAATAACAGCCACAAAAGGAAAATCGTGTGCACACTGGACAATCAGCATTTCATTGTGGTTGGCGCCATTGTTTTCTTAGTTGAGTAAAAATGTTAATGTTAACTATATTTACTGCGCTTAAAAGTACATATGTTGTTAAAACAGTCTTGAATTTCTTTTTCAAATGGCCTTGAAAAGTCTTGAATAGCCGTGAAATTGAAATGTCCAGGTGTGTACGGACCCTGATAAAGGTACTCTTACTCTTACTTACACTTGTTCCTGTTGCAGGAGTTTTGGGGTGCACATGTCCAAGGTGCGGTCACTGACGCTGGACTCCTGGGAACAAGAGCTGCTGAAGGTGATGCTGGAACTGGGCAACTCGGTCATCAACCAGATCTACGAGGCAAATGTCGACGAGAATGCGTTCAAGCGAGCCACGCCACATTGCAACAGGTAGGTGGCGCCATCTACACCGCACTGAGCACACTATTATTGCGGAGTCAACGGTGCCGGGAAGGATATCTGGTTTGGCTGGAGACAGTTGTTGCTGTTGTAGTTGTTGTTGCCATGGCAACGGTGTGCATGCATTAACATAATTTATTGGTATCCAAGTAAAAAATATTGTGATTTGGTTTAACATGTTTATTGATTACTTTTCATCTCCATTCAGATATTTTTATTGTCATTAAGATTTACTGCTAAACGCGGGCTTTGATGTCGTGAATAAATAAATTACATGTGTGACTCAGATAGATGGACAGAAGCTATTGATGTAACTTTGTAAACAAGTTGAGTTCATATTTTAGTTTATTCTTTTGGTTACCTAATATGGTAAATTATTTTGTATAAAATCAGTAAATTTATTTCACATAACGAAAAGCCTGTTATTTTTCTTTATTTACACATCAAAGTTTCATTTGATGTATAATGTATTAAATTGCCAGATACTGTTGTAGATTATTGTGTCATATTCCACTTGTCAAAAGTCACAAAAGTTGAAGGTATTGATAAACTCATGCATGTGCCAACTGGAGCATATCATAGTCGGTGATAATCTTACTAAATCTCTACACATCTCTCTTCTTTATGCCTGGATATAACAAATATACAAATAAATCTTATATGACCTGTTCTTGTTGATATGCCTGGGTTACATGGCTTTGTTCTGTAGTAATAGATTATGCAGATGAAAGGATAAAGCAAAACTTCAGCGTGTCCAAAATTGTTTAGCAAGGGCAGTCACACGTTTTCCTCGTTTTTCTCGCTCAGTGCCGCTTCTAAACTCATTGCATTGACTCCTTGTGAACTATCGCATCATTTTCAAGATTTGTACAATAGCCTATCAAGCACTCTCATCTACACAACCAGCATATCTAAATTCAATGCTAACTCCAGCAAGAAATTCCAGACAGATACTCTCAACCAGTAGTAACCCTCTTTACATCCCTCGGATGAAAACAAAAGCTGGGACCCGAGCTATCTCGGTTGCCACACCAATGGTGTGGAATTCGCTTCCTGCCAGTATTAAATCAGAAGTAAAATAGTTTCATTCCGCCGACGTCTAAAAACCTATCTCTTTAATGGTGCCTATCCTCCTTAGCCTCCTAGCTTCTTCGTCCAACCATTGACGACTCACACATTGTTTTACGATTACGAGTTTGCTTAATCCTTTGGTTTTGTTGTGCCACCGAGCTTGATCTTTGAGGACATTGGCGCAAAAGAAGTCATTATTATTATAAGTTTGCATCACTTAAGACTGTTTTGGAAGATGTCAGGCTACTTTCAGTAAGATGAAACAAACATTTGTTGTGACAGAGAGGTTCGGGAGGCGTGGATACGTGCCAAGTACATTGACCGCGCCTTTGTGCGCAAACTTCCCCGACCGGAGGACCACGAGAAACCATCGTCTCCAAAAACCTGGAGCGTGAAGAAATGGAAACGGCGGTCGTCACCAAGTAAAACGACCGAGTCACCGTCGCCAGGGGCAACGGGAGCGCCCTCTGCTGGAGACGCTCCAGCTATGGAGGAGAAGGGAACATTGCTCGAAGGTATATAGTTACGTTAAATTTATTGTAATTTATTAATGCTGTTTGTCAAGTTTATTTTTGAGTAGTTTCAAAAATGCTTATGAATTATTTGATGCTTTTTACAGGCATTCAGATTCTGGTTTCCATTCATATTTATGTCTTCCTCAATAGGTTTAGTCCATTGTGAATCATATTCTTTCCCACCATAATAATGGGTAACAAATCAAAATTTGGCAAGAGGCCTTTGTCAAGCTTTGCATTTGACACCAATGTCAACGACGGTTATACACAAGAACATTATTTCTTCTACATGACATCTCAGATCAAACATTCTTGTAAACAGTTGTCACTTTGCCTTACATTTCTGTCATAAAGAAGCACTTTTGGAATCAGAATTTCAAACTAATATACAACAGACCGTCTAATTCAACCAATTATTTAGCATCCACTTTTGGCTTGACAGACGTTTTGCTAGGCAACTGGTCATGTGATAGGTCAACTAATACAACTGATACAATCAGTTATCAAGCCAATGGTTAGCCTTCAAACCACTGAACTTGAGAGCAAAGAGGTTTTTGAGGGAGCAAGGAGTGTTAATGCCATCTACATGATTTTCAACGTTGAAAATCATGTCACACATTTACATGAATGTTCGCATTTTAGACCACTTAAATGAATGCTTGAACAGTCATTAAATGAATTAATAACTTGTCTGGTAAACTTTCCACAATTAAAAACTATTGCACTAATGAGCCAGTCTATTGCACCAGCTCCCAGATATCGTATTTTCTTTTTCTGAAAGAATAATTACAAGGGAGAGGAGACAAGAATTCATATTGAAGTTTAGCTAACATCGGTATCTGTACACTGTGTATGGGTGTGTGATGAGGAGTTGATATGTCTGTTGTCCTTAATGACTATATGTGTCACCTAACATTGTGGACGTCACACTCGCCACTGTTTACAGGTCAGAGTCAGGACAGTGGACTTGGGGGCAGTACACAGGACGTCATTGTGTTTGGCACGACGGCCACTGAACACCCGGTCACCACTCCAACTGGTCAGTCACTGCCCACTGCTTGTGTGAATGCACCGTCTACTAATACCCCTAACATACACTAACATTGGAACAGTGTAACAGCATCTCATACCAGGTTCCGAGGTTCACTTGCCATTTTCTGTGTTCGTTCACTTCCGTGGACAATTGACCTGATCTATGCTCTGGTTTGCATTACAGAAAAGATAGTTATTTAGGGTCAAAACTGTTGTTGTAACTTTAAAATATGTTGACCATTTCTTGATTGACACTGACATTTTGAAACGGTTTTGTAAAAGAAATACTTCTATTACTTATATTTACTGCTACAAGTTGGGTTTATTTAAAAGAGCATTAAATTATCTACACACTGCTATAAAACTTGTTATAAAATGTTACATATTGTAGCTCTATACGAGGCCAACTTCCTGGCTGGAGGATATTTTTAAATGTCCAAAAACAAACTATTGCTGTTAAATTTTGAAAACGCGGTAAATATTTTTGAAAACGGGAGTAGCCAAAATAGTCATGATTTAATGTTACATGTCTAGATAGGTGTCGCATTTATTGCATATCTTAATCACTAGATGCAACCACGTAAAACAAATTCAAACGCTGTGCTGTATTCGCAGGCCGGCTATGGCCGACCTGAGGAGATTCGAGGTGACCATCAATGCCTGGCTTGAGTGCTAATCGATTAACCGAAGTGTTGTTGTTGTGACAGGTGTTAACCGAAGTGTTGTTGTTGTGACAGGTGTTAACCGAAGTGTTGTTGTTGTGACAGGTGTTAACCGAAGTGTTGTTGTTGTGACAGGTATTAACCGAAGTGTTGTTGTTGTGACAGGTATTAACCGAAGTGTTGTTGTTGTGACAGGTATTAACTGAAGTGTTGTTGTTGTGACAGGTATTAACCGAAGTGTTGTTGTTGTGACAGGTGTTAACCGAAGTGTTGTTGTTGTGACAGGTATTAACTGAAGTGTTGTTGTTGTAACAGGTATTAACCGAAGTGTTGTTGTTGTGACAGATGTTAACCGAAGTGTTGTTGTTGTGACAGGTGTTAACCGAAGTGTTGTTGTTGTGACAGGTGTTAACCGAAGTGTTGTTGTTGTGACAGGTATTAACCGAAGTGTTGTTGTTGTGACAGGTATTAACCGTAGTGTTGTTGTTGTGACAGGTATTAACCGAAGTGTTGTTGTTGTGACAGGTATTAACCGTAGTGTTGTTGTTGTGACAGGTATTAACCGAAGTGTTGTTGTTGTGACAGGTATTAACCGTAGTGTTGTTGTTGTGACAGGTATTAACCGAAGTGTTGTTGTTGTGACAGGTTTTAACCGTAGTGTTGTTGTTGTGACAGGTATTAACCGAAGTGTTGTTGTTGTGACAGGTGAAGATGAGGACTCGATGAGTGAGCCTGAGACAGACCCAGACACTCAGTCGACCACGTCTTATGAAGACTTCAGCAAGCTGCACCCCGACATGTTGCTGTACAAGGCCGCCCGGGCCCGCAACCTGCCCGTGATGCGAGAGGCCCTGGCACTCGGTGCTGACCCCAACTGGCAGAACGAGGAGGAACACCACCAGACCCCCCTCATGAAGGCCATCGCCAGTGTGAGTGTCACATGAAATGTTTGCCATGTGTATTTCTTCTATTGGTAAAATAACCAGACCTCTCATGAAGGCCATCACCAGTGTGAGTGTCACGCAAAATGTTTGCCATGTGTATTTCTTCTAATGATGAAATAACCAGACCTCTCATAAGGCTATCGCCAGTGTGAGTGTCACGCGAAATGTTTGCCATGTGTATTTCTTCTATTGGTAAAATAACTAGACCTCTCATGAAGGCCATCGCCAGTGTGAGTGTCACGCGAAATGTTTGTTTTTAGGTCAAATGAATTGTATTTTAATGTCAAATATGAAAATAAATTATCAACCAGAAAAATAAGGTTCTAGCTTGTAACTGAAGGTATGTGTAGTAATTTCATGTTTGGTAGTGATATGACATATTTTAAATCAGTCAATTAGTTCAGTGAACGTCTAAATTGCTGATCTCAGTTAAAGGTGTATCTTTATTCAATACTCTCACATTCATAATCAACTTTTAAACTAGCCATTGACAACTCTGAATTGAACAGTGACAATTGCAATATACTCCCAGATCCGTCTCTCAATTATTTAGGCATTGTAGGAAATGTTGTATTTATAGGGGTCTATGGTTCCACTTGAGTTCCTACTCATCAATGGTGCCAAACTGGACACTAAGGACGACAGAGGACAGTCAGCCCTACACCACGCCACCCTTCTTGGACACACAGGGTATGTGACCCCGGCAGACTACAGCCTGTGTGCTCGGTGCTTTCTCCTTCCAACCCAGATTTATTTATTTAACATTTGCCATTTTGTTACATTTGGTGGATTCATAACAAATAATCATAATACAAAATGTTACATATCATTAATAAGCCAAACACAAGAATCAGAAACAGGTGCATTGTGTGAAAAAATTGTGAATTTTATATATATAAAATATTTGAACAAGTAAATGTAGGTGTATAAATTATGGTATAGTGTCCGTAATTGAGGAAAATGAAGAATAGGCACTAATGTTTGCTGATTGAAGAAATGTTTACAAATTTATGCTTCAAACACAAGTCATAATATACCTAAAGCAGGTGGTGTTGGATGTTTCTTCGGTTGCTTCCTTGCCCATGTTCCAAAACTGTAATTTTTCATGGTTCTGTTTTAATTACATCTTACATTACATGACTTGTTGATTTGGCGTGTTTACAGACAAGTCTGCCAACTACTGAAGAGAAATGCCAACCAGCAGGCGGTCGATGAAAATGGCCGAGTAAGATTCACTGATTGTTACAGACCCTGTTCATAAGCTCACTTTGGTTCCTGCTGAATTTGGCAGGATTAAAGAAAGACAGGATTAAAGAACAATACTGCCTTCTGAAACATCCTATCTTGGCTTACGCTACAGTTATCAGTAACGCACTTGTAGTGGGTCTGATGTATTATTGTATTTGTATAAAAGCAAGAATTTGCGATCTATTGAGGTTCTTCACATAAAAATAAGACAAAGCAAAAATCAAATTAATAAGACTAAATTTGTGAACTGACACTTTCATTTGTTTCTTTACCATTGTTACATTTTGTCAAAACTGGTTGCTGCATTAAACATTAATTGCAACCAGAGTTATGGAAACTAAGACATCCAGTAGCAGTGTTCTTCCAATGTCAGTTTCCCTTGTCTGTTGCAGGATCCACTGTCTATAGCAATAAGTGAGGCCAACGCTGACATTGTCACTATGTAAGTATATTTTTTCTAGTTGCAGCGGATTGAAAACAAACTCTTTAAATAATTCGTAATATGAAAATAATAATAATAAAATGTCCTCTTTACGTGGCAATATCTTACCTCTTGAAGCATTCTTATTATGATATACAAGGAAAAGGTGGTCAGCAGATAGATGCAGTTGCAAAGAATCTAAAGAGGATAGATAATATAGAAAAGATGGTTAAAATATATACGTAAAACACTTACTTTATTGAATGATGGCTTGACATATTCTGAAGTACACGTATGTTAGTGTTTGAAAAGCCCCTCTCACTGTGTGCCTTGCTGTTTGGGAGGGACAGCAGTGGCAACACAACAGCACACAAGGTGGCAAACCAGTCCAATGGCTTCCAGTGGCAGTGCTGGTCTTAGCCTCCCCATGCCATCCTCCTGCAGCAACGCTAAAATGCGAGTTGTATATTCAGCAAAACGCATGTGACAACCCTCGGTCACTTCTGCTGATCCAATGCTGATCGCCGACCCACGCTTGGAGAAACTTTGAGACTTATTTCTTCTTCAAAGTAGAACGAGGTGCTGGCTTCGAATTTGCTTTCGGCTTCGATGGCGTCATGTCAATCCACGTGATTGCTCCCACCCAATTAAAATGCCTGTTATGCCCTTCGGTTGTATTGGTAATTTTTAATTAGCAACTTAAATAGATTAGCGATTTGGAGCGCTTCCATAACGATGTAAATAGCGGATATATTTATATATAAAAGGGGCATTATGGGAGGTTAAACAAATTAGAAACTGGAGGACGAATCATAAACTGGAGATTTCGTCTCACGCGCGGGAGGGCGGGAGATGGGTACAAAAAGCGGGAGGCTCCCGCGTAAAGCGGGAGACTTAACAGTTCTGAAGTTAGGCATAGGAAATGCATTCGTATATGTCTTAAATGGAGTACTCCAGTGAGCTGTGTGAAGCCAATAGTTGGTAATTGTTGTGATATTCTGACGACCACTTTTTCATTTAGATTACGACTATCGAAGCTGAACCAGGAAATGAAAGAAACAGAAGGAATGTACGGAATACAAGGTCAGTCGATGTTGTTGTTCATTGTAGCAAGGTAAATTGCACTGCTTTCAGGATCAAGCAAACTCCAAACAGGACCTGTGTTTGTTTATGCAGGAGTTGGGAATCGATGAACTTGATCTTGGCTAAGAGGGCAGTCTGTTCCTAGCAAGGTTTATGTTGTATAATCAGTTTGACAAAGTACCCGGGTAGTTTTATTTTACCAAATAGACCTATTCATAATGTAACCTGTTGCTTAGCAACAAGAACCATCAAGCCATCAACAGTGGATGCTGAACACATGGAGCATTCGGACATTCCATTGTATATTTTATTCTTGCTTATAATGTTTTTCTTAACATTAGGCAAATTTGTTCAGGCGAAAACTACATCTAGTAAAAGTTCATTTAGCATATTGTCATGCCAAACTAATAGTGTCATGCACTTATATTACTTATGCAAACAAAGGTGACTGACGAAGATCACATACGTAATATTGGATTGTGACCTAGGCATTTAGCAACATACTGGATGCCTTCATTGTGCTGCTGGTTATTTCATATCCTACTTCTACCCATTGATCTCCAGTCCGTTGGTTTGAGTGGTCATGAACAGGCCACTACAATCTATTTATGTTGCATTTAATGGTACAATAGATAATTCCACAGTTACAATTGTATGTCAATTGCTTTTTAGTTACATCATACATCTACGTTTTCTTTACCATTCTAAGTATGAATTTCTGTCAACTGGAAAACCTGTTGTATAATATATTATTTTTCATTGCAGGTGACGAAACGTTCAATGAAGTCTTCCGTGACTTCACCTCGATGGCCCACAATGCACCAGAGAAGCTAAACCGAAACAAGTAGCCGGCTATTTGGAGGACTCTGCATTGCTAGCTAGGCATACCAGTAGCGGACTAGCACATGATGGACAGACACAATATGTAAATAGGACAGTCCCATGTGCGTTGTGACCTTCTGGCTCCTGCATTTCCCCCAGTGGAGTGTGTGAATAAAAAGGCAGACTGACTCCAAGGTGTTGCACAGAGTTACATGTTCTCGGAGATTGCGGTGCCAGCATGCGGCGAGATACGTTCACATGACAGCTTGTTACAAAACCATTAATGTGGGAGATTTCTCTGAGAGTTGACAGTAATACAAGTGGTGCATATGTCTCATTGGTTGTGCACACAGCATCTTTGTGGAGGAATACCGGTAGTTCAAATAGTAGACAGCAGCATTGAAGTGCCAAAGTCTAAGCGACGACAGAGTTCTGCAGAATGACATTGATTGGCTGATCACAATTGTCGTGTTAAATCAAGTAGGGTTATTTTGCTATTTTTGTAAGGCTTAAATGTGATGCTTTGGCTGTTGCTTTACTCGGCAGTTACTGTTGCCGTGAATATTGTACCCACACGGGGCTCTGCTGATTCGCCCTGCGTGGCCGAGTGCAACTTTAGACGACGACTTAATGGACCATGAGTTGAAGGTATCTGTAGTTAGTATGTTATACATGATATAGTATATAAGATGTTTGTTGTATAGATGTAAATTATATTGTATTGTGGATGTTGTTACAACAATTTGTGAAATTGACTGAATGGTTTGCATAGCATTGTGTCTGTTTACAAGCTTGTAAATGTACATGCGCACACATGCATAATAAAATACAGACAGTTTTCATGGTTGTCTCCGTGGCTAAGGCATATTTGATATGAAAGTTGCTTTAAAGTATTTGTTTTAATTATTTTAGTATCATTATCCTGGCTGATAGTATATATATATATATATATATATATATATTATGCAGAGAACAAAATACTAGTACACAAATTATTATAAGTTGCTTGTTTCAGGTCATAAGATCATATATCTAGGACACTGTCATTAAATGGCAACATACACAAGCCAATATTATATATATATATATATATAAATGTATATACAGTTGTATATATATATATATAATTATATACATATATTATAATAAAATACCGGCTTGTCTACTGCCATTTAATGACAGTGTCCTAGATATCAGATACAAACTTTCAGTTGATTTTGTGCCCTGAGAAAGGCAACTTTCACTCAGGCCACCAACTTGTGAAAGGCGCCCATCTTCTAACCTGCCATTTGTCTCCTCATGTTACAAAACTTACCGTGTGAGCCACTAACTGATGTCTCAGACCAACTTATCAACGTTGATGGTTCTGCAGTCCAGCTTATTGTCATCAAAGTATGGGGAGTGTCTATTGACTGACATCAAAAATCGGGGTAAAACTCTGAATTGTATCTTTTCTGTTCACAGCAAGAATATAATATGTTGAGATACTAATGTATTTACGTTGGTTGAATTGAGGTCTTTCCCAGTATATGTTAACGTCGTTTGGGTGATCCAGATAGTTGTCATACCACTCATCCCAATATTCAGTTTTCCAAACTCCATGATTGGGCTTGTGAAATCAGATAAATGAACAGATTTATTAGCTTTCTTAAACTGTGTAACAGAAATGCATTGTCTTTGAATGTAAATGACGTCATATTAGAAACTAGTGACGAGTCATATGCCGTTATATATTTTATGTAATGGCAGTGCTTGTAATTACTATTATAGTTATTTTTGTTAGCAGCTAAACTAGCTGTAATGTTTAACTAGTGATTTTTTATTTGATGTCATAATGGATGATCTCATAAGTTCGCAAACTTGTTTTGTTCAGCCTCTTCCAATTAATTATTGCGTTAATTTAACTGTTGAATAGTTTCAATATTCTATTGTTGTATGAAATATTAAGGTTGTATGTACGACACAATTGGCTCACTTGCAGAAGTGTAATGAGCATAGGCACCAAAGTACGAGTAATTTTCCAGTTTTATTGTTTTAAAGGAAACGTCTCGTATTTCAGGCATTTTCATGCAGAAATGTACTGCATCAAAAAGAGTCATCTCGTAATTTTAAGAACATGATTTAAACTTTAGATGACTCCATCGTGTGTGTAGAATGCTAGTACTCCTGTTTGATCTTAAATTCACCTGAGGCAGTGCCACATTTTAAATAGTTTTACATACATAAATTGCATTTTAAATTCAGACTAACAGACTCGGACTCAACAATTATTATCTACTTTGTGTCATATAATATTATGTCAAAAATGTGTAAATACAGTTGGTGTATTCTGCTTAATGGGAATGTATCAGTGCATAGCAGTATCATTGTCTACCAGTAGCCTTGTCTTTTGTATGTCGGGAAACTGTTGATTCAATTCACACAATCTGTTTCTTGGTCTCTGTCTGCCTGCCCTGTGATTATTCTCCTGGCTTCAGTTCCACAAATATCTCCAGAGTTGACAAAAGTAAGAACTGGTATATAAAAAATTATACATGCATATTTTTTAAGTTATATAAAGCTATGTTGTGGATGACGTTGTATTGTTATTAAAAGTTGCAGCCAAATTGTTCTTGTAGATTCTAAGTAAATAATCAGTCATGCCTGATTGTGTCTAACAGATACGATATTGATGGCGTATATTGCATATACTACTGTACTTGAATGCTGTAATTTGCACAGTCACGGAGAAAGCAATCCATTTTTGACTATACTGACAATATTTTCTTTTGAGACAGGCCATGTTTGCCATTGTATTGAGTAATTGTCAGTATTACACGAGGGGAGCGATGGTCATGCGGTAGAGCACTGGACTATCAATCGAGGGGACGGTTCAATCCCAAGCCATTTCGAAACTTAGGCAATTTCGTTCCCCCCACACTTGCCTGTGTCTTTCGGGAGAGACACTAAAAGCTGGTAGTCCCTTCTATCTGGTGTCTATGCAAGGGGAAGTTAAAGATCCCACACAGGGGGTAAATGTGTAACCTGTAGTGGACTCACTAATTCTAGAGAAGGATAACTCCTGCGTTAGCTCAAGTATGGGATGTTTGGAGGAAACCTCCTGAAACCTGAGGGAGTGGAATGGCGAGAGAGATAGAGGCAGGCAGAGAGACAGAGAAATACCACACGTACGCACGCACGCACACACACACACACGACATGATAGTCAGGACAGACAGAGAGACAGCAGACAGACACGCAGACACAGAGAGAAGTGCATTTCATGTGCACTCTAGTGGAACGCCAACGTACTACTAACACACCCTAGCAGAAAGATTAACATTACAGGAATCCGCAAAACAAAAACTGACATAACTTATAATTATACATGAATATACACGCACTAGTTTACAAAATAAAATTTACAAAACTCGCAGCAACTAGACGTCGTCGGCGGCAGCGCGTAGCCCTGTGGTTACCGTAACATCCGTATTGATTGTGTCGGCGTTCAGGCTAGCTGAAATGTATGGCTAATACCAAAGAGAACAGATAAGTAGGGCCTACGTACACATTCTCCAATTACGTAGCAGCGTATCATCTCACTAAGCCCCGTGTTTCTAGCCCCCGTCCCAGTAGCCCCCGAGGTGTACAAATTGAGTGCCGGTAGCCCTCCAGTTCTGTATGTCCCGTTCTGTATGTGCCCTTCTTTGTAGATCGTACTACGTGGGATAATCATTTATGTGACTTTCACACACTAATTGTGTGGTTTGGAAAGCTCACTGTTTTTAGAGACAAACTAAAATCATCTACATGAAGCAGTAAATGGTGAGCAAAATCTGTGTGACCGTGGAATACAGTCATTGGAGACACATTTCATGTAATTTCATTGATCTTTCCTACAAACAATCAACTTCGATCACACAGTGAATATTAATCTCACAACAACATTGATGCCTTGAACACTAATATGTTTATGTTATTTTACCACATAATGACTACATCTGTTAATGGTTGATTACATACACTTCCCTTGGCAAAAAAAACTTTACATTTTCTATAGAATATTCTATAGGATTTTTGCTTATGGTTTTCTATAGGATTTTTGCCAATAGTTTTCTATAGGATTTTTGCCAATAGTTTTTTATAGAAAAATCTATAGAATTCTTTAGAAAAATATAGACAAATCTATAAAATTATATAGAAAACTTTAGGACACACACAATCTATAGAAAATTCTTTAGAAAACTATAGAAAATCTATAAAATTATATAGAAAACTTTAGAACACACAAAATCTATAGAAAATTCTGTAGAATGCTATAGAAAACTGCAAAATTCTAATATGTTTATGTTATTTTAATTAAACGAGTTCTGCGGTTTCCTTCCAATCAAAAAGGTTTTACATTCCTTGAATGTGCATCAGACTTATGACTATTTTAAAAATTAGAACCAGATCGATACCTAAAATGTAATAGCCAGGTAATGGCCCTTGGCAAAAAAAACTTTAAATTTTCTATAGAATATTCGATAGAATTTTTGCGTATAGTTTTCTATAGGATTTTCGCCAATAGTTTTCTATAGAAAAATCTATAGAATTCTTTAGAAAACTATAGAAAAATCTATAAAATTATATAGAAACCTTTAGGCCTATAGAAAATTCTGTAGAATTCTAAAGAAAACTGCAAAATTCTATCGAATTCTACAGAATTCTATAGAAATCTATAGAAAATCTATAGTTTTCTATAGAATTTTTTGCCAAGGGTGTTGGTAAAAGGATAAGTAGTCTCACTAATCCCCCATTGATTCAAGTAGCCACCGGGGCGGGGACTGCTGGAACGGGGGCAAGAAGTACTAGGCCGTTTCATGCAGATTTTGAAAAAAGGCGAAAATTAATTATGTACCACAATAAAAATAAACACCTATTTCAAATGCGACAGCCCGCACAAACAAGTATATAATAATAGCTATTAAAATCAGTAAGACTATACTATCTGTTTATTTGCCATTATTTGTATAATACCATCATCAGAACTAACTGCATGGGTCATGAGTGTTAGCATTTCGCGTATCTGCTCTCAGCAGTTACGAATGCAGTCGCAGTTGCATTCAAAGTGTCCGACAGGTGGCGTAACTCTATTCGGCAGGTAAAACCACGGTTCAATGGTTAAAACGAGGCCTCGTTAAAACATACACTGTACATCCGAGGCCTGGACAATCGAGAGTTCTCAAGGCTTGGTTAGTATGGCTGTTGTTTTTTCGTGAAAAATGGTGCTATATTTAGCATTCCAAGACATGATAATTAACCTACTGTTCTTCGCGAACACGTATAGGATATCAGCACTGTTTTTTAATTAAAAAAAGAGTTCGACAACTGCACGGTTCCTCGTGTGAAATGTACTATAGCGAGTCGGCTTGCCTAGCAACCGGTCGTGTACGAGTGCCAATTTCAAGATGGCGGACATGCATAGTGAAAGCGAAACAACAAGAGCGCGAGTGACCAAATCAGCCCAACACAACTCCATTGCTGTCGCCTAGCTATATAAATACATAATATATAATTTATGACATTAATTCTGCGTGCATTGTTTTTACGTTTTGGCAGTGGGTTGTAAAAACTGCTGTATGCTTAAACAAATAAAAAAACAATTTGTTTTGCTGATAAAGACGACAGATACAGATATAGGTTTTTGTCGATAAGAACCACGCAGCTATATGGTACGTTTCGATAGAGGATCGATTTGGAGCATTGTTCATGATTAAGTTCAACTCAAGTTCATCGTATATTCCTACAGCGTGGCATTTGCACGTGATATGTATAGCTAGTTTATTCTATTACGAAATGGAAGCTCAGCTGTTTGTTTAATTACAACACGATGAATATATATATAATTTTGTAAGTTTCATAAAATTGTAGCTCGCCTATACATGAGCCCTGGTGAATTAAAAATGTCGATGCATAGTGTGACTTGGTAAATGGATTTGTAGGGAAAAGCATGGCGAAACTACACTTTCACCCGCGCTGTGGCTCTAACGCTGAGGTGACCAATGGCCAGAGCACGGCACTTCGGCAAAAGTACGTGCCATGTCTGTGGCTAAGGCATAGTTGATATGAACATCATCTTAAAGTATTTGTTTTAGTATCATATCATCCTGACAGACAGTATATATATATATATATATATATATATATATATATATATATATATATATATATATATATATATATATATATATATATATATACTGTCTGTATATATATATATGCAAATCACGGCTGGTCTGCATGAAACGTTTGACCTCTGCCTGCATGAATAATCAAACTTATTACAACATTTAAACTGGCGCTAACTGTGATGACTGTTAATTCTAAAGGAGTCGAACAGAGTTAGTTGTTTGTTTGATATCATTTGATTTAAATCACTTGAACAGATAATTGATTTATGATGGTTTAACTTCCGTTTTATTGTTACTGATTTATATGAATCTAGTTGAATGCTTTATCTGCCTCAAATATCTATCTAGGTTTAAGTACATAACACAAGTACCCATAAAAATTGATTGGTCAAAGAAGATGAGTTTGAATATACAGGAAGTACTGCATCTAAAAAGGGCAACTGGCCGTTGTGCAATATAAACAGTTAAGTTGATGTGTAGCAGAAGTGCTCCCAGTTGAAACGCTTCCCCAGCCACAGGGAAATGGAGGGCTACGTACTGATTGACAAGGGCTACTAGGGTCAGTGGGCAGTTATAGTCAACAGCACTGCCTTGGATTATGCAAAATAAACAGATAAGGCAACCTGGGTCTTACCCTATTATCTTTCTGAACCCCAAAAACCTGTTTTTTAAATGGAAGCTATTGTTCAGGTTCGTAGCACCAAGTTAAAGTATAAATGAAAACATTAATAAATCCGATTTTAAAACAAAACAAATTTTATTAAAATCTTAAACAAAATCCGATTTCCTTTAAAAGAATCAACCTTTTCAACCACACTGTTGAGGCTAGCTGAAGTGTGTGACTAATATCAATACATATCTATGCGTAAACATAGCAACACAGTAGCATACTAAGAAAGCAAACACATTTGTATAAATTCCAATTAACACATATTCATCATATTTATTCAACATAAACAGTCTTTAGATATGTCTACTTCATGATTAAAGATCAGACAGAATAATGTTGCCTACATTCAAAGCATATAATTAATATTGTTATTTTTCAACGTTCACTTTTGCTAAGAAAACAGATGATGATTGTTACGAAACTGATTATTTCTTGTGGGGTTGTATAATATTTGTAACTGCTACAAACAAATGCCGCTAAAACACAGGGTGCTGTTCTTGTTTGTATTTATTATTTAATATAATATTTCTAAGAGCATAATCAATATGTTGAAAGTATAGGCCTTGGTGTTAATTTTCCAAAATTCAGTATAGCTGATCGACTTTCTGTTATAAATGACTACGCTGTTAAATTCCGGATAGACGAACATGATGCTTCCCCGCATTAATCGAGACCTGCAACTGTTGTAAATGTTTGCAGTCCTGAAGACGACTACCACAATGGCGCCGTGCTGACCAGTCGCCCACTGAAAGTTGGCGAGATATTTGAGGTGACGATTGACGAGGTCGTTGACAGTTGGATCGGTTCACTTCAGATCGGGGTCACAACCAATTCACCCGCCACCCTTCAGTTCCCGTCTGCGATGACCAATATCACATCTGGAACTACTTGGATGTTGACGGCATTTGGTGTGAAGCGCAACGGTGAAACAATCAATGACGACTACGGTCAGAGTCTGGATGACCTAACTGTAAGTATATCGTCGCCAACAAAGATAGACAATCTGAGCATAATATTAATCTGTAAATTCAGTCAATATGAATAACAAATATGGTTAAGCTTCGAAATGGACTTCTTTGATATATTTGTTTGTCATGCTTTGAATGTGTAGAATACCGCGCGCATTGGCTATCGTTACTGCTGAATATTTATGACATTTATAAATATCGGTCACTAGTGCCGTACATTGTCGTCATGATATCATACAACTGGAGTGCAATGTAAAATAAATAAAAAGTCACGTTAAAATGACAGAAACCAGGACGGCAATCCAACAAAGCAATGAAAATACGTAGTTACATAATATACCTTGAAATGTGCGTGTTTTATAATTTTTCCTGTAGCGGGGAGACCGTGTCGGAGTTGTCAGGAAGGACGATAACTCCCTTCATTTCACCATCAATGGCGAAGACCAGGGCGAAGCGGCAACTGACATTCCTGCGGACGTTTACGGGGTGGTTGACCTCATCGCCCAAGCAGCAAAGGTCACCATCGTTGACCATTCAGGTAGGGTGATAATAATCGAAGTTAACGAATGCGTGAAGTTTTTGGTAAACTTGCAGTAGTTAGCCATTATGATAGTTATTTTTGCACTACTACTGCTGCTGCTGCTGCTGCTGCTGCTGCTGCTGCTGCTGCTGCTGCTGCTGCTGCTGCTGCTGCTACTGCTACTGCTACTGCTACTGCTACTGCTACTGCTACTACTACTACTACTACTAATACTACACCACCACCACCACCACCACCACCACCACCACCACTACAGCTACTTTTTTGCATATTACATATTTACAACGACGAATGTGAGTAATCCCTCCAAAATATTGTAACAACAATTAAGTGATAAATCAATATTCAAAAGACAGCCTGGCAAAATTAAACAAAACAGGACCCCTTTATGATTAAAATGTAGCACTAATACTACTACTGCTGCTACTGCTGCTGCTGCTGCTGCTGCTGCTACTGCTGCTACTACTGCTACTACTGCTACTACTACTGCTACTGTATCTTCTCTTACCCTCCCGCTATCAGAGCAGTGCGTGGTTGCAAACAAAACAACAACGTTCGCTATGTTTTTCAGACTCTTCACTGAACACCAGATCTATCTATCTGAAACAGTACGCGGAACAGCCAATCCATCTTCCGAAGAACTGGAAGGTGGTGAATAAGTTGGAAGAAGACACCGTTAAAACAGTGGAAGTGGACAAGGATCTCGCTGACGCCATCACAAAACTTGTCCAACAGAGCTGGGATTCTGACCTCGTGGGAGCTGGCGCAGATGCCAGAAAATTGAAACACAAAGCCATCGAAGTAAAGAAGGTGGAACAAATCGAAAATACAAGTTTGTACAGAGAATACGAACAACAGAGGAAGGACTTCTGTAAACGCGCTGCCACGAAGACCTTCCCCAAGGTGACATGTGACCCCGGTGAAAAGGAAATCCAGACGTCGGTGCACGGGATTCCTGTGTTGGACGACCAGCTCATTCCAGAAATCAATGAACATTTCCTTTTCCACGGAGCGAAAGTAGAATTCGTTGACGCCATATGGAAGCAGGGAATTGATTACCGCCTTGCTGACGCCGGCTTGTTTGGCAGTGGAGCCTACTTCTGTGAAAGGACCACGAAAGCTGACCAGTACACTGGTAAATAATATATACATTTATCTTTTTCCAGGTATACATATTCTAACTTTGGTCTATTCGTTTTTAATGTGCAAGATATATTTACTTACAATAGCCGTTTAATTTGAAATATCATAATTGCATATTCAAAAACACCAAGATAGTTGGCACTAAATTATAATGATTGTTGCTATGTTTAGCACCGTTAATATAATTTATCATACTCGTGTGTTTGCTTGCTTGCGTGCGTGCGTACGTACGTTCATGCATGTTTTGGTGTGTTTTATGTGAGGAGGAGAATGCTACAGTGTGTATTTGCAGATATATTTTATTATTATCTACATATATGAAATAACTTCAAATTTCAGACAGCAAGAAAGGGAGGGTTGATGGTGAGAAAGTCATGTTTCTCACCAAAGTTATACTGGGACACAGCTACATCGCTAAGAAAGGAAACCCAAAGATGAAACGACCGCCGTGTGTTCATCACTGCACTGATAAATGCGAACACAAGAAGAGCGAGTTTTATGACTCGGTGATGGGCACTCAGGTAATAGACAAGATCACACGCAAACCCAGAAGGCTTTTGTTCCGTGAATTTATCATCTTTGAAAAAAGGCAGTGCCTTCCAACATATATCATCACATATGTGAGGAAATAAGGTCGACTTTGAAATGAAATGTTTGTTCTTAACATGGTGTGCCATAGGTTAGTGCAGGGGTGATATTGTGTAGATGCCCTACATACGTGTGTCGTGCCAGCATAATTAGGAATGAAATATACCGTGTATGTTGACGTACGAAGACGACAAATGGTATGTATAACACTGTCTAAACTCGTGTCACATGTACTGGGTGTTTCGATTGGCTTAGATCATTTCTATTTTCATAGGGACATGGCAGAAAACATGTCTATATCCTTTGTTCCGTGTTTTGAATGTATTCCGTTTATATACAGAGTGGCCTGTATTTCGTTGCATATTTACCTCTTCTTGCCTGGTGTTTTCCCAAGGTTTTCTTCCAATGTGTGTAATTTGCTAGGAACCCATCTCGGGAAATCGCACTGTATGTCGTATGTCAAGTTAGCACACCTTTCGCTAAAGCTTAAAGCAATTTATTACCCTATCACGTACATGGGTGATTTTAAAATGCATGCATGCGTTGGTTTATATTTAATCTTTTACAAGTGGGTTTGTGCACTTCTCATTACGCACATGGTTCTGCTTACGAAATTTGTGATCCTTGAGTGAAGTTGAAAATCGCGCAGGTGCGCTATTGTGATATCACATTTTATAAATCAATTAAATAATGTTTACAAAGGTTACAGTGTGGTGTTGTGATATTGTCCGTGTGTGCATTATATTTTATGAGATTCCCGATAATCATCATAATAGTGTGCGCAAGCGTGCATGTGTGTGTTTGTGTCTGTGGTAGCGACCTGATCCATCGCAAGGCTAGTTTGTTTATAGGCGAAATGAACTGAACGTGTTTCACTGGAATGAATGCCGTAATTTCAATTACGTCGGCGCTGAATGTCAGATGACCACACATATGTATGATAAACACCTCCAGTGCCACTGGTACAGTTTATATTTCATAATCACACTCGAAACTATTGTGTTACATGACAAGGCAGCCTCCGTTTTAAGAAATTGAAAACGTACCCTGATAAAAAGTCTAGATATGCATGGTCACTCAACGATGGCGCCTGTTTTGTTTCTGGTTAACAAGGCTGCATCTCGCCCCAAAGCCAACGACATTGGAGGTACTGGCAGATTTAATCTATCTCCAAATAACCTAACACCGAAACCTTGGCGTAGCCTGAGGGGGGCAAAAGGGCCTTGTCCAGCCAAATCCCTGAAAATTAGGGGGAGGGAACTGAGGACCAACAACTGGCTGCCTGATTCATAGGGTGACAGAGTACATAGGGTACAGCTATGCCTGTGTAGGCATCCCTTCACAGTCCTACTCTTAGCAATAACATTTGTCATAATCCAAATAGGATTACGTTACCCAAAGTAGAGGAATCCTTTTCTTCTGCTGTAGGCGATTAGCACGTCCTAGCTGGCAGCAGCCATTATGACGTTCGCTGTATCTGTTTGAGTTGTCCTGAACGTAGGTGTGGTATCTGAGTTAAATAAATTATATGACGATGTATAGTAACACACTAGAGACATGCATGATGATGCGATAGGGTTGACAATTTGCAATATACAGCCAGCCACAGCAAGACTTCGGAGGCACCACAAGACTTCATGCCGCCATCCACAAACACTGGGTGTTCATTTCCTAGTCTAGAAGTTTAACGTAAACCAATGAACTAATTTTATTTACCATTATTTATTATTATAATGCCATCAGAACTCGGTCATGGCGTTTTAGCAGTTCATACTCACGAAGCCAGAGAATGCAGTTTCATGTTTTCTTTCTTTCTTTTTTCTTCAAGGGGTAACACAGTAACCTTGATACGTGATCTGTCTACAACTATGTAGACCGTCCACCATAAAAAATATCCGACAGGTGGCAGGTGGCTTCTTACAAAATATCCGACAGATGGCGTAACTATCTTCGGCAGGTAAAACCACGGTTCAATGGTTAAAACATACACTGCATATCGGAGGCGTTAAGTGAGTATGTTAGCTTTGGCTGTTGCCTTTTCGTGAACATATATATGCTATTTCTTAGGCGACACAGTAACTATTGTTCATCAGGTATAGGTTTGCGAATGCGTGTAGCACATACACTATTACACGCGTAAGTATAACACCACATATTCATAACAAAGAGTTAGATAAGTGTACGGTTACTCGCAGGGAAACAATCTATAGCGAGTCGGCTTGCTTGACAACCGGTTGCGTACAAGTAGTAAGGGAACCAAAGTGTTTACGTCACGCCGCTTAGTTACCGGCCTAGCTGGTTCCAATGAATGCTCCCAGTCGTATCTGTTAGCATGGTGTTGTATTTTGTTCTACGCTGTAATCAATACTCTGACTGTTATACGCGTAGTTATTTATAGTTCCCATAACTTGCATAAGCATACAGTGAGAAACAATCATTAGTGAAATAAATGTGATATCTTAATAATCTGGAACATGAAAATAATGTTATAATGCAAGCTAGCGTATTGCAGACGCAGTCAGTGACGTTATTATCATGCATGTCCAGGCACAGCTGTTCATTAGGTGCAAGAAAGCTTGCCACTGTGTTGTGTAGACAACTAAAAGGCAATCACATTTCAAAGATTGAGAGAGATGCGTCGTGGGCACCTAACATTACTATCCTGGTGGCCTTCTACAAGAAGTACATGGTTCCTCCTCAGGAGATAACTCCAAAGTCGTTTTAATAAATGGAAAGATAGCCCTCCCGTGAATCTGTAGCGATCAATAATCACTCCTTAGCCTAAGCCTCGGGCTTAGCCTTAGGCTTAGACTTAGTTTCTCAGCCTGAAATATGTTATTTAATATTTCAATGCATTACAAAATCCGCGATGTTGACCCTTTCGTACATGAACTGAATATCATTTAGCATTTTTCTGTCCGCATTTTGCCTTAGAAATAGTGCGAAGCACAAAACAAAAATGAGCTACAATGCAACGCATTCGACATTGACAATGATTATCATTGACATTGACGTCATTGACATTGACGGCGCTGTCATTGACATTGTAATCGGTGACTGACGTTGACGACATTGCGATGAAATAGCTTTTAAAAAAGCATTGCATACGTCAATCCAGGAAATACAAAATACCTGATTTGTTTAATCCACCTTTGCTTCTCACTTTCCACTTTGGGAAAACTAACAATAGCGATTATGACTGTCAGAATAGCACTTGGTTACAGTCAGGAAGCCATTTTGAAAGATATGACGGGGAGCATGAATGGGAAACGGCGCTGCGGTGTGACGTCACACTAAACAATACAGAATATTTTATTACATTAATTTTGCGTGCATTGTTTTTACGTTTTTCCAGAGGGTTGTAAAAACTATGGTATGTTAAAACAAATAATCAGACAAAACAGCAGTTTTTTTCCAACAAAACCACGCAGTTAAATAATTTCGAGGTTTGTTTTGTTAGAAGAAATGTTAATTTGGAAAATTGTTCATGACTCAGTTCAGTTCAACTCACAATCGCAATCAAGTTCATCGCATGACATTTGCATATTATATTAAAGCACACATTTAGCTATATTTATTGCTAGATTATTCAATTACAAAATGAAGCTATAAACTGGTTGTTGTTTAATTACCTACACCGTGATGGATATGCTGAATTCTCTAAGTTTTAAAAACTGCTCGCCTACCAATCGGCCTATACTTTAGAATGTCAAAATATTTTATGAGTTTGTAACTGAACATCTATTTTTTTAGGAAAAAATATGGAGAAACTAAAATTTCACCGAAGCTGTGGGTCAAACGTTGAGGTGACCACTGATCAGAGCACGGCACTTCGGCCAAAGTACGTATGATGTCTGTACAGCCTCTGACTGCCAGTGGCCACTGATACTAACGAGGTTGGGGCTAGTATATGGTTAATAACAAAGAATACAGATACGCAAATATTGTCCACAGCATAGTACCGGACTTAGAAAGCAAACACTTCTGTTATAATTCCTTTCATAATGTAATCAACATGAATAATAGTTACCTATTTCACAGTAACTATCTAGACAAAAGAAAAAATTCGTTAAAAGCAAGATGTTAGTTCATATGTCTGTATTTATTATAATGTTGCTAAGAGCATAATAAATATGTTTATGGCATACTGTCTGCCGAGCTGTGTTTAGTTACTTTAGTAACACCATAACATGTTTGCTACTTGACATATGGAATATGCTCAAATGATGAACAATGCAACACGTTTTATTGGCAATGTCACGGAAGAGAGTCCAATTGACCGCAATAAGGTTTATTGTTCATTTACCCACAATCAATACAGCAGACATTCTGTTGCAAATGACTACACTGATAAATTCCGGATAGACGAACATGATATATCCCCGCTTTAATCCAGACCTACACATGTTGTAAATGTTTACAGTCCTGAAGACGACTACACCGACGGGGCCGTGCTGACCAGTCGCCCACTAAGAGATGGAGAGATATTTGAGGTGACGATTGACGAGGTCGCTGACTGTTGGATCGGTTCACTCCAGATCGGGGTCACAACCCATTCACCCGCCACGCTTCAGTTCCCGTCCGCGATGACAGATCTCGAATCTGGAACTTGGATTTTGACGGCGTATGGTGTGAAATACAACGGGGAAACAACCAATGACGATTATGGGCAGAGTCTGGATGAACTAACTGTAAGTATATCGTCACCACCAAGGATCGACCACCCAAGCACATTAATATGTAAATATAGTCAATATGAATAACAGGTATGGTCAATTCAGCTATTTGTAGATTATGAAGCTTCGAAATGGACTTCTTTGAGATCTTTGTTTAAGATATTATCTGATACAGTAAGAATACTTTATTTAACAAAATAAAAATCACACAAAAACACAGATATAAGATAAACATTAAAAACATTATTGAAAAATTTAATTCACACCAAAGTATAAATATAAACAATTAGAATCACTCACACACACCCTCATCCGTTCATTAAATATCATATCTACTTCTACCTATCGTCACGTTAAACATGTTTATCGCCGAAGTCACAAATGACCCAGCACATCAAGTTGTTCTAATCCTTGGCACTGTAAAACGTCCGCTGCGTTGACAGATTTTATTGTCAAAGTCCGTCTTCAGTGGGTGTGTGTCGTCATGAAGTACGTCTGTCAATTTGTTTGTCAATCTGCTGTACTTTGTTTAGTTTTTATAGTACATACACACGTACTATACAGTCAATTGCCAATCATCAGATCTTATGTAAATGACAATTCAGCATACCCCGTTGGAAAATTATCACAAGATATTAACAACGTTATCATCATTATGTTTATCGTATTGTATAAACATATCTGAAAATTACATGAACATTTAAAAAAAAACGTTTGGCCGAATGTCTTTGAATTTCTTTTGTATGAATACACGAAAGACGTAACGAGAGGTTGAAGCTACATCTGAATTGACAATTTATTGTATAATATACATTTTATAAACTTTGAAATTCAATATAGCAGTCCGTGTTTCTGTTGTTTCTGACAGCAAGGCGACAAAGTCGGAGTTGTGAAGCAGGAAGATAACTCGCTTCATTTCACGATCAATGGCAAGGATCAGGGTGAAGCGGCAACTGACATTCCTGGGGACGTTTATGGGGTGGTTGAACTCATCGCCCAAGTAGCAAAGGTCACCATCGTTGACCTTTCAGGTAGGGTGATACTTAATACGTGACCTGTTACTTACACATCTTCCTTTTGTTGTCGCCAAACGTTACGCATGTCACAAGCCATATTATTGTCAACGACCTGCAGCTTCTCTTGAAGGGGTACTTGACATTTTTATTTCTAATGTACGTAATTTTAAATAATCCTGTTACCATATTTACCATATTTATTTCATGTAATTCTATGCCAACATTTCATTTCAAATGTGTCTGAACAACACATCGAAAAAACTACTTCAATACAGTTTCTTGTTTGGGCTTCGCCTGTAAGGCATGGCCATGAATGTTCGATTCAGTTAACTAAACATCGGTTTTATCCGATAAGCTCATTATTCTTAAAGTCAACGGTCATTGCGTGGTTCACTGCGCGTATATGAATATTAGGCTACCTAATTATAATCGGGCTACATATTTAATTATCCACGTGACAGCACTCTCAAAATGATTCGCGTAAACAGTTATTTATCAGCCTTTTTGCACAGATAATACACAAAAGAATGCGTATGTAGCAAAACGTATGTAGCAGAGAAAGTACTTACAGAAAATGATCACGTTTTGATACAGTACATCTTGAATGTATCGAGATAAAAAGAATCCCTTTAACATCCCGTTATCACAGCAGTGGGTGGTTGCAAACAAACAGCAACGTTCGCTTTGTTCTGCAGACTCTTCGCTGAACACCAGATCTATCTATTTGAAACAGTACGCGGAACAGCCAGTTCGTATTCCGGACAACTGGAAGGAGGCGAAAACTCTGGAAGAAGACACAGTTAAAACGGTACCTGTGGGTAACGCCCTCGCTGATGCTATAGAGAAACTTGTCCAACAGAGCTGGGATTCTGGTCTCGTGGGATTTGGCGCAGATGCCAAAAATATCACACACAAAGCCATCGAGGTGACGAAGGTGGAACAGATCGAAAATACAAGTTTGTACAAAGAATACGAACAACAGAGGAAGGACTTCTGTCAACGCGCTGCCAAAAAGGCCTTCCCAAAGGTGACATTTAAATCCGCTGAAAAGGAGGTCCAGACGTCGGTGCCCGGGATTCCTCTGTTGGACGACCAGCTCATTCCAGAAATCAATGAACATTTCCTTTTCCATGGTGCAAAAATGGAATTCGTTGACGCCATATTGAAGCAGGGAATTGACTACCGCCTTGCTAAAGCCGGCTTGTTTGGCAGTGGAGCCTACTTCTGTGAAAGGACCACGAAAGCTGATCAATACACTGGTAAGTAACACCTGAATATTTATATTTTCCAAGTGTATGTAAATATATATATATATATACATACATACATATATACATATACATATATATACATATATATACATTCACACATACATACATACACACACACACATATATATATATATATATATATATATATATATATATATATATATATATATATATATATATACATATAATATTCTTATTGCGTGGCGTATATTTTGTTACAGTGGTATTTAATAGTGAATATAATAATGCCATTATTTGCCATTATTTGCCATTATTTCAGAACGCCAAGCTCACATTCAGTAGGTAGTTAAATTGACTATCGCAGTGTCGAGCATTGCAACAAATGTGTTATCGTGTTCATGTGTGCGGGTGTATGCGTGATCTGAATCTGAGTGTATGTTGGGTGAGTTGGTGAATGAGATGCGTAATATTGCAGTATGCATATTTTATGTATTTGCAATTTTATGTACAATCATTTACTCTAAATTTTAGACATCAACACGGGGGAGCTGACGTTATGTTCCTTACCAAAGTTATATTGGTGATGAATGCCTGATACTACATTGTGTACTTACATAAATATTTTATTATTATCTACTTATAAGGAAATAACTTCACATTTCAGACATCAAGGGCGTGAGAGCTGATGGTGACCATGTTATGTTTCTCACCAAAGTTATACTGGGACACAGCTACATCGCTAAGCGAGGAGACAAAACCATGAAACGACCTCCGTGTGTTTACCACTGCAATGGTAAATGCGAACACAAGAAGAGCGAGTTTTACGACTCGGTGATGGGCACTCACAAAGGAGGAGGCACACGGCTTCTGTTCCGCGAATTTATCATCTTTGAAAAAAGGCAGTGTTATCCAACATACATCATCACATATGTGAGGAAATGAGGTCGAGTTTGAAATGAAATGTGTGTTCTTAAAGCGGAGTGCCATATGTTAGTGCAGCGATGATGTTATACCGTATCGCCTGACATAGTGTGTGTGTGTGTGTGTGTGTGTGTGTGTGTGTGTGTGTGTGTGTGTGTGTGTGTGTGTGTGTGTGAGAGAGAGAGAGAGAGAGAGAGAGAGAAAGAGGGAGTATACGTGTGTGAGTAAATGTGAATAAGCGTGTGGGTGGGTTTGCCTATTGCTACAAGCATGCATGCACATACCCACATATCCGTCACACACCACACACACACACACACACACACACACACACACACACACACACACACACACACACACACACACACACACACACACACACACACACACACACATACACACACACACACACACACACACACACACACACACACACACACACACACACACACACATATATATATATATATATATATATATATATATATATATATATATATATATATATATATATATATATATATATATATGGTATACCAAGATCTGCTGGTATGCATTTGCACGGAACGGGAATGTATAAACAATAGTTTTTGACTTGACAAGAAACACAGTGCAGAGTCAAGAGTTACATTAACACACTGTAATAATGTGTAGATTACAACATATGTTTACCTTATAAACGTGCGCCGTGCCAACATATTTATGAGTCAAATATACACTTATGTACAAGGTCGACAAATGGTATATAGAACACCGAATAAACCCGTGTCACATGTACTGGGTGTTTCGATGGGTTTAGAACCTTTGTATTTTCATAGGGACATGGCAGAAAACATCTGTCTAAAACCTTTATTTCGTGATCAGAGTTTATTCCGTTGATAGACAGAGTGACCTGAGTTTGTTTGCATGCACATATACCTATTATTGCCTATTCTTTCACAAGATTGTCTTCCAGTGTGTTTAATTTTCTATGAACCTATCTCGGGAAATCTCACTGTACGTCTAGGTAGGCCTAAGCATGTCTTCGCTAAAGCTTAAAGGAATCGGATTTGTTACAATATCACATGGGTTATTTTGAAATGCATGCACGAGTTGTTTCATATTTAAAGTTTTACACCAGGAGTTGTTCGCTTTACATTACGCACATGAAATGTGTGATCTACGAGTGAGATTGAAAACCGCACCGGTGTAATATTGCGAATATCACATTTAGCAAAATCAACTAAATAATGTTTACAAACATCAAATAAATCATGTTTACCACAGTTACAGTGTCGTGTTGTGGTATTGTTCATGCGTGCATTAGATTCATACGATTGCGCAAAGTGGACTGAACATCCTTCACTGTAAAGGCCTGAAAGTAAGATTACCGTACTTGTGTATGAAAGACACGCCCTGTTGGACGATGAAGACTGTTATTGTTCCTTGTCAACAAGGCTGCATCTCGCACCAAAGCCGTTTGGAAATCTTTCTCTCCCTCCTGCTGCCCTGTGTCTTCAGTGCTCTCTCAGACGGGATGCCAGCTGACCCCCCCCCTCCCAATCAAGATCAAAATCCTACGCTTGGAGGAAGTGGAGGATATTAGGGAACTGAGGACCAATAACTGGCTGCCTGATTCATAGGGTGACAGAGTACATAGGGTATAGGTATGAATGTGTAGGACATCCATTCCCAGTCCTACATTTGTAGTTATTTAAATAGGATTACGTTACCCAAGGTGGAGGAATCCTCTACTTCTGCTGTAGGCGATTAGCACCTAGTTGTATTTTTTGCAGTTGTCCTGAACGTAAGTGTGATATCTGAGTTAAATCAATTATACGACGATATGTAATAATACACTAGAGCCAAGCATGATGATGCGATATGTTAGACAATTTGCAATATGCAGACAGCCACAGCAAGACTTCGGCGGCACCTTAATGAAGAAAGACATCATGCCGCCATTCACAAACACTGGGGTGTTCATTCCGCTAGTCTCAAAGTTCCCGCCGACGTTTATGCTTTGTTATTTTCGTTGCTGTGTTGGGACTGCCATGTATAATTTCGGAGGAAAAAACGTTGTCGACTACCAACAAAATTATGCTATTGTCCGAGACAATAAACGTCGGGATCTTTACGCGATTGTCCCGTCGTTTGGTGTAGACCTAATTTTAGACTATGAGTTGTAGGGGAATTCCCATTATTTCTAAGGAAGTGCGCAGTCGCAACCCATAGGTGACCTTACAAAACTACTCCCTTCCGGGCAGTTGTTGTCTGCTTTCACCTGAAAAATAAGCATATCAGTGCAGGGAGAGCTTTATTTGAAAAAACTTTTTAAAATATGTAGCGATTTGGAATAGTTTGCGTTGCTGGAGGAAACTGAAAAAGAAACGTTCTTGCTGAGATCTCATTTCCCAAGCTGGGTAACGCTGAAAAACTAATTAACTACATGACAATCACTGACATATATCAAAGTTATATAGAGATCAGTTTTGGCAACGAATTTACGACATCGGTAATCATGCCGTCGATGGAAACGTCGCCCAGTTAAAAAGGCGATGGACGGAAATGAAGTCCGCCGTTATTGACCGGCAGCTGAGATGTTTGTCGACAGGCGGTGGGTGCCCACTTCCCGCCGTTACGTAAGAACATCTTATAAGAAAGATCATTGGTGAAAACACCATTGGTGAGTACATAAATGCAGTCACGCAGCAGTGCAAGCTTGCGATATTTGTCATCCACAACGTCAACCGAACGGATGCAGACTGTTATTGGAAAAGCCAAAAGCCAAAACAAGATGTTAAATCTGTTGATGAACTATATCCCCCATCGAAACAGCAATATAATCCCTCGAATCAACAATTATCCACATCAGTAAGGTACAATTATGTTCTAGTCTTTGGCTTTGAGAAAGTCTGAGATTAAGAAAACATACCGGAAGAGTGGTGACTGGTGCAAAAGATATTTGGTCATAATACCAAAAAGGAGATCTTCGAGAGTGCAAACACAATTTGGGAATCACGCATCTCTCCGTATCAAGGAACATCTTAAAACAGATTCGTCTTAGACCCCCACTGGGCGGTAACGGTCTTACCTCGACACAAAGAACGGGTAGTGCCACATGGTGGATAAACCTGGAATCAAACGCTAGCGCGACCGACTGTGGCGCCACTGCGCAGACTCTGCTGTGTCAAGGTTACTTCCTGGTGGGGTCCTGGCAGGTATATTTTCCCGTCTCGTTCTGTGCGTGTATACGTGAAATACAGATTTGAGATAATAAAGTATAAGTTTACTTTACTCAACAAAGCAGGCTGAACATGGAACGTGTCGTCAGGTAAGTTTGTTTCGTTTTCTAAAATCTACAGCGAGTCTATTGATTCAGTACTGTAGAGACACGGAACAGAACACAGCCTATTACGGTGCTAGGTCCTGACTCGGACTTGATCTCAGGTGTATCGACGCGATACTCATGTTCTATAGATTTATTGGTCAGACACCGGCAATCGAGTTAGTTACATAGTCCACATATACTTTAGCTCGAGCTCGTCACTGTTGAGCATAAAGACACACCGACTTGGCAAATCGCACGTCACGCTTGACCGCACAATCAATTACACTTGAGCCTCGCGTGCGTCACGCCTGATCGCACACGTTTGCTTAGTCCGCGCTGTGACAGACTACACATTATTATTATTAATAACTTTATTTATACATACATTTCGAAAGGACAATTCTGTTCAATGGTGTTAACACAATTTTATTACTTGGGTAGTGATTAACAGAGATACTTAAATGTATATAGCAAAATAAGACGCGTATAACATTTACTAACATGATAATAATAATGCTCTAAGGCTGTAATTACAGCAATTACAAAATCATATTGCGGATAATTAATCAACTTTTAAAATAATAATAGAGCAGCTGACGTAGAGCTGCTAAATAGTCATGATCTAAAACTATAACCCAATAATATAACATATAAAATAATATACTTAAAAGTATTATGTCATGATATATAGCCACGTAAAACTGATATGTTGCTGCCACATAAATCTACACAGTGAAAACAAGTTAAAGCTTTAAATGTGTCCACACACTTCTGGCGCGCCGGAAAGTGGGACGTGATATGCGTCCGGTCGTGAACGGCACGAAACACAGATATGAGCGTTGTGTATGACCACATATCTTAATGTCGTTGAAAGCGCACTTGAGATTTTGACCATAAGATAGTGTTTAATTGAACACATCTGCAACGGAGTAAAGTGTAAAACACGTCGAGAGGTACTGAAGCTGGTTACTACGATATTTACACGAAATCACCTGTACATCTTAGTGTGTGTGTGTGTGTGTGTGTGTGTGTGTGTGTGTGTGTGTGCGTGTGCGTGTGCGTGTGCGTGTGCGTGTGCGTGTGCGTGTGCGTGTGCGTGTGCGTGTGGGTGTGCGTGCGCGTGCGCGTGCGTGTGTGTGATGTGTCGTTGGTGGGCTGGTGCGTGCGTGCGTGCGTGCGTGCGTGCGTGCGTGCGTGCGTGCGTGTACAAATATAACAACACAATGCAAGCTTCTCAGTGGTCGCCGAGTGTTGGACTATCTCAAAGCGGTGGGGCAAACGGTCCGACACACCATACAACATCCCGTTTCCGTAGTCGATCCTCGAATGCGCCAGACACTTGGTTGTTCCGGCTGACTCGTCAGCAGCTATGGCGGAGTGGCTACAGACGGTCTTATCGCGTCGGTCGACCGAAAAGAAAGATAACAAGTATGGGTACCCAATTTGAAAGGGGACTCGTGAAACCGTGCAGGGCCACAGCGAAGCCAGCAGTCGCCACGTCGACTGATTTGAAGAGATACCTTCTCGTTCAATGACATATGAGGACTCCCGTCTATGATTTCAACAACTGGGGGACGTCTTCAGTTAGCCTGGGTTACCCAGGCTCCGTGAGGTGGCAGCACCTTTAGGCCCCTCACTCCCGCCTGGGGAAAGAAAGGGTCTGCATTTTCGACCCACCAGGGCGGCCTTACCCCTAGTCTCACTTAACCGACTGTCTGTCGGCTGCGGAACTACGCCGAGAAGATACTCTGGCAACATTAACGGCTTTTGTTTGGTATCCGCCTGATCTATACAATGCTGCCACCTCACGGACACTGCCGTAACATATTTTTTTTATAAACAATTGCAAATTTGTATTTCTATTTATTTTGTGTTAATATAAGTTTAATTCTGAATAGTTTTTATAATACACCATTATTTGATAAAAAAAAGGTATCCTTATTTAATTGGTATGCTATCCGTGTGGGGCTAGACAATGCTGCCACCTCACGGATATTGGTTAATCCTGCCGTAATTCTTATTTTTATAAACAACTGTAAATTTGAATTTTTACTTACTTTTGTGTTAATATAAGTTCAATGTTGAATACTTTTCATGTGATATTATTATCTTGTAAAAGTATATCGTTATTTTAATTTTTATTTCATAGTTGGCCTGAGAGCCAATCAGCGTCTCTACCCTAATCATTAACTATCCCAGGCGGAGTTGAGGGGCTTAAAAGTGCTGCCACCTCACGGAGGCTGGATAACCGAAGCTACCTTACCCCAGATTACGGTAGAGACGCTGATTGGCTCTCAGGCCAACTACGAAATAAAATTAAAATAACGATATACTTTTACAAGATAATGATATCATATGAAAAGTATTCAACATTGATCTTACATTAACACAAAAGTAAGTAAAAATTCAAATTTACAGTTGTTTATAAAATAAGAATTACGGCAGGATTAACCAGTATCCGTAAGGTGGCAGCATAGTCTAGCCCCACACAGATTGCATACAAATTAAATAAGGATACCTTTTATCAAATAATGCTGTATTATAAAAACTATTCAAAATTAAAGTGATATCAACACAAAATAAATAGAAATACAATTCAAATTTACGGCAGGATTAACCAGTGTCCATGAAGTGGCAGCATTGTATAGATCACGCGGATAAATATACAAAAGCCGGGAGACTCACCAGACTGTCTTTTCGGCATAGTTCCGCAGCAGACCGATAGTCGGTTAAGCGAGACTAGTCTTCAGTGTGCAGGGCATACCGTCCGTATCGCGTCCTCTCGATCGCTCAAGGCGCTACCCAACTTACTCCCTGTAAGAACTGCTCAACAGAACACCATCTGAGCTCCATCGGATGCATCCAGCCACGCAGCAATAAAAACGTGAAGATTATACGTACACAGATATTCACCAATGTCTATATCCAGGCACATGCATACAGCTTAGTGAACTGGAAAACTGGCACAACGGTTGACACGGCAGCACATGCTTCGAACCTTTGTTCTCTTAGTCGAGAGTCTGAAAATCAAGAGATCATAACAGAAATGACCATTAATCATTAGGCCAATACAAATAGGGTACAGAAATCCATGACCAAGTTAAGATCATACCACGAATAGAGGTATTATACACCGACGTATATGACAGCGAGCAGATCGAGTATCATGGTGAAATAACGAGACGGCAGGTTTACAGCTGCTTTTGTAAACGTAACCCTCCGTGTTACAGACTCGCTATGGCTCAAAACCAGAAGAACCCAGCCGCTGTACTCGATGCTACTGCTGGTGATCAGGTACAAAACCCAGGTAACTACAACGTGTAGACCCTATATCCACCCTGTTTTCTACAGTTTGTTTTATAGTGTTCTTGATACTATAGTATAATATTTTATGTCGAAAGTAAACTATCGGACAGATACGAGTATTCGACACACCCGAGTTCAACACGAATCAAGCAAACTGTATATATGCTAAACATTAATATGCTATATGTTGATGTTTTCAGCTTATTATCTGCTTAGTGTGAAGATGTCAGTAAAAATTATCCACATAGCCTTTCTAGCGTAGTAAACATGTTGCATGCACACAACTACTCGTGCAGAAGAAGAAGTGAAACACCGCAATGACCTAAATTCTACGTGAAACAGTCACAGAATATATTAGTAACATATATTACTATAGTAAATTGGGCGTATTCTTGGGACTCGAAGTCCATACTACTGCAGCAGTAAATGCTAAGAAGATGGTTTTTAATTGAAAACATCTGCAACGGAGTAGTGTAAAACACGTAGAGAGGTACTGAAGCTGGTTACTACGATATTTATATAACCTTACCTCTATATGTTAATGTGTGTGTGTGTGTGTGTGTGTGTGTGTGTGTGTGTGTGTGTGTGTGTGTGTGTGCGTGCGTGCGTGCGTGCGTGCGTGCGTGCATGCGTGTGTACAAATATAACAACGCAATGATTTTATGTTGTTTTCTAGGCTACACGAGTGATAAATGTTTCATGCGTTTGGCGATGAGCATCGGCGATGAATATTTACAACTGGGCATATTCCTAGGACTTAAAGAGCCTGCCATAAAAGCAATACGTGCTGACAGCGATAATGTCGTAAATTGCATATTCAAAATTTTTACCACCTGGAGAGACCAGAAGTTGAATCCGGGTACGATAGCCTCTTTCCAGGAACTATGTGACGCATTCACCGACCTAAAGAGGGCCGATCTCGTCGACCATATTACACGTGGTGAGTACGTGAAGTGCGTAGTCTGCTAGTGTTGCATCTGGCCCCACAGATATCCCAATGTTCAATGTAACGATGGCTGTCCTGGTTTCGTTCCTCGTTGATTGGTTACTGTTTACGTCTAGTAATTCTTCTGCACTGTTCAGAAGAGCTGGCCTATTGAATAATTCTTCGAAGTATTCTGCCAACGTTTGCATCTGTTGTCGTGAGTGTATTAACGTTTGTTGTAATTGGTTTGTTAAGTTTCTTGTATCTTCCAGCTAACCTTTTCGTGGTGTTGTACAGTTCCTTCAAATTACTTTTGGATGCTGCCTCTTCTGCTTGTCTTGCCAAATTATCTGTCCCTTTTGTATGTCGATCTGACTTCTCTCTTAGCCTGAGAGTATCCTTGGTGTGTTGCGACGTTTGCTCTAATCGTACGATATTTAATGAACATATCCTGTTCCCGCATCATTAGCAGTGTGTCATCCGTCATTCACGGTTTATGTTGTATATTCTTTATTCTTAGCGTTTCTTTACATACCTTGGCCCACACCTCTTTAACCTCTTTGCCAATACGGTTATCTTTTCTTCACTCGTATTCGGTAGTAGCTGGTATCGATTGCAGAGTACAAGTAGGAATGTTTGTGTTGTTCTTTTATCAATTAGTCGTGCTGCATTATACATGGTTCTTCCACTAGTAGCTTGTTTACATTTCTTCAGCTTGAGTTGCAGTTTTGCGATTACCTGATGCGGTCTCATTTCCTCTCTTTACTGTGACATTTACCAACGATCATCTATCTAATTGTTCTTCAGATACATATGTGGCCGATTTTATTCTTTGTATTCTTTTATTCTTTGTATTTCTTTGTTTCACTATTAGCTTTATGAATTTCTTTGGGTGGAAATAAAGTTCATCCAATAAATTAGCTGTGTCCTGCACAGACATTTTGACAAACTTCTCCGGTCTCATTCGTTTGCCCTACTCACAATTTGTCTGTCATTTGGTCATATACTGTCTTATCTGACTCTATCTTTGCTTTCATGTCACCCATCACTCTCGTAACTTCTTTGGCCTTTTCTTTTTCAAGAATATGTTGTGGTGAGTCAAGAAGGCTCGTCTTGGTTTCTTCTTCAGCATCATTGGTTGGAGGATAGCACTGTATGACATTCATTTTTGTTTCGACGATGTCTTATCTTAAATATGGCAATAATCACCATTGCGTTAGCTGGCTTCTTTGGGTGGCATATGTGCCACTCCTGACACCTTCACTCCCACCTTAACTTCTGACCTCTTCCCCCGTTGTCACTTTCCTTTTGTCATATATATATATATATATATATATATATATATATATATATATATACTTCTACTTAGAGGTGAACATTGGCGGGTGTAGATCGTTCAGAATACGTAGTAAATACAAGTTTAAAAAAAAAGTGGAATTGCTGTCTGATAAACATGTAGTTTTAGCCACTTTAGATTAGTGGGTAACTTAGGTTTCGATAAGTTTGTAAACCCAATTTAACAAAGTATATATATATATATATATATATATATATATATGTATATATATATATATATATATATATATATATATATATATATATATATATATATATATACTTTGCTAAATTGTGTTTACAAACTTATCGAAACCTAAGTTACCCACTAATCTAAAGTGGCTAAAACTACATGTTTATCAGACAGCAATTCCACTTTTTTTTTAAACTTGTATTTACTACGTATTCTGAACGATCTACACCCGCCAATGTTCACCTCTAAGTAGAAGTTACACTAATTATGCTACAGGAGTTAATGATGACATCGGTAATAAGGCAGTATCAACAGATTGCACAAGTCAATATAATGATTGTATTTAGTCGATAGCATTTGCGTTCTTGTGGGATACTTATGCGAGAGGGGATTCCTTCAGTGTTCGTAAATTTTTCTGGAAATCTGATCTATGGAACTCCAAGAATGAGTGTAAACTACGGTGTAGTGTGGTATATTAAAGGGATACTCCAATCAGTGAGAATTTCACACCATTTACGTACATCTTAAAATATATTGATTGTGTATAGTAATGGTCCACACAGATCGTTAATAAACAATTAATTATAGTATAGTGGTATCAGAAACACTCCATATTGGATTCAGGGCGCTGCCATCGTGAGACTTATGCGCCAGTGACGTAAGGCGTTTACATCACTGGCGCATGCACGTTCGAACATTTGACGTCTGTCCAATGGTATTTGTTGTATCCAGTACGTCGCGGATTGCTTACGTCACAATCACACTTATTAGGGAAGATTCCGCCATTCCTTGCCTTTTTCAACAATGCGCCTGTGACGTAAACGATTTGGCTTACGTCACTGGCGCATAACTCTCAAGATGGCAGCGCCCTGAATCTAAGATAGCATGTTTTTGATACCATTAATCTACAACTAATTGTTTATTAACTATCTTTGTGCACAGTTACTAGGCACAACCGATATAACATACTCGTGCAGTTAATACTGTGAACCTCTCACTGACTGGAGTATCCCTTTAATACCAGGGTTCCTGTTTACAAATATATATTTCTAGTCCATATATGTTATTTATTTTTTCTAGAAGCCGGACAGCATGCTAAACCAACACAAGGCGCCACACCACAGCCAGCATGCCCAGGTATTGCTGCGATTTTGCTGATGAACGGAAGGAACAATATGCAAGCATGCATAGTTATCACACACTTATCAAATTGGCGAGTCACAACCCACACTTGCAGCAAGACATCTCTCCCTAACAGTCTGACTCTCGAACTGCGAAATATCTCCCCTCCCCCCCCCCCTTCGCGGTCTTTCGATGTCATGTGTCGGGCCCGCCTCACGAATATTCACCATGTTTCGATGTAACAAAATACACATTGAGCATTTCGTGTCATATCTATGTTAGTAAATACGCAACCATAGTCGTTTTCATTGTTTGTGACTATATCCTTGTTTACTAATGTAATTTATGTAAGGTAGAATGCGAATTTGTATGTTATTGATTTTGTTTTTGTTGTTATATCAAACTACGATCATATGTAAACAAATGTAAAAAAGAGGCACAATGAAGCATTACATTTTATGAATAAATTGCTGAATAAGTTACCATTACGGCTATGCATTTTCACTGTCCGTCACTCTCTCTGTGAAACTAAGCCCGTTTTAGGGTTTCGTGTTGCAGACATAACATTAGAAAACACTCTATTGTAATAGATTTAGAACTACTTCCAACACAATGTTGTTATGTGATCCGACTTGTGATCTATTTTTGAAACCTAACAACCTTTAGATCTACAGTTCAAAAACATTTCTGTATGTAATAATGGAAGTTGCGTGGTGTATTTGATATTGTTTATTTTATGTACTTATAATTCTTATTATTGATTACAAATTTTCTTTCTTCAGGTTTTGATAATTATTTGAAATCATTTTAACATGACTTTTATGCAAATGGGGTAATGTTTTTGAAATGGTATGCCTCTAATCGATATATGCAATTACGCGATATGCATTTAAGTGGGGTCGACTGCAATATAAAAACCGGGTGTTTGACAAATGTAGCGCCGAGGTCATCTATATCATCTAGAGATGCTGCCCCTAGCTTATTGCTATCACGAAAACACCTATTAGAGGATGTCATTGCATGATTTACCAATATCATATTTGAAATATTATACAGCTGTATTACAAAAAACTTCGATGTGTTTCAGAGAAACTCTTCGAAGTGGAGGAACGCTTGAAGGCAATCGAGCTGACACTGAAAGGTAGATGTGTTTTGATTTTCCGGGAATGTCCTTTTATCAGCATGAACATTAATTGTAACTCTAAATAAGTAAGAACGCACGTATGTATGCGCGCATGCACCCACGTTCGTATTTAGTACGTGTCTTCCCTTGACGTAGTTTTATGCTGCTGCACAGTTGAATCGCTTCCTTAGGATTTAGATGTCTGATCTACCTGCTAATGATGCACATAGGTTGTTGTTTAAGGTTTGCTACTTTAACTGTGGGAACACTTGTCATTATTAGAACAAGTAAAACTCGCCCGTGAAGAGTTGTTTTAAACATAACACGATGATTGTGCGAGGTTTGGTTTTTCAATTTCGAAAGTTGATCCCCTAAAGATGTGCTATATTCTATTATAAGTATTTTGTCAGTTGGTCAATAAACAGCTTTTTGTAGGTGAAAGGTCGGATAAGCTGAAGTTTCATCCCAGCTGTGGCTCTAATGCTGAGGTGATCAATGGCCAGAGCACAGCAGTTCGGCCAAAGTAAGTATGCCTTTTGTATCGACTCTGACTATAATAGTGGCCGCTGATACTAATTTGGTTGAGACTAGCTGAGGTGTATGGCTATTAAAATTATTAAAGCTTGTAGATAAACAATCTGTTCAGCAGACTGCACCAGCTAATCACCAATGCCTGGGAGGTGGGTTCTGTACCACAAGCACGGAAAGATGCCAGCATTGTAACCATCTACAAGAATGGTGATCGAACAGACTGTGGGAACTACAGAGGAATCTCTCTTCTTTCCATAGCAGGCAAGATCTTCGCCAGGATCCTCCTCAACAGGTTATCTACCCATATAACACCAGAGGTAGTTCCGGAGATATGATATTGTGTCCCCAACAGCTACAAGAAAAGTGCATTGAGCTGGACCGACCATTGTACATGGTCTTCAGTAAGGCGTTCAATACAGTTGGGAGAACCGGGTTATGGCAGGTACTGAGGAAGTATGGATGCCCAGAGAAGTTCACAACAATGATCGAGGCTCTATATACCGGAAGTATGGCGAATGTTAGTGTTGGAGGGGAAGTCTCGGAAACGTTCAGTTTTACAAATGGGGTCAAGCAAAGTTGTGTACTGGCCTCCACGCTTTTCTCCATCTTCCTATCAGCAATGCTCGACGAGGTTTTTTTGACAAATGGGAGATGGCGTCTACATACAGTCCAGACAGAGCGCTGACCGATTCATCGTCGCACGCTTCAGAGCGAAGACCAGGACTTCTCGGATACTGATGAGAGAGCTGCTATTCGCAGATGACAGTGCACTGGTTGCACACTCTGCTGAAGAGATGCAGAAAATAGTGGATCATTTCTCCGATGCGTAAAAGTAGTTCGGCCTGAAGATTAACATAAAGACGACCGAGGTGCTGTACCAACCCAACTCTACAAGAACCCGAGAGGAGGATATCATGGTTGATAGAAACAAGCTGAAATCTGTTCTGGAATTCACCTACCTCGAAGCACTATATGAAGTGATGGATGTATTGACGATGAAATACAGAGGAGGATGGCCAAGGCTAGTGCATCTTTCGGCCGACTACGCCAGAGACTCTGGAACAACCACCATGTGTCCATGCGGGTTAAAGGCAAGATATACCGTGCAATCGTGCTGTCCATCGCGTATACGGAGCCGATACCTGGACAATGTACATACGACATGTGAACAAGCGACATGCTTTCATGATGCGACATCTGCGTTCGATCATGGGGATAACCTAGATGGACAAAGTGACAAACAAGGAAATACACAATGGACAGGGCTGCCGTCTATGGAAGATCTTCTGATCAAATAGAATCTCCGGTGGACTGGACACCTCATGAGGATGTCACCAGACAGGCTACCAACGCAGGTTCTCTACTCTAAACTGTCTTCTGGTCACAGAAAAAGAGGGCGCCCTCGTCTTCGGCTCAAGGATACCATCTAGAGAAACCTGAAGCTGAGAGACTCATGGACATCACTCTCACAGCAGAGAGATAAATGGAGATCAATAGTGAAGTGAATAGAGCAGTCTTTTTCGCATCGCGACCGACAGCATGCTGATAATGATGATGATGATGATGTTGATGATAATGATGATGATGATGATGATGATGATGATGATGATGATGATGGTGATGATGATGATGATGATGATGATGATGATGATGATGATGATGATGATGATGATGATGATGATGATGATGATGATGATGATGAGATCAACACATATTGTTCAGTGAAGAGTACTTAGAAATCGTATTGCAGTGTAGGATACTCAACACACCAAGGATACTCTCAAGCTAACAGAGAAGTCAGATCGACATACAAAAGGAACAGATAATTTGGCAAGACAAGCAGAAGAGGCAGCATCTATACTTATGAAGCAAACAGTTTTGTTAACATGTCCATTATTATTGATTCAATGTATTAACATTGCAATGCTCTGATTATTTTATTGGGTTTGAAACTAAATAACGGTGGCATTTAAGGAACTAGAACCGCACAATGAATATTAATCAAGCCAAATCTAAACTCGGCTTGTTGGCAAATAATTGTTTTATTATATAGAGAGATCCGCACATCTAGTGACCATAATGTACTTAAAAACTGTTTAAACTATACCATTAACAGCTATAGATATCTTGAAAGTGTTGACGCGTCTTCCTGGGGAAAGGTAACCTTCAACTCGTCTTCCATGTGGTATTCGAGTTTACATGTTCGAGACAAACATGTATAACACACACGTGTAGTTCAGATCCAGACCCTTCACAACATTGGTTGGTCAACATTACGAGGTCAGTTCTGTTTCGTTAAAACATTTATTGGTGGCCAGAACGCTACAATAGTTATAACTTATACCGATTAACATGATTTTGCAATAAACAAAAACACGAACGGACCAAGTCGCTTTAGGGCAATTCCACGGTAACGGAATTACAATTCACAATATTGTTTGGTTTAAAATGGTTATATTTTCCCATTCAGCATGTGTCTAGAAAAGAAACTTAAACATGGTTTGAAGTCCACACTACACCCTATAAGTACCAGTGATACCTGTTAAAAAATATAAAATAATTACGAAATTATGGCTGTTTTAATTTTGGTAACGGAATTACTCAGAAAATTCGAACATCCGTTTTTATTAAATGTCATGACATATCGTCTGAAATCTGCAATCTACCTGGGCCAACACCTAGCATTAATAAATAGACATATAACATGACCTTGCATTGGATAGAATTTTACTCATGATATATGTACTGTTTTCTATAGTTAACAGGTTTTGATCGGTAACGGAATTGCATGCAATAGTAACGGAATTACGAGTCTGAGTATTTTTGGAATAAAACAACAAATAATAATTGATGCTCATTTTTTCTTTTCTGCAAGATTACAGAACACCATAACTTCATGTTCTACTAAAAATAACAATTGTATTAGCCAATAATTGTACACACAGTACAGCGATGTATTTCACATTTAACTCAAAATCAGTCGAAAGCAGTTATTGAACTCCTGTCCATCTGTGGGTCAGGGAGGATGTTAATGTCACAATCTTTATCAGTAGAGGCAGTCAATATATCTTCAACATCAGGCCACACAAATTTACATAGTTCAACACACTTCAAATAATTGATCACCTTAGTTTAAAAAACCCGGGAAGACACATTGTTTTTTTTTTACAACCATCCACTTTAAGTACAGACATTTTGGCAAGGTCTTTTCTGTATTCTCAAGTTTGATTACCCATGCTGTTGTCTTCTTTGTCATCTTCATTATTTCTGTGTTTTAATTTTGAAGAAATTCCTCGTGGATTATTATTTGACATGGTTTTGTATAAGTCACAAACAATGTAAGCAACTACCCTATGTGACTCATTGCAACTGCTTACTGTTGGGAATTAGACTGATCTCATTCCAGTTATATGAACTTTATAATTTTTAATTCAACCATGGCATAATTGATGCTTATTCTGACAGGTCCTGGCAGCAACTTTGTTAAACTCATTGGATGTGATCACGCGATATCACTCCAGAGAACAATTGGAGTCATAGTCTTGGACAATAAACCTTAGCCATGTGGTAAAGAAATACTGTGTAGAATTTCTTTGAAAGTCCATGAACACATTCTGCAACTGATCTTTGATAGATAATCTGGCCTATCTTGTAGATTTATATGGATCACTGCTGCCATTCCGTGTAGTATCACGATTTTTACAGATAGTATATGTTACAAATGGTGCATGTTTCTGAATCCATGGACAATTTTCATAAAGTCCAAAGATTCCATTCATATTTAACTGAAACATTGTCCCAGTGCCTGTGCTGACCTCTAATGTACTTAGGTCCCATTAGTAGTTTCTTATTAGGATTTATAGTGCAAGAGAAAAAACCATGTAATTCTGTTATTGTAATTCCGTTACCAAAATGTAATTCCGTTACAATGATTCCCGCAAGATGAGAAAAGACACACATAAATTGTGTACTCTCACCTATTCGTGGGTGTATCTAATAAGAGAATTTCAAGTAACTGTTAATTTTGATCACCTGTTGGCTCTCAGGAAAACTTTATGTACTTTTTTGGTAACGGAATTATGTGTGACAAAATACAGCTTATGCAGTACAAGTTGCTTTCTCAATTTTGAACACATACATTATGAACTTTGAAAATCTATAAAACAAAGGTAAATTAGTTAAGAGTTAATGGTAAGATGGGAGGGGTTTCTGTTGGCCCTTGTTTTTCCATTACTTTGACTGCTAAGAATTCACTCCATTAGAAATGCAGTTAAAATAAATTGTGAACTGACGGCACAATTTTTTTAATTGGACCTGAATTTTACGTATGTTTTATATCAGTGGTACAACTTTTACATTGTTTCAACAAGATTACATTTTTAGCAGTCTGGGCTCTCCAATATGGAATTGCCCTTTAATGTACAACTTGATGCAGTGCCCTAGGCGAGTTCAACAATGCCGTGATACTGACGGATCGGACGTTACGAGGTGGCGAGCATTTTGAGGTGAGGCTGGACAAGATGGTCGACAAGTGGGCCGGGTCAATCGAGGTTGGGGTCACGACCCACTCGCCACTGACCCTTGAATTTCCATCGACGATGACAGACATGAGTTCGGGAACATGGATGATGACAGGGTGTGGAGTGCTGCACAACGGGACAATTCTCATTGAAGAGTACGGACAGAATCTGAACAAACTTACCGTGAGTGATATCACAGAGACATTATAAGAGAAAATATACATTATAATGATGTTGAGAGATTTGCCTTGAGCATTGAATCAGTATCCATATTTTAGTTTGTATTTGCACAACGGGATAACTCTCTTCAGTAACTACGGAGAGAATCTGGATTAACTTATTGTAAGTGATACTAAAACCTACGTAATAATTATAAAGTAAATCATAGTGATGTCGAGAGGGTTCCCTTCAATCACAATGGTCATAATTTAGTTCATCATGATTTGTTCTTGCTGTTATGACAGGGGTTATAATTTCAACTTACGAGTTTTCCTTTTATGGGGATAGTGAGTTCGTCCGAAGAGTTCCTTTGGCACAGTCACAGACGACACAAAAGGACAAATGACAAAGGTGTTTTCTCTTCCTAAGGACACATATACTGTCTTGAATGAAACAGCACAACTTTTAAAACGATAAAGACGAGCGATGTAAAATCCTATCTTGATATACATTCTGATATTCAAACTGAACGGAAACACATACTTGCATTCAAACTCGCCGCGTTTAATGTAATGTTCCTGCGTGGACTTGCTCCTTTACGCGAAATTGGCCAGCGTAGTAATGGAACGTCCAACATCAATATTCGCCCTGATTATTGCCGTATGGCGCCCTGGTATCGTGGCATGACTGATTTAGGCGATCGTGGCGGGGAAACTGCGATAAGATCGATCCGCAGAGCTGCAGTTGCCATTAAGGGCGGAAAAATTCTTATTGCCAGAGCAAAAATAGATTGATGGTGATGTGCATGCGCGTCCTGTTGGCGATGTTTTTTTAGCGAACACATGTCGAAATAGTAATTATTTCAGATACATATGACGCCTTGGTACCGTTTTTCTTTATTGATTTAGGCGATCGTGGCGGGGAAACTGCGAACAGAGATACACACACACATATATAAATGTATAATTATGTATATATATATATATATATATATATATATATATATATATCTACATACATACACACACATAATATGTGTATGTATATATATATATATATATATATATATATATATATATATATATATATATATATATATACATACATACACACACATAATATGTGTATGTATATATATATATATATATATATATATATATATATATATATATATATATATATATCATCTTAATTAAGGGAATTGTTTGTTTGTTGTCAGCATACATACGCATCAGTCTTAATACCAGATGGTAGTGAAGTTATTAAGTGGCCAACTTTGGAAGGGGTACACTACATGTTAATTTCTTTCAGTATAGTTTTATGTATGAAAGAATCACAGCAGAATATATTGTCTTTGTCGGTACATTTTCTTGAACACATGCTCACAACATGTACTCCATGAATATATAATATGTGCATTAATTGTGTTAGTTGCAAAATTATTAATAAATATATTTAACACTGTGAAACATAATTAATATAATGCAAACAGTACTCCACATAGGCTGTAGATACATCATGTTTTATTACTAACAAGCGTACAACCAACATTGTAACATCAAAATAACCACAACTTAATATTGAGTTGCATTTACAGAAAATCAATAATTCCGAAAGTATAGCTAGGGTATACCGTTCAGGATTAGCAGGATCTACTGTATTGTTGATACAGCCCCTATCATCGGTGCAACAGCAATTAGTAAAGGTCCCATGTCAACAATAGGAGTCAGACCACATTTGCATTTTCCATAGGCGACCATTATAACGTTTCCTTCATTTCTTATTCATCTTGATGAGCTCTGTTATTGACAATTTCACAGCATATTTACCATACATAGACAGAGGTTCAGTGAAACAATCGTGAACTTTTAATACCTCAGGCTCCCACAAACTTCTTTCAAACCTTACACCCCTCCATTTCTGCTTGAAACACCCACGGATTGTCCCCGATTACATCACCAAGCAAAATGACAACTGTATTAATACGCAGAAATGCACCGACTGACAGCTGTCATAATTTGACAGCTCTGATGCCACGCTGCACAAAAACATAATTTCTACTCACTCCACACTATGCTCACAGAAATTCAGACAACCTGCATAATGCTGTTTTTATAGGGTACTCTTTGGTCGCTCGGGTAATGGCGGACGAACACCTTATTGTGGTCTTACATCAATAGTTGGCTGTGAATGGCATGCTTCACGCTGTCTGAGCCCTGGCTTCTAGTGGAATCTATAAATAACCACAGGAGATGTTGTGTTCTGACTGGAGCTAACAGGGGTCAGAGCACGGTTACGCTTCCTGGTCTGACCCATACGAATGTAGTAGTACCTAAAGAATTGTGTTGTATGAAAAGGCGTATAATACAGCAGAGATACTAGTAGATGAAGTGGTATGATATATAAGTGTAGTTAGCGTAGTGATTTTAGCCATTTTTACGTGATCCTATGGATGCTGAAAAAACTTGCTAAATTTGGACAATATTGACGGGCAACTCACATACATGCATTTTAGGAGAGTCTTTTTAAGACGTTTGATGACTATGTATGTGAAATGATTGCAGTGACCGTGTACACATTTAAGCATTTTCTTAGGTACAGTTTCCTTATAAGGTCCGCCCCTTATAATAATCTGACAAAACGTTAACATGCCGTCAAAGGGAAAATCACTTGCGTGGAAATGGGAGAGTAACGGTCAAATCTCGCTACTGCTCCTGATAAACATCTATAACATTACGCAGAAAATGAAAAGTAATATATTCAAACACAATGCAAATACTCAAAAATACTCAATTCAAACACAAATAATTTGAAATGCTAAATGATTTACGCACATATACAAATACAGGGAGACATTTAAAAAATACTTTAATAAATAATTTTAACTTTCATAATACAATAAATGTAATATAGCTAAAAAAGCAAATGTTTTATTGAGAAATTACTTTATCAGCATAACCGCTGTGATGTAATGAACAACCACGGTGAGACAGAGGGCTTATTATTTGTAAGGCCATAACTCTACAAAATAATCCAATGATGCTACATTTCTTATAAATATTAATTCTGTAATATGTAATTGATAACCCTAATTTAATATGCATTAATATCAACCAATTTAAATGCTACTATTGTTATTTGTGTGCAGCTACATGGCTAAATAAATACAACAATCTCTTCAGTCAACCTGTTCACACTCGCCTGGCAACGAGAACACACCCTTCATCCAAGATTCCCATTACATTACTAACAAGCCGCACTTTCAAGCGGGTTGTTTCATGTTTGAACCAAATCCATTGTAAGGTGGCCTGTTTAATTACATATACCAGCCATGAACAAAGGGTTGTTACATCTGAGGCAAACTTTCTTAACTATGTAAAATAATGAATTAGCAGGTTGGTACTAATAAGTAAAAAATATTGTCGCGCATTTATTACCAAAACTACTGTTTGGTGTAAATGTGTCCACCAAAATCGTCTAAATAATAAAATAAAATAATATAATGTCAGAGCGTCAGAATTATCTGAAGTAATTACTATGTCAACGTGCCTTGGCTGAAGATATCGCCAACCGGACATGCATGCACATCTTCACAAACCCATTTCTGCTTTGTCTCTTAGGACGATTTCCGTGCTTATTGCCAGAGCAGCTCTGGGGACACATCCGCTTCTGCTTTAGCAATAAGGGACTTTTTCCGCGGTTATTGCCAGAGCTGCTTTGCGGGTCTCTCTGATCCATATTTCCCCGCCAATATGGTCTAAATTACTATAAAAAATAACTGTATCAGGGCATCAAATTTATCTGAAGTAATTACTATGTCGACATAATATTATGTTCACTGAAAATATCGCCAACCGGACATGCATGCACATTCCACGTATAGCTGTTGAAATATTTTGAAATAATGAACCCTCAAAGTTCTCCAAACCCCCGGATGGATTCGTAACCGTTCCATGTAAATCTGACGGATCCACATACAGAGAAAACTCTTTTATGATATTATTAGTGCTAATTCATAGAATATAACCACATTTTGGAGCCAAGAAGAATATTCTATGCATATGCATTATAGTCATAAAAACATAGAACATATTATATTTGTATATATCTATATCTATATATATATATCTATATATATATATATATATATATATATATATATATATATATATATATATATATATATATATATATATATATATATAATATATATAATATTTCTGACTAATTGGGATTGAGGTCTTGTGATTCCAGAAGCAACAGGCTAACATTATTGATGCTAAGTCCCTATATCTGTGTCCGGACAGGTCGGTGACCGTGTTGGAGTCTTCAGGAAGGAAGACGGCACTCTTCATTTCACAGTCAATGGAGTGGACCAAGGTCAAGCTGCGACCAAGGTCCCTGCGGCCGTCTACGGGGTGATTGACCTCTTCGGAGAGGCAACCCAGGCCACCATTATTGACAAATGAGATAACTACTTCCTACTTAATATTAATATTGTGGCACATCCTTTTACGTCGTGCTATTCTCTGTGGTAGGTGTGGCCTCTGTTACAGTTGTAATTTTACATGACACATTAAAATAACTTATACAGTCGTCGTGTATTTAAAAATGGGAGCTTAGACTGAATGAACTCATGCAGTGACAACACAGGATTGGAAGCCAGGTTCTCTCAACTGGGAGTAAAATCAAATATAATTAGACACCATAGATCTTTATAATTATGTACGTGTAGTCAATAGGGTGTGAAGCATGGTTTCGACTGGCGGTTCATCACGATCCGCTAGATGTCGCTATTAACCAGACGAATTACAGTCAGCGTATGAATCAATCTTTATTCGTACATCGATCTTTACCTCCGTTAATACTGAAATATAATACATTGAATATAATTACTAACTAATTAAAGTGTTTAAATCGTTATACGCTTATACATGTTTAAACATGTTTAAACTAGACACATCTTCTCGACTTCCGTCAACCCAGTCACAGTGAATCAAACCAAGTTTCCATTTCCACGCGTTACATACACGTCACACAAACTACATCAGTTGAAACGGGAGATCATAAAATAATAATCATTATCATTTAACATAGTTAGAACAAATAATATCAATACAATCCCCTTATAAGCCGCAGTACTCACTGTGTCAGTAATTCAACTGTTTTCCTTCATGCAATTATACTGTTATATTTAGCTTAGGCAATACCATTAATGCTAATGAATTCCCACGAATAGCGTAACATTTGAACGTATTCTTTAATTATTTATATTCTAAATATATTATTATTCAGCATGGCCATGGCTCCTGGCAACGTGAATATCCAATAGCAATAATAACGTGCTGCTTTTATACACTACATTTATTAAAAATGATATACTAATTCAAGTTAGGGTCTGAATCATACCAACTGAAACGCAATAATATTAGAATGTGTTTACTAATATCTTGTTTATTGAGAGGCCGACCTCAATAAAAAGTTATTTTTATATTATGTTCTTGTTTGTATTTAGTTGTGCATAGAAATGAAACGAAACATGTGAAAGTATGAGTATGACAGTGCACTGTGGAGACAGCTGCTGCATTTTGTGTGTATCTATATCTATGGCAGTGTAAAACGTTAGACAAATTACGTTTTAAATGTAAATAACAATTACTCAATAAATTTAGTACAAATACATTGAATAATTGTGGGTGAAATGTGTAACGGTAAAACGAGAAATGCTTTCTGCAAAAAGATGCTATGTCCTGCACAAAACTGCTTTGCTTGCCAAAAATGAGACCCTGCAAAATTAAATACACATGTTGAGAACCTATACAGATTAAATTACACATTTATATTAGTCAATCAACTAAGTTGCGTAAATTCAAACAAATAAATATAACGAATTATGCCAAATTCGTCACATGTAACTAACAAAACACACACAAGATATATCCTTTATTAATGAGTAAAATTAATATAATTAATCATAGACGATTGGTTCCCATTGTTTGAAGTGTTGGCAGATTGTCCCTCTTTGTTTCACAAGACGAAACTGCATATCGGCTTGTTGTAGATCATCTCGTAATTCTACAACACGACATTTGCATGGACAGTTAAGCAGTTACACACACAAACACACACACACGCACACGCACAAACACACACACACACACACCCACACACATACACACACATATATATATATATATATATATATATATATACATATATATATATATATATACATATATATATATATATATATATATATATATATATATATATATATATATATATATATATATATATATATATATATATATACATATATATATATATATATATATATATATATATATATATATATATATATATATATATGTATATATATATATATATATTGGTTATTTGGTGTACACACAAAGTACAATAAAAATGTCATGTAAAATAAAAATGTTGAATTATGCATAAACCACAATGTTAATATGCAAACATTTGGTCATATCTGGAAACCTGAAACTGGTAATTTGTTTAGTAATGTCGTGAGTCAAGAGGTTGGAATAAATTTATGTTAAATATATACTGCATTTTACAGTAAACTGTAATTTTGACAGCACAACTTCCAAATATGGGTAAAATAGAGATGTGCTATAGTGATTTTAAAGCAGATTTTACTAAGCTAAATATGTAATATTGGCAATATTTATTTGACATGAAATAGCATATCATAATATTAAAATAATATTGATGTGTTTAGATATTGTTTATTGTGTCGATTTGAGCACCAAAAAACGCAACAACATACAATTATCTGCGATTATATGAACATATCGGCATGAAACACACACAAATGTATAGAAGCGCTCAAGAAAGGTGTCATAGAAAAACATCTTGATAGTCAAAACATTATTTTAAGCTCAATGGCCCTCGAAAACTAGTCCAAAACTAGCCCCCAAAATCACCACAAATAATTATAAAAATTGTACATTTTAAAAGTTGCCAACGACACACCCCTGTTGGTATAGAGGAAAGTGCATTTCAAGTATATCACACAAAAAGTATTTAATTCCCCACATAAATGGCACGCTACGTAATCACACACACACACACACACACACACACACACACACACACACACACACACACACACACACACACACACACACACACACACACACACACACACACACACACACACACACACACACACACACACACACACACACACACACACACACACACACACACACACACACACACACACACACACACACACACACACACACACACACACACACATATATATATCTCTTACACTGGTTACACACATGTATGCACACTAAGGCCCTGCGCGGGCTGGAAATCTGAGCCCGCAGCCCGCCCCGCCCCGCAATAACTTGGCCCGCAGTCAGCCCGCACCGCAAATTTTGCCACATCAAACCAGACGATGGTTGCTTTGTGCCCCGGTTGGAACATCTGATCTACGATGCAGAGTTTATCTCTCAGGTGTCTGTGAGTGAATGTTGTTGAGCCTCAGTTAATGATTGGCCTGAGTGACCTGTTGTTGAGCACAACTTTTGTTAAGTCATAAAACACTGGAGACTGAACACGCGGAGCATTCGGGTGCTCAGTCGTATAGTTGAATGAATTTCTGTACCCAGACAGTTATCTGTGATGATAAAAACATAAAGCAAAGGTTGAAGGCAAGAACTGTATACAGGAATGTTTGACCTCAAAGGAGATGGCTGGAATATAAGGCAAGGTTGTAAAGGTATGTCTTTAAATGAAAGCACAATTAAGCAACACTTTGAACTGATTTAACGCTAGAATGAAGCATATTCCAAAGAGGGGGCACACTCACAGCAAAATCCCTATTCCCAATATTTCAGAAACAAAAGGTGAACTAGAACAAGATGATCAAAGCTGAACAGGTTTTCTTACAGAAGTAAGCTGTAAATACGATGGCTGCTTAGAGGAGAAAGTGCCTGGTAGATAATGGTAAATGCTGTGACTGTGTATTCTAGCTGTGTACTAGTGATATAATGACTGTGTATTCTAGCTGTGTACTAGTGATATAGTGACTGTGTATTCTAGCTGTGTACTAGTGTAACAAATAGTTTAGAATAAAAATAAAAATTGGAATACAAAAAATAAGTTGATGTTAAACCGCTATCTGGAATTGTCGCAGGGTGACACGTGAGAGACGTTGTATAACCATCGGTAGGGTTATCAATGCGCCTTCCTGTAGCCAGAAATCACGTGCGGAGGCTTATGTGAGTCGTGAATATTCGTGATAGGTACATCAATTTTTCAACGAAAACCGCATCGTTGTTTGGTTTTGTGATGAACCACTCGTGAACCATTCGCAAAGACCAATTTCATATCAGAAACATTAAAGGAAAGGATGGAGTACAAATTGTTCAACATAATTGCAGTTGCGTGCAAATCAATAGGTAAAGTGTGTGGTACGTTTTTGCATAGTGGAGATATTGGTTGTATGGTGTCATTGTCATGTGATAAAAATCAATGTTCGTAATTACGCCAGAATGAAAACATTATACGATAGCAATGGTTGGATACGTATACGCTCCATCTTTAGAAAGCCTGTCCTATCGAGATGTGTATTAATTAAGTGTAAAATAAAGGTCAAACATGATCACCACCAAAGGATGAATGTTTAAATAACGCCTTCTCTTAAAAATGAGGTATAACATGGAAATGTAGAGTAGTGTATGCAATAACAACAATATGAAGGGAAAGTTGAACAATATCTATTTACAGCAGATCCTCGATTTATTATTATGCTTTTATAATTTTACTGTCTCAAATAGCTACGCACTGTTGTGTTGTTGACACACACACATATATATATATATATATATATATATATATATATATATATATATATATATATATATATATATACATACATACATAACATATATATACATATATGTATATATTTATATACATAGCTGCTTTCTCAGAACAGAAAGAAAATGTGAAAATGTTGTTAAGCTTAGCTACACAACCGCAGCAGGGACAAATTTCATGCCCAGACTCAAGCGAAATCATTACAACTTAGCACTACATGACGTACAATACTGTTCACAGACCCATATATATATATATATATATATATGTGACGCCGGCTGACCAAATGAGTGACAAGTCGGGATTTGACATTTGCCGTGAGTGCCGTCTAAAGCCAGTAGGCATGATTTGGATGAATTTTAGGTTTTTACATAAATAAAATGTATAACATCCGTTTTAACACTTCCACCCATCCTACACTATTTATTCCAAATAAAATGTGTATTTTAACGTATTATAATGCGAGCCCTCTTGATCAACTAGTCCAAAATTACTCAAACAAAAGGATTTTGCTTCGATTCCTTCGATGAAATCCGCCATGTTGCTTTGGGGTTACCCCTGTGTATCGGGTATCACCAGAGAGGGCATTTCGTCCTCGCTGACGTAGAGTAACCCATATCCGGGCCAAGTACACCAAAATAGCTCAAAACTACCCAATAGGCGGCTACCCTGAGAAGGCTTTTGCATACTAATGAGGACGTGCTCTGTCACGTGCGCGCTTCGGTGCTTGCAATTGGATGATCGCCTACGCATATGCGCAGTACGGCAGTGCTAAACGTAAACAAGTAGTCAAGGTCGTTCGTATTCCGCCGTGTTTTTCTACCGTTGTTTCCCTGTTATTAAATCTTTTGCAACATAATGTCGGACGCGTTCCTACGTCTGCTGAATGCACCAACCAGCGATGACATTGCTGTTGCGCGGATGAGGGAGCAGTACGATTTCGACGCCTCGGAATGGGACGCTGACAGTGACAGCGAAACCGACAGCGACGTTACGGTCGAATACGACTGGGAAGCCGATCACGATGACAACGAAGACGGGAAGCAACGACCTGTTAAGCAACGACAATAATGCTCAAATTGTCCTGACATTTTGCATAGACCTAGAGATGGTGTATACTCATAATAATACTTTCAGGTCTGAAAAATCGACCATTTGTCAGCGCAACATTTCACAGCTCGCGCCGAGGGTTTGCCGCGGAGCCGAACGTAGCAGCGATCGGGCGGCCTAAAATGGTCTACCCCGATGTTGAAAAACTCATAAAAATAAAAGTTCTCAACGGATTTTATTCAATTTTATGTTATTTAGCAGCTAAAACGTATGGCTACATTTGTCTCGCAGGAAGTAGGAAATTTATCCGTTCAGTAATTATTTGGGTGCAGGATACTCCGCTAAATTAGCCTAAAAACGGCTTTGTTTTAGACTAATTAGCTGTGAAATTAATTAGCACGGAAATTAATTCCTGAAGTTATGGCACATATAATGTACCATAACTTCAGGTATTTTTGCAGCAGCTGGTTGTTATTTGCCCTCTATCATTGCACTATGATACCATAGCTGCATGCCAAATTTGAATGCAATACACATAATATTTATATGGTAT
>OZ024862.1:38966174-38978674 GCA_964017155.1 Oasisia sp. SBJ-2009 | reverse complement strand
CAGGATTTCTGAAGATGTATCGTATACGTAACCAACCATTGATATCGTATAATGTTTTCATGCTGACGTAATTACGAACATTTTATCACATGACAATGACACCATACAACCAATATCTCCACTATGCAAAAACGTACCGTCGATTGAGACTGTGCAGTTACAAAGCAAAAACAGATTTGAAAGATTTATATTGGATTGAAAGTCAAGGCTTCTCTTAATTATACAGTTTATATGCATGGCAAAATTGACATATTTAATTGCATGCAATTGCACTTAAATTGAACAATTTTCTATCTTTTTACGCTATGATGCCGAATTAATGCGTTTAACTTCGTTTTTCTCTGTGATTCACGCTGTTGGCCCAGTGTTCGGCAATATTAAGTAGAAACGCGTTAAAACATGAGATAATACTGAAGACTTCCATGTGCAAATGCATTAAGATTGCTTTATTAAAATATGACACATAATTTTGTTATAATAAATAGGTTTATTAAAAACACACTTTACCTATTGATTTGCAAGCAACTGCAATTATGTTGAACTATTTGTTCTCCATCCTTTCCTTTAATGTTTCTGAAGCCATTATATGAAATTGGTCTTTGCGAATGGTTTACGAGTGGGTGGTTCATCACAAAGCCAAACAACGTTGCGGTTTTCGTTGAAAGCTTGATGCACTTATCACGAATTTACGACACATAAGCCTCCGCGCGTGTGTGTGCGACATATAGAAACGATGTCATGTTCTTTCTGATTATGAACAATATTTGGCGTAGTTTGTGGAGCCTATCCTCATCCGTACATTTACTTCCGCGTCGCCTTCCCTAGAGATGTAGGTTCCGAGGTAAGAGAAGTTCTCGACGCACTGCAAATTATATTGACCGATCGCAATACGAGGGTCAGATCTATCACCAAATGATTTCCTGGTTCTTGCTTTCTCAGGGCTCGTTCATAATGGACCATCGTTTCATTTTCGTACAAGTTATTGGATGTGTCTTGCAGGATCTCCGGCATATGGCTAAGTAGTATAATGTCATCGGCAAATTCACGGTATGCCAATCTACTAAATATTCACTTTACACAAAAGATCGGTCCTTTCGTTGCCAACGAAGTCAATGACAACCACAAAGAGGAAAGGGACCAGTGTGTTGTGTCTATGACGCACACCTGTCTCGATATTGAAAACGTATGTGCTCAGCATGTCAACAAATTAAATAAAAGGCTATATGGCTATTTGCGGAATTTCTTGTTTGTCTATATCAATGTAAAGATAACCATGCCATATATGATAACTGTATTGTTGGATGTCGGGATAAGTACGTATACTTTTAAGTATATTATGCATAGGAAAAGTCGTCATCGCTGAAAACAGGGTCTCGACCAAAATCTCGACCCACATCTCTGTCAGAATCTTCTTAATCAGCCCTCCGTTTAGAAGGATGCGTCCTCATAAACCTAGTGTATACTTCTACTGTATCCTCCCTATTGCTTACATTAAACACGTATGGCTAATTTTCAAACACGAGCCACGCCAGACAACCCAGCTAGTATATAATACAGATGTTAATTGCAGATCCTCAGGGTAAGGGTGATGTTAGCCTGATGATTTTATCAAGACGTCTAAAATGACATCCATCACAACTACGCTTAATAATTTGTAATTGGTCTCTGATAAAATAAACATGTGTCTGGCTAACGGCACAGTGCTGAGTTAATTCTAAGAAGCTTTTGTAAAGCATAGCCTCTGTTGTAATACTTATTTCATGTAATGTCGAGACATGACATAAAATAAGTAATACATCGGAGGGTATACTTTAAAAACAGCTTCCTAAATGGCCATGTTATAATAGTTTAATTTATCATCACAACTAAACTGTCTGAATATATGCTTTGCCGACTAGTTTCCCGTTAACAACTTTTGGTAACTGCAAAACCACGATAAGAACGCCTGCGTCGATTTTAATCATTTGACGTTTTAATTAGACGATCTATTCCACTTTACCCGTATGTCTTCGTTATCTTCAACCAGTTGGCGCGCAATGGCATTGCATTTGTACCCTTCGATGACGTAATCCGGAAAAAGACGATTCAGCTCTCCTTTCGCACCTGTGTGCGTACGTATTGGCGGGCGTTACGTGCGTAATGCGGGTCGTGGTCACAATAACCTGGTGTCAGACAATATAATTATATTTGGCCAGTGGCGCTGACATCTTAGTTTGCATATAAGGTCAAGAGAGGTGTGGTTGATACAACATTAACTCTGTCTAGCATACTTTCTAGTCAAGTTACTGGCACTGTCACAAGATTACCACCAACTCCACCGTATCCACCACCATCATCAACACACTACTACCTCTGCTACTGCTATTGCTGGTGCTGGTGCTACTACTGCTACTGCTACTGCTACTGCTACTGCTACTGCTACTGCTACTGCTACTGATGTTGTTGTTGTTGTTGTTGTTGTTGTTGTTGTTGTTGCTGCTGCTGCTGCTGCTGCTGCTGCTGCTGCTGCTGCTGCTTATATTGCAGCTGTCGCTACAGGTGTAGTAGTTTCAACTGATGTGACAGTAAGAGAACGCATATTTCAAAGAATAGGTGCAGCCACAGGAAGTGTCTTCTCTCCAATGTTAGTCTTTACTTTAGGGACAACACGTAAAGCACATCTAGGTGGTGAAAGCTGCATAGAGTTGTCTTACATGAGTACGCAGTTAATATAAATACGATTACACGATTACATGACATGGCTTGATATTGTAAAGAAGGCCAAAGCAATTAATTCAAAAGTAGATAGAGCGAAAAACCGTGGAACGAGTCACAACCGTTTTAAAGTAATTCTTATCACGTAGAAAACTTGTTATACCATCAAAGGCAGCATTATGAGAACAAATTACATTAGTTCAGGCAAGTAGTAAATAGGGCAGTTGTGATAGTTCTTGTCGATAGTTCTTTGCTAAATAATGAGATAATGAGGCAAATGCTGACTAATAAATCGTAAACCATGAACATGATGACAACCGTCAGACGTGTTGACGCAAGATGCGATCGAGCGTGTCGGAAATCACCTAGATGAAAAGCGGTTGACGAGTAAGTAGGCCCAGCATGACGTCGGGAGAGAGAGCTATTTAACACACAGTCGCTAGTAATCTCGGAGACACGGACGGGAGGCGAAGATTGAGCGGGATGAAAATGTTCACGACCACCGACTTTCTGCTTCTGACGGCATGTGTGTTGTGTACTAACGGTAAGGATTGAACAAACATCAGTTTGACGAAATGACTAAACGACATATGGTTAGGTATCAGGTAAAATTCAAATAAAAGCGTTGTGGACTGTATCGTTATATAATGACAAAACAAAATCCCTATTCTGTATTGTAATTGTGGTTCATCGCATGATACATAATAAATATAGCATATACGCATAATTAATTTCACATCTGTCTCGCGGAAACGTCAGATATGTGTGTTATTCACACCTGAGAATGAATGACAAACGCTTCCCATTTGTTCTGGATGTGATAGTTGTAAAGTTTCCGGATGACACCAGGATGACATATTCCTCGTGTAAACTATGTGTGTTGTCATTTATTATACGAGTGGTTTTTCGCAGTACCTGCTTTTCGTGCAGAGCAGGCAGTAGATTGTGTCGCACTTACAAAAAATGGTACTACCAACGTTAAAATAAACAAAATTCCCGAGTTATTATAGATGCTGCTGGCTTTCCTTATATGTAATGCTATACTAGTACTACTGATTCGTTTCATTCATATCCAATATAACGACCGACCATTGTTGCTGTATTACACCATTCTAGTCAGTGTAGTTTGTATCGCGATACGTATCGTATCGAGATTTCAGTATCGCAATACGTATCGTGTTAAGAAGCAATGTATCGTTGCTGCCCAAATATATAGTATACAACATAATTTCTAAGTTGTATGCACTTATACTTATCCCTGTGGTTACACCTGTCAACTCCCCAGAAATGAACGGCGTATTATTTGCAGTTCAGTATTTTCATTACCATGAATTTCTGTTTAAAACATTTACTAAATCACTCTTTAAATGCGTCCCAAGAAGGAAGGGTTTTTTCGTCAAATGTCATTTAGACTTACCATCAGTCATTTCTCCCCGAACATAGAATATTGATTAGTTTAACAATTACATAAATAATAACAGGATAATTTATATTGCGATTGACTCCTTGGAAACCAAGCTCAAAGGCGCATCAACGCAAAATAGTTAATCGATCACAGAGGCAATAAGCAATTCCCATTTTCGACATATTGGCTGATACGCCAGGGAGCAAGGTTGTAAAGCTATATACGACAACATATAGCAATATTTTCAGCAGATGAATCACTAGAAGGAAGCATAGCCGAATTTCTACCTAAAAATGAACGCCAAATTAATATTAGTAATATAACTTCTGACATGCCTAAATCCCTGGAACCAAAGCATTAAAGCGAAACGGTTTATCTTCATTACCGTCAAACAGCAATACACCAGTTGTTAACTAAAAAACATATGCCGCTGAGCTACGGCGCTAAGCAAGGTTATTAAGGTGCCTTTGAAATGATGGCGGGGTTGTGTAATAGTTTCAAAGAAAACGTCTTAGCTCCACGTTCCTGTTTAATCTATGGACAACATGCAATGCAGACCTAGGTGTTGGAAGTTGGATATATTTTTGTTACATGAGTAATCGAATAATATCAATAATGTAGTTGTCTACATGAAAGTGCTTGAGAGCAAGTGACTGCAATGAATTCGTCAGTTGCATTGAGCGACAAAAAACGTTGACAGCTAGTCACAACATTTTAAAGTAACTCTGAACCTGTAGTAAAAAAGGAATTACAATACTCCAGCCTACTAGTAATTAAGGCAGCTACAATAACTTTTGCGAAAATAAAGAGGCATAACCCAATAACAAACAATAAAGCATGAAAATGTCCGCTCAGAGGCGTATAAAATACATTGTAACACACATATATTTAAAATATTCACAATCAGTTAAACTAGCAAGCAAAGACGAAATGTTAAATGACAATAATTAGATAATTAAATAAAGCTTCTAAAGGTCTAGTTCATACGTTAAACTTATCAGAAATAAATGGATAAAATAATAAATAAATAATAAAATATATTAATAACTTAATAATAAAATAAGTAAAAAAATTGCAAAACTAGAATTACAGTTAAAATTAATTCATTATCAAATACCCTACAAGTAGTTCGCAAATGCGTCCTTAAAAAGATGTGTTTTCAATTTGGACTTAAAAGGTACAAGTGAGTCTATTAGGCGCAGACTGTCCGGTAGATCGTTCCGCAGGCGCTGAGCCGTCACTGAAAAGCCACGCCGACCGCCGACCATAGCGTTCTAAATTGTGGCGTGGTACTCTCAGGAGACGGCTTCCGGCGGAGCAAAGCTGGCGACCCGGCGTATATTCCGTAATCATATCAACGATGTATTCGGGGGCTAGGTCGTGTATCGCTCGGAAGGTCAAAACCAGTATCTTGTATGTTATGCGCATGTAGCGCTATCAACACTGGCGTGATGTGGAGGTGGCCGGTATCGGCTCCGCTGCTGCGTAATTACACGCGCTGCCGAATTTTGCACTCATTACCGTTTCTGCAACAATCGTCCATTGATGGCACATAACACAGCATTTCCGTAATCTAGCTCCGATGTCAATAGACCGTGGACGATTGTTTTGCACGCATCAATGGTTAAAAAGTGGCGTATCTTGGCGATGTTGTGCAGTTGGAAGTAGGCAGCCTGACATGTACGTGCAATTTCAATCGACATGTCCGTTTCGCTGTACAGGGAAATGCCGATGTCCCGTACTGTCGGCTGAGGCATTATATGACCCCCACACACGTCGACTGTCGTAATTGCATGTGGGACTCTGGCGTTACGGGCGTAGAAAACAATTGTTTCAGCAGCAATTGGTGGCTTGTCATCCAACGCTTTGTCGCTGGTGCAAGCTTCGATTCGGCGAGTAGCGATATCTGCGTCACAAGGCTGGTTTCGAGGGAAGTCAACATAAGGTTGAGTGTCATCGGCATACAAAAAGCCTTAGTTCCAATATTGATTTAAGGGACACAAAGTAAATCAGAATGAAACACTCGAAGCTGGATAGGTGTTGCCTCTACCAGGAGTAAACAATGAATGTAAATGTGATGATTGTTTACACGATAGTGCCTGTTAATTAATAGTACACTGAACACATCTTAAAAAGATAATATAGTGTACATCTTTAAGATAATACTATATCGGGCAGGAAGCAACATCCTGTGATTTTAGAAGAGAAACAAGATACCTAGTCATGATACTTTCTAAGTAATTCTGAATACAGTGCTATTTTGTGATATATGTTTAACGTTTGTGTTTAATAAGACGCTAAAACTGCGAACACAAACAAACAAGCTCGCCCTCGCTCCTCGCTCTGCTTCTCGCCGTCTCCAGTTCCGGAGACCCGCGGGGGTGTCACAATCGCAACCGTGGGGGTCACTACCACATTCCCTCCTCTTTATCACGTTCGCCTTAACTGGTACCTGATAGACACGTATTGTTCCTGGCGACAGAGACAGGTTGGATCAGTGGCAGGTTCACATTCCTCTCCAGTTCACACACGCGCACGCGCACGCGCACGCGCACGCGCACACGCACACGCACACGCACACGCACACGCACACGCACACGCACACGCACACGCACACGCACACGCACACGCACACGCACACGCACACGCACACGCACACGCACACGCACACGCACACGCACACGCACACGCACACGCACACGCACACGCACACGCACACGCACACGCACACGCACACGCACACGCACACGCACACGCACACGCACACGCACACGCACACGCACACGCACACGCACACGCACACGCACACGCACACGCACACGCACACGCACACGCACACGCACACGCACACGCACACGCACACGCACACGCACACGCACACGCACACGCACACGCACACGCACACGCACACGCACACGCACACCAATAACGCGGTATTCAGCAGGCAAATGTGTTCCAATTGTGATGCTGACAAACAGAGGACTCCTTCTCTCTGCCTCTCTGCCTCTCTGCCTCTCTGCCTCTCTGCCTCTCTGCCTCTCTGCCTCTCTGCCTCTCTGCCTCTCTGCCTCTCTGCCTCTCTGCCTCTCTGCCTCTCTGCCTCTCTGCCTCTCTGCCTCTCTGCCTCTCTGCCTCTCTGCCTCTCTGCCTCTCTGCCTCTCTGCCTCTCTGCCTCTCTGCCTCTCTGCCTCTCTGCCTCTCTGCCTCTCTGCCTCTCTGCCTCTCTGCCTCTCTGCCTCTCTGCCTCTCTGCCTCTCTGCCTCTCTGCCTCTCTGCCTCTCTGCCTCTCTGCCTCTCTGCCTCTGTCTGTCTGTCTCCCCCCCCCCCTCTCTCTCTCTCTGTCGCTCTCTTCTCGCTCGCTTCTCTCTTGTTGTATATATATATATATATATATATATATATATATATATATATATATATGTGTGTGTGTGTGTGTGTGTGTGTGTGTGTGTGTGTGTGTGTGTGTGTGTGTGTGTACGTGTGTTTGTGTGTGTGTGTGTGTGTGTGTGTGTGTGTGTGTGTGTGTGTGTGTTTGTGTGTGTGTGTGTGTGTGTGTGTGTGTGTGTGTGTGTGTGTGTGTTTGTGTGTGTGTGTGTGTGTGTGTGTGTGTGTGTGTGTGTGTGTGTGTACGTGTGTTTGTGTGTGTGTGTGTGTGTGTGTGTGTGTGTGTGTGTGTGTGTGTGTGTGTGTGTGTGTGTGTGTCTTTGTGTGTCTTATTAGGCAAGACAAATCACAAACACGACGATGACAAACACATTAAAGAAACGGCGATGAGAGGGAGACTACCATATCCTCTTTTCAATGTTCATATCTGCCGTTTTCCCGATCTTCATCCAGTACTGGCGGCGGCTAAGGGCAAAGACCAGACCGACTGGAACGCGAAAGCGCAGCAAGAACTAAAAGACGCGCTCGCGCGGAAACCGAAAGTGAATGTCGCGAAGAACGTGATCTTGTTCGTGGGTGCCGGAATGGGGCCATCAACTGTAACTGCCGCCAGATTCTACATGGCCCAGTCTCAGGGAAGGAAGATAGAAGACACAGCCTTGGCGTGGGAAAGCTTTCCCAATGTCGCACTATCAAAGGTAATAAGTATTATAATATAATCAATAATCAACTGTCACTAGTTTTCTTTAAGTTATTTTCAAAACGTTTCCACAATATATCGAGTAATGCAACAACTCACTGCAACAGATCAGAAAATGCACGTTGCAATTAATGGCCCAAAACAGCCTATACTCTATCAGTGCCACAAACTGCGGCGTGCAATGAATGTCAGCATTCTTCTGAATATGAAATAAAATATTTTTCGAGAAACAAATTCCATCAATAGTCGACGTTAAATTAGTAACCGTTTCGTTGACGACCTCACACACGAAACGACGTTGTATAGAGTCGTTGTTTTGACACGGTCCCTCACTGCCCGGTCAGACCTACGCCGTGGACCGTATGACGGCCGACGGCAGCAGTGCGGCTACCGCCTTCCTGTGCGGGGTCAAGACCAACTTCGGCGTCGTCGGCGTCAACGAGAATGTCCGCCGGGGAGACTGCAGCAGCGTCATTCTTCGTAACAAGGTCGACTCCATCTTGAGAAAGTCAATTACAGGTATACGCGCACATGGCCAGAAGCGCTGTTGCGTTGATAACGGAAGGAGAAACTTGTTAGGTTGTCCAGTGATTACTCCAAACGCATTGTAGATGGAGTATACCTGGTCGTTCCTTTGAATTGGTTCCATAACATCCTCCTGTAGTTGTTTCACAATTCATCTTAAAAGTAAACTGCTTTTGTAATACTGCCGGTAAAATTTGTCAAATTATAATGCAGCAATTATGTCCGCACCTTTGAAGAGGAGTTGCGTAGATAGACGCACGCATGCACGCACGCACGCACGCACGCACGCACGCACGCACGCACATTCTTGAGAAGGTCACTTTAAGATGAGTGCCTATACACCCAGAAGCGCTGCGTTGTTGGGAAAAGGAGAAACTTGTTGGGGAGTCCGGAGGATTTATCCCAATGATGTTGCATTATTTGTGAACTCTTAGTATTTCCGTGTAAGTCGATGAGGGTTTATATCTTGCCTGGTGGGAGGAGGCAAAACATTGAATCTCTAATATGTTCCGTGTTGTTTACAGCGCTCACAGTTTGTCTACAAAAGCAAATTTATATTAATGTCCCATGCATCAAATATCAAAGGCCATATGTTGAACTCCATAATAATTATAATATTGTAAAAACAATTAATGTACTTATGTGTTATGCAATATAACGACAACTCCGAAATAATAACGTTGATGAAACATGTTGCCAACATTTGCCAGGGTCGTCAGTGTTCTCGGCGTCGTTTATAAGACACCGCATAACCGCGCTTCACGAGATTACGTCAAAACCAGGCATCCTCGGCAGTTTCCGAAAAATGGCAAATTTAAAGGTTCTGTTTTGTGTCGTATACTCTTATAAAATATTTTGGTAGTATCCTTATTTGAAAGTGCTTCAACCATTTGTTATTAGGGGGCAAAGTACATCTTATCCCTTTAAATGGGAGTGAACGAGAGCATTGCGGTAGTATATCACATTAGTGTTAACGTTGTACGTTTTAACGGATGATGTATTCACTGAATGCTACGTTGCCACCAGCAAACAAGTGGACGGGAGTAGTGACCACGGCCCGCATTACGGACGCAACGCCAGCCAATGCGTACGCACACGTGTGCGAAAAGAGAGCTGAATCGTCTTGTCCGGATGACGTCGAAGGGTTCAGATGCACGGACATTGCGCGCCAACTGGTGGAATATAACGGAGACATACGGGTAAGGTGAAATAGGTCGGCTAATTAAAACGTCAAATGATTAAAATCGACGCAGGCGTTCTTATCCTGATTTGGGAGCTACCCACATTCTTTAACGTGAATCTAGTCGGCGACGAATACGTTCAGAAAGTTCATTTGTGAAGATAAATTAAACTATTATAACATGATAATTTTTGGAAGCTGTTTTTAATGTATGCCCTCTGATGTATTACACATTTTATGTCATGTCTAGATATAAAATAAGTATTACGACAGAGGCTATACTTTAAAAAGAAAAAGCTTCTTAAAATTAACTCAACACTGTGCCGTCCATTTTTAGTTAGCTGGGCACATGTTTATTTTATCAGACACCAATTACAAATTACCCAACGTAGTTGTGATGGATGTCATTTTATAAGACGTCTTGATAAAATCATCAGGCTAACATCACCCTTACCCTGAGGATCTTCATTTAACATATGTATTATATACTAGCTGGGTTATCCGGCGTAGGTCGTGTTTGAAAAGTAGCCATGCGTGTCTGAAGTAAGCAATACGGAGGATACAGTCATACACTAGGCTTCTGAGATCACATCCTTCTAAGCGCAGGGCTGATTAAGAAGATTCTGACAGAGATGTGGGTCGAGATGTTGGTCGAGACCCTGCTTCAGCGATGACGACTTTCCTACGCATAATATACTTAAAAAGTATACCTAATTATCCCGACATCCAACAATACAGTTACTATATGGCACGATTTTCTTTACAATGATGTAGACAAACAAGACATTCCGCAAATAGCCATATAGCCTTGTATTTAATTTGTTGACATGCTGAACACATACATTTTCAATATAAAGACAGGTGTGCGTCATAGACACAACACACTGGTCCCTTTCCTCTTTGTGGTTGTCATTGACTTCGTTGGCAACGAAAGGACCGATCTTTTGTGTAAAGTGAATATTTAGTAGGTAGATTTGCCGATGACGTTATACTACTTAGCCATATGCCGGAGATCCTGCAAGACACATCCAATAACTTGTACGAAAATGAAACGATGGTCCATTATGAACGATCCCTGAGAAAGCAAGAACAAGGAAATCATTTGGTGATAGATCTGACCCTCGCATTGCGATCGGTCAATATAATTTGTAGTACGTCGAGAACTTCTCTTACCTCGGAACCTACATCTCTAGGGAAGGCGACGCGGAAGGAAATGTACGATTGATGATAGGCTCCACAAACTACGCCAAATATTATACATCATCAGAAAGAACATGACATCGTTTCTATATGTCGCTCATAATACCAACAGCGAAATATGTCTCCGAAACATGGAATAATAAGACGAGGATATCCAAACGTTTAGGCGTATTCCACTTTGATTCAACTTAGCCATCATATGGAGATCAATGAAGACGTGATTAGCAGAGAAGGCATGGAGAATCGGCAAAAAGGTTTTAACTCTAGATGATGGTCACTAGCTGGACATGGCCTACTTTTTACGAAAAGCACATAATACGGGGTTTGTACCATGTGTGATCTAGCTAGCTACACGACAAACTTGACCGAGTATTGTGTTGTCACAAGACGGACACCCCCCACGGTGAACGTGAGGCCGTTACGAAAATCAAAGTGGACAGAATCCGACGTCACGGTGATGTCATAGGCAAAGAAAGCTCGGCTCGTGGTAGTGTGATCAATGCGCCTTCATGTGGCCATAAAACACACGCGCGGAGGCTTATGTGTCGTGAATTCGTGATAAGGGCATCAATCTTTCAACGAAAACCGCAACGTTGTTTGGTTTTGTGGTGAAACACTCGTGAACCATTCGCAAAGACCAATTTCATATAATGGCTTCTGAAACATTAAAGGAAAATAGTTCAACATAATTGCAGTTGCGTGCAAATCAATAGGTAAAGTGTGTTTTTAATAAACCTATTTATTATAACAAAATTATGTGTCATATTTTAATAGAGCAATCTTAATGCATTTGCACATGAAAGTCTTCAGTATTCTCTCATGTTTTTAACGCGTTTCTACTTCATATTGCCGAACACTGGGCCAACAGCGTGAATCACAGAAAACCTAAGTTCAATGCATTAATTTGGCATCATAGCGTAAAAAGATGGAAAATCGTTCGATTTAAGTGCAATTGCATGCAATTTAATATGTCAATTTGGCCATGCATATAAATTGTATAATTCAGAGAACGTTGACCTTCAATCCAATATATATCTTTCAAAGCTGTTTTTGTTTTGTAACTGCACAGTCTCACTCGACGGTACGTTTTTGTATAATGGAGATGTCGGTTGTATGGTGTCATTGTCATGTGATAAAATGTTCGTAATTACGTCAGCATGAAAACATTATACGATATCAATGGTTGGATCCGTATACGATACATCTTTATAAATCCCGTCCTATCGAGATGTGTATTAATTAAGTGTAAAATAAAGGTCAAACATGAACACCACCAAAGGGTGAATGTTAAAATAACGCCTTCTCTTAAAAATGAGGTATAACATGGAAATGTAGAGTAGTGTATTTAATTACAACAATATGAACGGTAGGTTGAACAATGTCCTTTTATAACAGATCCTCGATTTATTATT
>OZ024862.1:38936174-38963674 GCA_964017155.1 Oasisia sp. SBJ-2009 | reverse complement strand
ATGGACAACATGCAGTATGAGTACGAGAGGAGATCAGCCAAGGAAGTGACAGAACCTTCTCTGGCACAGATGACAGAGAACGCTCTTCGAGTGTTGAAAAGAGGTGACAAAGGGTACTTCCTATTAGTCGAAGGTAAGGATTAACACTACCTAGATATCATATCATGTTAGTCCTGTTTAAGAACACTTGTAGGCATCAGGTTTCGTTAGAGATAAGCACTGACGAGGGATATGCATTAATTTGAATGCATAGAATCGCCCTGGCTTCAGCACCACTCCGTTTCCCTCCTCCCGTCGCTCTCTCGCCCGCTGGCGGCGAGTCACGACAATAAATAACGAGGGGGATGTGTTGAAAGGTGTTTATCGTTTCGTTGGAAATGCTTTTGTCATTCAAGAAAACTTCAAGATGGGAGATGATGTAACGTTTCCGGCGCCACAGCGTTCTACATTTTGCTTACTGCTGTATTACTGGGGGAGGGCAGAACAACAGGTGGACTGTCCATAAGCCAAAGGGCTTTTCCTAGTCCACCTGCCATCTAGAGTTGAATCTCTAGGTGACAATCTTGTTAAATCTTGTTAAATATGTTTGCCTCTACCAAAATTCGATTGGAGGCTGCTAACCAGATGCCTTCCATTTTCCCGCGGATATCGTCAAAGTGGCTGCGTTTTCACATGCATGTGTGTGTGAGTGTGTGTGAGTGTGTGTCTGTGTGTGTGCGCGCGTGCGTGTGTGCGTGCTTGCGTGGGTAGGTGCGTGCATGACGCATCACCCTAACTTCTGATTCACTGATGGAGAGAAACATATGTTGGACAGCTAAGATACAAACAACGACAACAATAAAAATAAATTATTCCCTTAATGTTTCAGGACCAATGATATAAAAAGTATCTTTGGGAGGGAGTTTCGGGTTGTTCACACGCAATACCAAACCAACGTTGGTTGATTGTTGTATTTATCACGACACATGTATACCTCTGCGCGGTTGTTTTTTATTTCCACAGGAGGACGCATTGACCACGCTCACCACGAGGGTAGAGCTTTCCCTGCCCTCAACGACACCGTGGCCCTCTCCGAAGCTGTCCAGAAAGCGATTAACTTAACGAGCGAGGAGGACACTCTGATCGTCGTCACGGCTGACCACTCTGTCACCTTCACCATGGGAGGGTCTCCGTCTATCAACAACCCGATCCTCGGTAAGTTGTTCCAGTTAGTTTGTTCGTTTGTATTTTTGAAGCATCGGCATACTGGTTTATGATCTACCCATCTTGTGCTATCCTCTGCCAGATGGTAGCTTCCGAAATTCTTCTCTTACATATCTCCTCCGTCTCATTTGTCTACTTCTATGGCGTTTCCCTTCGCATTGCAGCCCGGTGATCGCACGCAATGTCCATAGGGTGTCTTGTGATTTGCCTTCCCATGCATACGTCTGTGTTCCTGTTTGTTTGTTCAAACGTGTATACGACATTCGTCTTTGTTTGTACTTAAATGTTGGTCTATCTCTGACTATATTACGTTTCCTTTTAGCACACTTCTTTCCACCAGTGTTCGACCGGCTGCTGTCTTTGTCTTCTTTTTGTCTTGCGTCGTTTATGCGGTATGTCGTTGCCAATTCTTGCTGCTGAGTCCTGCTCTCATCTTTTGTTTTCGTCGAGTGAATCATTTAACATTATTGTGTAGTATGTTCGCGAGAACTTCGTAGATATTCGAAAAATAGCGTCACCATATGTAGTTCATTAACTCTTTCGTGTTTACATTTGCGTTGATGAAGATCAAGATATGTTTATTCTTCCAAGCTTGCTTTTGATTGTTCGTTGTTTGCATGGATCTCTGCTTTATTCACGCCTCCTACACTGCATCCAACTTCTAGGGTGTTACATTATTCTAGTCGGTACAAATGCTTATAATACATTCAATTCACTATAGTATTTGCCTCTTCTCTGCTCATCCAGTTTAATGCCTGCGTTCTTATGACTATCCACACACTTGTTGATATATTATTAATATTTCGCATTATCACTTTCTTGTACATCATGTTCTCCATTTTCCTTTTGATGAATATGCCAATTGGTAGCTGAATTATTCGCTTTATTGATCAACTCTATCCAAAATGTTCATTTTTTCTTCACCCGTGTCTTCTTGGTGACGATTATTTTCAGCGTATATATGCATGCACGCATGCACTCAAATATCCATGTACGCACGCACAGGCACACGCACACACATAGTCACACAATCGCAGGCTCTCTCTCTCTCTCACACACACACACACACACACACACACACACACACACATACACACACACTCACACACTCGCTCGCACACGTACACAGATGCACACACACGTAAACACACACACACAAGCACGCACGCACGCACGCACGCACGCACGCACACACACACACACACACACACACACACACACACACACACACACACATACATACATACATACACACAAACATAAGAACAGACAAACTCACTCACTTACTCACTCACTCACTCACTGACACATTCAGACAACCACTCACACGTTATAAAAGGTACGTTTGTATATAGCGCAATACCCAATCTTCATGATTGAACAAAGCGCGTTACTCTTTACTCCCTGGCAGACCTGTTCAATCAACCTCAATCTCTCTTTCTCTTGGAAGCAATCAGCCATGTTGTAATTGCGAAAGTTATTCGTATACTAATATTCACAATCATCTATAGTTATGTTTTCGTTCGTACGACTGAGTGATATGAAGCATTTAGAGTGAACAAACTTGTCAACAGTTTTATAATGCAGAACCCGGGTTCTCTTAATCGAAAGTCCAAAGCTCTAAGCCACTACGCTACTACAAAACATTCATTTACTCACTCACTCTCTTATTTATTTACTCACTTATTTACTCACTCACTTATTAACTCACTCCCCCTCCCCCCCCCCCACACACACTTATCCACTCACTTACTCACACACTAAATAATTCATCCAAGCTCTCATTCATTCAAAATGTGTCATCACTCACAACAAACATGTAACATGTAACAATATCTTAGGTGTTGTGTCTTTATTTTATGATGTTGCACCTTGTCAGTATTCAGATTACATTATTCTTTTAACAGGTTTGGTCGATGAATTCCCCGCAAGAAGACAATATAAACAATATATGTATATATATATATATATATATATATATATATATATATATATATATATATATATATTATAGAGACACAAACCCATTCATTGACTCACTTCTTCGCCCGCTCGCTCTCTACTTACTCACTCAATGGGTGTCATCACGCACAAAAGCATATAATTAATAACTGACGTCCTGAACAATCCTTTGTAGGTACGTTCTCGGCTACTGTTACTTGATGGTGTTGAACGTCTTTGTCGACATTCCTAACATAGTAATGTTTAACAGGTCTAGTAGACGAATTCGCCACAGTAGGAACAAAAAATGGAACTGTCCCGGATGACGGAAAGCCGATGCTGACGTTGACGTATTCAGACGGACCCGGCTACAAGGTCCACCGTATGAAGGATGGACACGAGGTCCCGCGTAAGGACCTCACTGACGTCGACACCAGTGAGTGGCGTTGAGTTGTATTTCCTCAGTACGATCTATGAAATATGCAGCTTACAATTTGGAAATAGTAACTATAGTTGCAGCCACAACCAACGTTACTATAATCACAAAATCGGCGTCACTAATAATTCAACAACTACCCGCAGAACAGACAGGTATAACAACACGAATGGCGATTGTGATGGTGATGACGATAACACATATACACAAAATAGTCACACTTTAAAAGGAATACCTCAACAAAGGTAAAAACACCAACGCCACAGAATAATACTATCAACGCAAATTCACAAAAACAACATAACTAAAATAACAACAACCGCTGCAGCAGTTGCAAAACAAAACACAGATTAAAAACTAATGTTTGTGTTCAATACATCAATCGATATAATTCGCTGCTGCTGTCATGCCGAAATGTCTATAATGTCTTTACATTATTTTCTCCCCGCATATCGCTACAAACAATGGTGGATCATTGAGCGATTTCTTTTTTTTCGCAGTTATTACTTTACTACATATCAGAGCACTCTATTGTGATGATTGTGTTAACAAATGTGCCAGGGATAATTTTTACAACGGGCTTTGAAAACTGACTTTCCAGTGCAATTTTCTATAGTGATGTATTTGATTGCAGCTGGTCCCGACTTCGTGCAAGACGCCGGCGTGCCGAGGCACGAGGTGAGTCACGCAGGAGAAGACGTCGCCATCTACGCCCGAGGCCCGATGTCTCATCTCTTCCACGGAGTCCACGAACAGAACTACATCGCCCACGTCATGGAGTACGCCTCGTGCGTCGGAGCCAACCGAGACCACTGCTAGAGCCCCTAGGCGCTCGAAATGGTCCGTTGCCAGTCCGTAGGCAGTCGCCTTGCGCTACTACAGCTGTGCATAAATCTGGTCAACGTGATTGTTTGTTCAAATAAATTCTCAATTCACGACCTGCATATTTGATATATTTGTTTCATTTGCATTTATAAAATACACGAGTAGGCAGCAGAATGCTTCATTGTACATTTCACATTATTTGATTCACTCCGCTACTTTATTTCCGCCAGATGATTAAATCGCGGCAGTCAGAAATAGGTATTCACCCGTGGCACAAACAGGTTTCCGTATAATTCAAACTTCAAACCGTATTAACGTTAGCCTCTGATATAGACTAGAATAAATTCTTAATTTACGACCTCCATTTCTGTTACATTTGTTAAAGTTGCATTTATATAAAACAGAGGAGTAAGAGGCAATGATAATGCCTCAGACATTTTGATTTATTCAGCCAGTGAATTATCTAGCTGCCGTCAGATGATTAAGTCCAGGCGTCTTCGCAATATTCCACGGCATTTAACCTGGACAAACCATACCATGTTTCAAACCCAACTCGCAGTGTGTGTGAGTGTGTGCGTGCGTGCGTGCGTGCGGGCGGGCGGGCGTGGGGGCGTGCGAGTGTGTGTGACAGGCAGACCGGTGCTAAGGAGTATTGTTATTGCTAACTACATCACAGTGACAACTGATTGAAAGACTCCTATCCACAGAGGTAAGGCCAAAATATGTTGTTTGTTATATTAAGCCAGGAGGTCCATAATACAATGCCTATGGTGCCCTTAGAAGAGACATTGCTAATCACTGTTAGGATCTTGTGAGGCCACGTTAGTCGGGTGGCCGCTGGCGAGAGGTATTTGTATTAGAAAACACTATTGCAATGAAAATGTGGCCGTGTAATCCTGGTAGCCGATGGCGAGAGGGCCGAATAACAAGGGAACTACTGTATATGCGTCAAGTTGCAGAATATATAAAATATATGAAAAGTTCAATATGTACAAATCACGTGTGTGTATTCATATATAATAATACACATGATTATATCAGCGTTCGACGTGTTTATAAACACGTTCCAGTTGCTCAATTATATTCCCAGGGTCAGCACTTCAAGGTGTGCATAGATGCGGCCGAAACAAGATATTAAGTTCTGCGCCGATCGAAGCGACATCGATCGCTGGTGCTCCGGTACATGTTGCGTAATGTTGTACCGGGCGACGGTCGTGGGGCGTGGCTGTATGTCGATCGATCATGGGATGTGCCGATTATGTTGCTCCGAGCAGGTCAAAATCTAAAGAAGCGCATTTAACATGCTCTGAACAGATACATTTCTAAGTAATGGTTTAATTTGAAAGAACTCATGTTGCTAATAACATGAATTGCATTGAAAGTCGTCGAGAAGGCATCGATTGATGGCTTGTCACTCCGACTAGATTACCCTGATGCGATCGCTACCCGGGCGTGAACCAGCACCACGAAATTAAAGGTGGGTAAAGGCGGAGCAGAACTACATACTCGTTAAGGTGTTTACCCACCAGTACACTGCTAAGAAAGTCCACTTGGCTCTATACTCTTTAATTAATTGCAGAAGTTGTTTGATAAACAAATGTAGTTCTATTGTCTATAATATTAAGACCTTCGTCCGAAAATGTGTTTAATAGTGATTCTCTTTGCAAAGCTTTGGGTTTACTGTTCCAAAGGAATGGAAATGCCAATGTCTTCATTTTTTTCCACCTTGCTTGGTACTGCGGTAAGAATCCCTATGTACCAAATGGAGCTGCACAGATTGCCGAACGATACTTTTCCCCCTAAACGATCATTCTTTCCTGCTATATAAATTCACACATTTTTAGAAGTTGGAAATAATTTTTCCTGAAGTTTTTTTTATCGGCCTCTGTCATACCTATATACACACCGTATTTTTTTTTAGAAATGACTAGTCCATTTTATACCAGCAGATTCAACTGAGAGGACCCGGGTTCGAATTCTGTGCTGCGGTATCAAAACCTTGGGCAAGTGTTTTCACTCTACATTGCTCCAGTTCACTCAGCTGTATAAATGAGTACCTGGCAATAGACAAGTGGTGTATATGTATGTATACGAGCAGCTTTCGTGCATTAATTGCAACATATGGCTGGAGGGTTTCTCAGATATGGTGTCAGAATGGACAGGTCTACCGGGGAAGTACCAAAGGTTTTTTATTTTTGAGATTGGTGAACTGCCATTCCCACATATCGCTACATCCAGGTAGACAACACCGTCTCTTTGCTTAAGCTTCTTCCCATCCCGGTTTATTTACAGTTCTTTCCTTCTATGTCCAGATCTATGCATTGAATTGCCATATCCCCCTGTCATTCCCGATTCTTCTCTACTAGCTACCTCAGGGCAAACATCCCATCCGCTGTTCCTTTTCTTTGTACAACAAATACAGCTGTTATTCATCGATGTCTCCTTACACTACTGCTCTTATTCTGTCATCCAGGATTCTTTCCAGAAACTTCAACATAAGGCATAGCAACGTAATGCTTCTATATTTTCACGGGTCATGGAAAAACATGCCCTGGGCTAGGGCTGACGAGCAGTCTGATGTAAAAGTATAAACATAACAAACTGTTCTTCGACGCATATAACCTATATTACCCTAGTTTCGCTTAACCGACTGTCGGTCGGATGCGGAACTGCGCCGAGAAGACCGTCTGGTGAGTGTCCCGGCTTTTGAATGTTTATCCGCGTTATCTATACAATGCTGCCACCTCACGGACACTGGTTAATCCCGCCGTAATTTTTATATCTATAAACAACTGCAAATTTATATTTATTTTGTGTTAATAGAAGTTTAATTTTGAATAGTTTTTATAATACAACATTATTTGATGAAAAGGTATCCTTATTTAATGTGTATGTTATTCGTGTGGGGCTAAACAATGCTGCCACCTCACGGATACTGGTTAATCCTGCCGTAATTCTTATTTTATAATCAACTGTAAATTTGAATTTTTACTTATTTTTGTGTTAATATAATTTCAATGTTGAATACTGTTCATAGGATATCATTACAAAATAAAAGTATATCGTTATTTTAATTTTTGTTTCGTAGTTGTCCTGAGCGTCTCTACCCTAATCTGGGGTAAGGCCGCCCTGGCGAGTAACAAACGCAGAGCGTTACTTCACCCCAGGCAGAGTTGAGGGGCTTAAAAGTGCTGCCATCTCCAGGCTAATATTACCCAGATTCTATGAGATAACAACACTTTTTAGCCCCTCCAACTCCGCTTGGTATATGTCACCACCAGGGCGGCCTTACCCTATAATAAGATAGGGACGTTTATGGCAGGATAAGCCTCGATTAGTCAGGCTCCGTGAGTTAGCAGCACGTTTTATTTTTTAGATAACATTCTGAAGCCGTCAAAGTGGCAAGCTATCTTTTCGGCGATATTACGGAGCCGAGCGAGACTGCGCTGGATATCGCCACTACCGAACACGTCACACGCGGCTATTGTTTCAGACCAGTTGTACACAGCCATCCACGATAGAGTGACTATTATTAGCAGGAAGCTCGCGAAATCAGTTATATTTTGTCACAAATTCTCCAGGAGGTGCGTGAGAAAAGCAACAATGTCAATATGGAATGCATGCCGGTTACTTAGAAATTTATTTTTTACAATTCAATTTCAACCCGCGTTACATTCAAATGTCGAGCATTGTTTCGGTCTTACCGCGGCACAGACCCAGGACGGGGCGCAGGACGGGTAGTGTCACCTGGTGGATAAAGCTGGAATCGAACTCTAGCGCGACCAACTGTGGCGCCACTGCGCAGACTCGACTGTGTCTAGGCTGTGTCCTGACTGGGTCCTGGCAGGTATGTTTTCCCGTCTCGTTCTGTGCGTGTATACATGAAATAAAGGTGTGAGATAATACAGTATAAGTTTATTTTACTCATCTAAGCAGGCTGGACATCCACCGAACGCGTCGTCAGGTCAGTTTGTTTCGTTTTCTTAAATCAACAGCGAGTCTCTGTAGACTTACTGTGGTGAGACACCGACAATCGAATCAGTTACATAGTCCACCCACACGTTTGCTCGAGCTCGTCACTGTTGAGTATACAGGTGTACAGACACGTCGACTTAGTTAGCCTCGCGCTTCGCTTGGTAACACAATCAAACACAATTGAGCTTCGCGTGCGTCACGCTTGATCGCACACCCCTTCTTTGTCTGAGCTGCGCTGCGATATAGACTAGTCATTATTGGTCAAAATAGCTTTATTTGTACATGCATTTCCAAAGCACAAATATGTTCAATGGTGTTAACAATACGTGTTAATGTTGGTAACACAATTTTAATACTTCGGTAGTGATTAACACATGTACGTGTATAGCAAAATAAGACTCACATAGCATTTACTAACATGACAATAATATTACAAATATATGTCTACTGCAAAAATCAGGAACTAAGGCTGTAATTACAACAATTACACAATCATATTTCGGATAACTAATCAACTTTAAAATAAAAATAATGAATATATATTCATTCGAATTATAATTATGCAATGGTCGTGGACGGCACGAAACACAAAATACGGGCATTGTGTACGGAATGCGACATCTCACTGGCAATCAATGCAAGTTTCTCAGTGGCCACCGGGTGCTGGACCATCTCAAGGCGATGAAGCAAATGGTCCGACACGCCATACAACATCATGTTTCCGTAGTCGATCCTCGAATGCACCCGATACTTGATTGTTTCGGCTGAATCGTCGACAGCTAGGGCGGAGCAGCTACAGACGGTCCTGTGGCGATTTGAAAGAGGAAGTGATGCTCGAGAAACCGTGCAGGGCCTCAGCGAAGCCAGCAGACGTCACGTCAGCCGATTGGAAGAGAGAGATACCTTCTTGTTCGATGACACATGAGGACTCCCGTCTATGATTTCAACAACCGGAGGACGTCGTCAGTGTTCAGGGTATACCGTTCGTCTCGCGACCTTTCGATTGCTCAAGGCGCTATACAATTTACTCCCTATCAGAACTGCTCAACAAAACACCATCTGAGTTCCATCGGGATACATCCAGCCACGCTGTAATTAAAGCGTGAAGATTATGCGTACACAAATATCCAACCGAGCACATTCATACAGCTTAGTGAACTGGAGCAATGTAAAATTAAAAACTAGCCCAAAGTTTGATACGACAGCACATGATTCGAACCTTTGTTCTCTTAGACATTAAGCCAAGACAAACAGGGTACAGCAATCCATGACCACGTTAAGTTCATATATACCGAGGTATATGACAGCGAGCAGATCGAGTACCATAGTGAAATAACGAGACGGCCAACTATTTTATAGCTGCTTTTGTAAACGTAATTTTCCGTGTTACAGATTCAATATGGCTAAAAACCAGGAGTACCCAGCCGCCGTCCTTGATGGTACTGGTGGTGACAAGGTACAAAATCCAGGTAACTACAACGTGTAGACCCTATATCCACCCTGTTTTCTAAAGTTGATATGATAGTTCTAGGTACTATAGTACAATATGTTATGTCGAAAGTAAACTATCGGACAGATACGAATATTCAACACACCTTAATTCAACATGAATCAAGCAAACTGAATATTCAAAACATTAAAATGCTTTATGTTGATGTCTGTCAGCTTATTATTTGCTTAGTGTGAAGACGTAAGTAAAACGTATCCGCATAGCCCTTCTAGCGTAGGAAACACGTTGCATGCACAAGTACGCGCAGAAGAAGAAGTGAAATACCACAATTATTTAAATTTTAAGTGAACAGTCATAGAATATCATAGTAACATATATTTTTATTTCCATACTATTGCAGCAGTAAATGCTAACACTCTCAATGTCGTTGAAAGCGCACTTGTGATTTTGACCGTAATTAAGATGGTGTTCAATTGAAAACATCTGCAACGGAGTAAAGTGTAAAACACGTAGAGAGGTAGTGAAGCTGGTTACTACGATATTTATATAACCTTACCTGCATATGTTAATGTGTGTGTGTGTGTGTGTGTGTGTGTGTGTGTGTGTGTGTGTGTGTGTGTGTGTGTGTGTGTGTGTGTGTGTGTGTGTGTGTGTGTGTGTGTGTGTGTGTGTGTGTGTGTGTGTGTGTGTGTGTGTGTGTGTGTGTGTGTGTGTGTGTGTGTGTGTGTGTGTGTGTACCAATATAACAACGCAATTATTTTTTTCTAGGCTACACGAGTGAAAAGTTTTTGATGCGTTTGGCGAAGAGCACCGGCGATAACTATTTAGAACTGGGCATATTCCTAGGACTTACAGAGCATGCCATAAAAGCAATACGTGCTGACAGCGATAATGTCGTAAGTTGCATATTCCATATCTTGACCACCTGGAGAAATCAGAAGTTGAATCCGGACTCGATTAGTGTTTTCAAGGAACTATGTGCCGCATTCACTGACATAGGGAGGGCCGACCTCGGCGACCACATTACACGTGGTAAGTAGATGAAGTACGTAGTGTGCTAGTATTCAATCTGGCCTCACATATTTCCCAGAATTCAATGTCATGATGGCTGTCCTTGTTTCGTTCCTCGTTGATTTGTCACAGTTTACCTCTAGTAATTCTTTTGCAATGTTCAAAGGAGCTGGCCTATTGAATAATTCTTCGAAGTATTCTGCCATCGGTTGTATCTGTTGTCGTGATTGTGTTACTGTTTGAGTTTTAATTGATGTGTTATGTTTATTGTATTTTCCAGCTAACCGTTTAGTAGTGCTTTATAGTTCCTTCAAATTTCTGTTTGATGTTGCCTCTTCTGCTTGTCTTGCCAAATTGCCTGTCCCTTTCGTATGTTCTAATACTCGATCGGACTTCTCTGTTAGTTTGAGAATATCCTTGGTGTGTTGCGACATTTGCTCTAATCGTCCGACAGTTAATGAGCAATACTTATTATGGTTATGATTATCTGGTTAGCATAAACCTATCATTTGGATGGAGAACATGTGACCAGTAAATTCGCTTGAAGTCAGGACCGATCCATTATGGAGCAGACAATACGTTGAATACACGTTTAGATGATAGTTACAAATAATTAAACTCAATTACGTAACTCATACTATGCGTGCTAAAGGAGTTAATGATAACATCGGTAATACGGCAGTATCACCACATTGCATAAGTCAATATAATGATTGTTTTTAGTCGATAGCATTGCTCTCTTGTGGGATACTTATGCGCGAGTGCGGATTATTTCAGTGCTCGTTACTTTTTCTGAAACTCTGAACTTCGGAACTCCGAGAATGAGTGTAAGCTACGGTGTAGTGTGATATATTAATACCACGGTTCCTGTTTACAAAATTATATTTCAAGTGCATATGTTATTTTTTCTAGAAGCCGGACAGCACATTAAACCAACACAAGGCGCCACAGCACAGCCAGCATGCACAGGTATTGTTGCAATTTTGCTGATGAACGGAAGGAAAAATATGCAACCATGCATAGTTATCACCCACTTATCAAATTGGCGAGTCACAACCCACACTTGCAGCAAGACTAAAATTCTGACTCTTGAACTGCGAAATATCTCCCCCTTCCACTCCGCCGTCTTTCGATGTCATGTGTCGGGCCTGCCTCACGAATATTCACCATGTTTCGATGTAACAAAAATCACCATTGAGCATTACGTGTCGTAGATGTCTTAGTAATTATGTAATCATAGTCATATTCATTGTATGTGACTACTTTTTTACTGGTGTACCGCATATAAGGTAGAATGTGACATTTGTATGTTATTGATTTTGTTTTTGTAGTTTATATTAATATGATCATATACGTTATTAGCTAATAATAAAGCTTATAAAAAATGAACAAAGAAGCACAATGAAGTATTAATTTTCATGAATAAATTGCAGAATAAGTTACCATTACGGCTGTGAATTTGCACTGTCCTTCACTCTCTTTGTGAAACTAAGCGCGTGTTATGGTTTCCAGTTGCTGAATCAACATTACAAAACACTTCTATTTTTAATAGATGTATTTAAGTGATCCGACTTGTGATGTATTTTCTCAACCTGAAAACCTTTAGATCTTCAGTTCACACACGTTTCTATATGCAATAATGGAAGTTGTGTGGTGTATTTGATCTTATCTATTTTATGTACTTATAATTTTTATTGTTGATTACAACACACGCACAGCATTCTTTTTACTTGAGATCATTTTAACATAGCTTTTATGTAAATGTGGCTTTGTTTTTGAAATAGTATGGATCTAACCGATATATCCAATTATACGATTTGCAATTAAGTTGGGTCGACTGTAATATGAAGACCGGGTATTTGACAAAGATAGTGCCGAGGTAATCTACAGATGCTGCCCCTAACTTATTGTTATCACGAAAACACTGTTAACAAGCTTATAAGATGTCATTGCATGATTTATCAATATCAGTTTGGAAATGTTATACATATATGTATTACAAAACAAAACGTGAATAGTACGTAGCAGAGTACCGGGTAGTACATAAACTTCGATGTGTTTCAGAGAAACTCTACGAAGTGGAAGAACGCGTGAAGGCACTTGAGCTGACACTGAAAGGTAGGTGTGTTATGAATTTGCGGGAATGTCCTTTTATCAGCATGATAATTACTAGTAACTCCAAATAAGTAAGAACGCACGTGTGTATGCGCACATGCACCCACGTACGTAGTTAGTACGTGTCCTGCCTTCACGTAGTTTTATGCTGCTGTACAGCTCAGTCGCTACCTTAGAATTTGGACATCTGATCTACCTGCAAATGATACACGCGCGCGCGCACACACACACACACACACACACACACACACACACACACACACACACACACACACACACACACTGTAGAAACGTATTGCCACTGCGTTGTAATTTGCAATGCGGAGGTTTGCTTAAATAAAAACATTTCTTTCTGGTAAAACCGATAGGAACAGACGACAAAACAATGCAGCCCACTACGTCTTATTTTAGGAACCTCTGACGTGAGGCCATAGTCATTGTGAACATTGAGTGTGTTACATTGTTCACGACTCAGACGGAAGCTAAACTGGTTATTGTTTAAATATAACACGATGGTTATGCGAGGTTTGGTTTTGTAAATTTCGAAAGTTGATCCCGTAAAGGTGCCCTATAATAGTTTAAGTATTTTGACAGTTTGTCATTGAATGGCTGTTTGTAGGTGAAAGGTCGGATAAGCTTAAATTTCACCCCAGATGTGGCTGTAAGGCTGAGGTAATCAATGGCCAGACCACAGCAGTTCGGCCAAAGTAAGTATACCTTGTGTATCGACTCTGACCGATACTGACTTGGTTGAGACTAGCTGAGGTGTCTGGCTGATATCAAAGCACATAGATCAACACAAATTGTCCAGATTCAGTGGAGCGTACTTAGAAATCGTATGGGCAATGTAGCGTACTTAGAAAGCAAACATATTTTATTAGCATTTCCTTTATTATTGATTCAATATATTAACATTACATTTCCTATTCAGTTCGTAACCGTGACTCACGCTCTCTGGACATGTCAACTATGTACATTCAATAATAAGAAAAGAGTGCTCTGATTGTATTATTGGGTTTTGAATTTGAATTGCCCAATGGATATTGATCAAGCCATATTTAACTGCCTGTTCGCAGATAATTTCTTATTATACCGAGAGATCCTCATTTCCAGTGACCGTACTCATCTTCGTACTCCAAAATTATTAAACTACACCATCAACAGCTATAGAGATCTTGAAAGTGTTGACACGTGTTCTTGACCATAATCTTCAAGTGGTTTTTCATGAGATATTCGAATTGATATGCTCGAGACAAACATGTATAACACAAATTGATTGATCAACAACGTAATGTACAACTTGATGCAGTGCCCAAAACGAGATCTACCATGCCGTGGTGCTGACCAATCGGACGTTACGAGGTGGCGAGCATTTTGAGGTGCGGCTGGACAAGATGGTCGACAAGTGGTACGGGTCCATCGAGATTGGGGTCACGACCCACTCGCCGTTGACCCTTGAATTTCCGTCGACGATGACAGACATCAGATCGGGAACGTTGATGATATCAGGACAAGCTGTGATACACAACGGGACAATTCTCATCACCAACTACGGAGAGAATCTGGATGAACTTACTGTAAGTGATACTAATAATGTTCAAGTAAAATCACAGTGGTGTCGAGCGAGTTCCTTAAATCACAATGGTCGTAATTTTGTTCATCATGATTTGTTCTTGCTGTTATGACAGTGGTTTGAATTTCAACTGCGTGGCTTGCGAGTTTTCATTTTATGGGGATAGTGAGTCCGCAGAGTTCCTCTGGCATAGACGTCACATAAGGACAAACGTGTTTTCTCTTCCTAAGGACACAGATACTGTCTTGAATGAAACTGCACAGATTTTAAAACGATAACTGGCGAAGTAAAATCCTAGCGCTCTTGATATACATTTTGGCAATCAAACTGAACTGAAGCACCTACTTGCATTCGAACTGCACCTGCTCCTTTGTCCGGAATTTGCAGTTGTATCAAAGAATAGTGCAGTTAACTCGAGTTGCATCGACATTATCGCCAATAAAGCGGGTGTTGAAATTGGTTGTTTTGTTACCCACCTGAACATCAATATTTGTGCACGGTAGAAACTGTCGAATTGCATTCATTCCCGCTAAAACGTTTGAAAATAAATTGTGATCCTTGAGTTCCCCCCCCCCCCCATCACCTTGAATTAATATTCTAGCTGAGTTGCTCAGCTTATTGCTCTGAAAAAATTGAAATTGTCCAGATAAACCACATAAATTAAATCTTAGACACAATCTTGTGCACTGGAATGTGACCAAACTTCAAATTGATTGCACTGAAATCTAATAAAAGTATTGTTGACATAAATGTGAACACTGAGAACAGATCAAACATCAAATGCCCAACATTTGAATCTCATTCCAAATGTTTCCAGTATCTTCTTCCCCTCTGCCTTTTCCTACTAGATGGGGTCAGCGGCCTGAATTATTGATTTCCAGAATGTTTTGTCCAGGGCATCATCCGGGGTGATCCGCAGTTCCTACATGTCTCTTCGGACGCAATCCATCCATTTCCCTCTTGGTCTCCCTCTTGGTCTTTTTCCTGGCACTATATCATGTCAACAATTGCATTCACTTCGTTGTATTCTTCCATTCTCTACATGTGTTCATACCAGCGTAGTCTAATTTCTCTGACTTTCTCTTTGATGCTATTCCCTCCTAGCTCATTTCTGATGTCCACACTCTTTACTTTCTCTCTCAGTGTTTCCAGTATATCTGCGTTAATAACTAGTAACTGGACAGTGGACACTAGCATTGTCTCAAAAATTGCCTGTCAGACGTTAGTATTTTGTGTGTGGGAGGCAAAACATTATTGATGCTAAGTGCCTCTATCTGTGTCCGAACAGGTCGGTGACTGTGTTGGGGTTGTCAGGAAGGAGGACGGAACTCTTCATTTCACGGTCAATGGCGTGGACCAAGGTCAAGCTGCGACCAAGGTCCCTGCGGCCGTCTACGGGGTGATTGACCTATATGGTCAGGCATCTCAGGTCACCATTGTTGACCAATGAGGCAACTACTTCCTACCTAACATTGTGGCACACCCTTTTACATTGTGCTATTCGCTGTGGCAGGCTACTACCTATTTACAGGTGTGGCCGTCAGTTACAGTTGTAATTTTATATGACCACAGATTCAGATAACTTATACAGTTTTAGTGTATTTAAAAATGGAAAGCTTAGACTGAATGAACTCAGGCAGTGACAACACAGGATTTGTAACCAAGTTCTTTCGATTGGGAGTAAAATCAAACATAATTTGACACCACAGGTCTGTATATAGGATACATACACAGATGATTACCCACCAATCAGGAAGAAAATTGCATCTCGTAAGTTATTATAATATTTTTAATGTATGTGTTACATAAGGTAGAATATTACAAAATAATGCATTTTTATTATGTTATATAAATGTAGGCCATGAATAATACTAAGGTAGCCCCTGGCCCTAAAGCAACAGTGAGCCATATATTGGTGGAAACGATGAAATTATGAATTTAGGATATTGGCTGAATTTCATAACTGTTGCAACAGAAACTGTGATTTGTGGTATTTTTTTGTAATTATTATTTAAGGTAGGTGATAGCAAATATCATCGTGCTATTGTATAGGCCTGAAATTTATTTGGTTTCAGGTTCCAACAGCATGCATCTTATGATTTGTACTGAGTTGTGCCGTTTGCATGGAGAATATTATATTTACCTTCTTAATTAGTTGATCCTTTTTTTACAAACCGTTATACAAAATCTGCAGCTTCATGAAGAGCCCTCTGCACTCAGAACATATGCCACGTAATAACTGGTGGGAATACAATTATTTTATATATAATGGTGTAATTTTCCAAAATCATAGTGTATCAGGAAAACAGATCATTTGGAGTTGTCAAATGTTGACTAGTGTAGTTGCTGTTTTATTTTATTTTACTAACTTGTTTGTTATCAGTTTTCTCGATTTTCGTTGTTGTGGTTATATTGTACATCACAATCGCGACGTCGAAAAAAAAATTCTTTTAATTAAGTAATGTTTTGTATTTAAAGGAGGGTACCTGCTCCTCTGCCGAGACTTAGCCGAGGAATAATTTGTATTGGGAAGTCTGCTGTCTAGAGCATTGAAAGTTAAACATCAAAGGGAGTTGCGGTCAACTCTGCTCGCCTCGGCTATTGCAAATGAATTTTGTTTTGAAACTGGATGTTTTGTTTACCATTTGAACTATTGAAAGCGGAATCTTTAGAATTACGAACATTGTTGCGAAGTTAATAAAGTAACTTAGCGGGGAGGGTACGTGTTATTATGTATATCGTGTACTGTTTTGTGACGAGTTGACCTACAGTAAAATACTGTTAACAATATAGTCAGGTCGCCAAAGCTGCACTGCACCGACTGATATAGTTTTTTCTCGCTGGATTCTACATCCTTAGGACCTCTGTAATGAATGTCAAGCGGATATCAAGCGGATATCCTTGAGCAATTCGAGATATCCCAGATGGCCGCCAAGATGGCCGGCGCCAATAAAAAATAACTTTCCAACCAGTAGACATAGAATCGTCTGTGATACCACTTTTTTAGGTTAACTTGTTATGCACAATCCATTTTTGGGTAACTTGTTTTGCAATTTGAGGTCAACAAAAGGTCAACGGTCACGATCAATGTAATGAAGACAACTGACATTAGGTTCAGAGGGGAGGTTAGCAAAGTTTTCTGAACTGAGTTGTGCAAGTGCATGTATGGTTGGCTTTATAATGATCGAGAGCGTGTCATATTCATTCTCTATTAAATAGTTATGTTGTTTGCAGACAATATTAAATCTAAAAATCAGGAACGTAGATAATACAAACATGCCAAACATAATTATGAATCAAATTTTGACGCAAACATATCAATAAATATCATTGCATATTTGCATAGTGATATATTCATGAAATATCAAGATAGATAAGCCAAATCGTATCTGTGGAGAAAAACGGTAATTGTTTTAATCGGCGTACGCGTCACGGCTCTATACGCCATGTTTGAAGTAGGTAAGAGTTATAAATGAAAGTACTAGTTCTCTCGTATTCTTCAAATTATTATTACTAACTATTTATATCATAGTGATCAACGCAGGCTAGTCGATAAAATAATGCGTGCCGAATATAAATCGATATATGATATTTGTAATAAATCAACAAACTTATCGAACCTTTTTATCTCACTCAGACGCTGCGGTGTTTATCTCAATACGGCATAACAAAACTGAACAATTCTGTATCTACTATAGACGAACATGTTTGGCATGTTGTGAAACGATGTAGATAGTTTACTGTGGACAGCGTGGTGATGGTACGACAATGAACTAATAATCAATCGTAGCGTAGCAATTAATATTTTGAGGTGGCTTGGCTAGTCAACTGATGCAATGGATGACAAATGTCTTTACAAAGTTTGCTACAGTTGCTCAGACAATGACAGATTCCAGGTGAGTCAGAGCTGTGATAGACTGCACAGTATTATGAAAGCCAGTGAAATACCAGGTGATAATATACATTCAGAAAAAAATTGAAAATGATCCAACGTATCAGGGTAAATATCACAAATCTTGTGTGACAAATTATATTACAAAGGCAACCCTCAGCAGAAAAATAGAAACGAGCTATATTAAGTCCATCCTGCTATGTCTTGATAACAAAACCTCCTATAGAATCAACTCACATTTTGTCCAAAACCAGTTTATTCCAAACAATACCGGCAAGTGCCGCACAGTATCGAACACTCTTTAAAATACCGGCAAGTGCCGCACAGTACCTAACACTCCCCCCCCCCTCTTTTGTCTTTGGGTCCAAGCATGTCTAGTACACAGAGTCCTTTAGCTTACTCGGAGCTCGGGACACCCGTCCAGAACGAGTTGTCTTTTCCCCGGAAGCTACCGCACTATCATCCGCTACAGCACGATCGTCCAATACCGGTGACATGTCTCGCCCGTGCTCTTCCGTCAGTTCCGGTGGTTCACTTGTCACGGGTTGAACCGCGGTCTCGTTCGGTTCGGACGACGGCCCTGCCGTTTCGCTCGGTGCTTGCGTTGAGGAGTAGTCATAGTCCCTGTACTCTACACCCTCGGATCCTCGCAGCTGATCCACGTGGCGTCTCCACGTAGCCCCGTCTACGAGAACCTTGTACAGTACCGGACCAATTCGCTCCAACACTTCTCCTTTTAACCATTTCGGTCCTCTATGATAGTGTCGAACCATGACCTTCTCTCCATTCTGAAAAGAAACCAAAGTTCCTTTCTCATTTTTAAGAAGTTTCCCATCAACTACTCGTTTGATGTTCGGCTTCAGAAGATCCAACCTCGACTTCAGATTTCTGCCAAACAGCAGTTGAGCTGGACTGTGTACTGTTGTAGCATGTGGTGCTGTGCGATACGCAAACAGAAATCTGTCAAGCTTGTGTTGGATAGATCGATCCGATCTGTCAGCCTTGACAGCGTTCTTGAAACTTTGAACCATGCGTTCCGCTAAACCGTTGGTGGATGGATGATACGGAGCGTCAGTCACGTGTTGGATACCATTCATTTCTGTGAAATGTTTGAATTCTCCAGACACGAACTGATCGAGGTCCATTGTCTGACACAACTTGCTCTGGCAGACCCATTCTTGCAAATAAGGATCGCAGAGTAGCTACAGTTTCTGCTGCAATTGTGTTCCGCATCTCAGCAATGTCAGGCCACTTGGTGTGTGCATCCACTACGACCAAGAAAATGTTGCCTTGAAATGGTCCTGCAAAATCGATATGCAGGAGTTGCCATGGGTGCGCTGGGTATTCCCATCTATGTAGCGGAGCTTGTTTCGGGTTGTTTGCGACACCTTGACATCCTTCATATCTCTTTATCACGCCTTCGATGTCTTCGTCCATTCGGGGCCACCAGACATACCCTCGTGCAAGTGCTTTCATTTTTACAGTCCCCATGTGTCCCTCATGCAGTGTCTCCAGCACTCTGCCTCGCAGCTTTGTGGGAACAATCACTCTGTTACCCCACATCAAGACACCATGATGCATTGTCAGTTCGTCCTTGCGACTGAGGTAAGGTGCGAAGTTTGGTTGCGATTCGACACCTTCCCAACCTGTCTCCACCAGTCGTACCACACGAGAAAGCAACGCGTCTCTGTGAGTTTCTCTTCTGAGCTCTCTTTCCGTGACTGGTAACGTCTCAACAACGGTCATGTGAAACATTTCGACCTCATCAGGCTTGTCTTCTGGCACATGACGAAGCGGTAGACGAGACAATCCATCACAATTTGCATGCTGTCTGGAACCTCGATACTCAATCTGATACGCAAATGCACCAAGGAAGAGACACCAACGTTGCAGTCGTGCTGCTGTTGTGACTGGTACTGCCTTTCCAGGGTCCATAATATACTTCAGAGGTTTGTGATCTGTGATCAGTATGAACCGACGACCCTCCAAGTACGGCTGAAACTTCCTGACACGCCAGTAGAGTCCGAGAGCTTCCTTCTCGATTTGTGCAAAATTCTTTTCCGTTTGTGTTAGTGAGCGCGATGTATACGCTACTGGTCTTTCACTTCCGTCCGGCATCCGATGTGATAAGACGGCGCCCAAGCCATACGATGAACTGTCGCATGCCACAACCACAGGCAAGTCCGGGTTGAAGTGAGTAAGGACTCGATCCTGAAGCAGCATTTCTCTCACGGTTGTGAACGCACACTCTTGCTCTTTGCCCCAGATCCAGCGTTCGTCTTTCTGCAAAAGTCTATGCAGTGGTGCAAGATGTGTAGCCAGGTCTGGTAAGAACCGCGCATAGTACTGCACCATTCCCAAGAACGATCTCAACTGTCCAACGTTCTGAGGACTAGGCTAGCCTGCCATAGCTTGCACTTTCTTTGGTGACTGGTGTAGTCCCTCGGCAGTGATGACATGACCCAAGTACTCAACTGAGTTCTGCAGAAATTTGCATTTCTCTCTGTTGGACTTTAGTCCATATTCCTCCAGTCGTCCCAGTACTTTGTCAAGGGCTTTCAGATGTTCTTCTCGAGTTCTGCCTGTGACAATGATGTCGTCAAGATAGCACTGGACACCCGGAATACCTTGTAGGACTTGGTCCATGGCTCTCTGCCATACCGTCGGTGCTGATGCCACTCCACACGGTCATCGCTGATACTGGTACAGTCCACGATGTGTGTTAACAGTCAGGAAAGTCTTCGATTCTTCCTCGACTTCCATCTGAAGGTACGCCTGTCGTAGATCAATTACGCTGAACTGTTGACCACCACTCAGATTTGCGTAGATCTCGTCAATTCGTGGCAGGGGGTACTCATCCACGTCGAGTTGTGGATTAATTTTCACTTTGAAATCGCCGCAAATTCGAACTTCATCGTCCTTCTTGATTTGTGTGACGATCGGTGCTGCCCACTCGCTGTGAGTCACACGCTTCACAATCCCTTCTGCTTCCAATTGGTCCAACCCTCGCTCAACTGCTGGCTTTCGTGCAAATGCGACAGGTCGGGCTTTGGTCCATTTCCTTTCATCACATACAACTGAAGATGCTTGCTTTGTTCTCCATAACGACCTCTAACTGACAACACGCCCAACAATGATCGAGGCACTACATACCGGAATGATCGCAAATGTTAGTGTTGGAGGGGAAGTCTCGGAATCGTTCAATGTCACAAATGTGGTCAAGCAAGGATGTGTACTGGCCCCCACGCTGTTCTCAATCTTCCTATCAGCAATGCTCGATGATGCTTTCCGAGACATGGGGGATGGCGTCTACATACAGTCCAGACAAAGCGCTGACCTATTCAACGTCGCACACTTCAGAGCGAAGACCAAGACTACTCGGATACTGATGAGAGAGCTGCTATTCGCAGATGACAGTGCACCGGTTGCACACTCTGCTGAAGAGATGCAGAATATAGTGAATGCTTTCTCCAATGCGTCAAAGAAGTTTGGCCTGAAGATTAACATCAAGAAGACCGAGATGCTGTACCAACCCAACTCTACAAGAACCCGAGAGGAGGATATCATGGTTGATGGAAACAAGTTGAACTCTGTTCTGGAATTCACCTACCTCGGAAGCACTATATCAAGTGATGGATGCATTGACGATGAAATACAGAGGAGGATGGCCAAGGCTAGTGCATCTTTCGGCCGACTACGCCAGAGACTCTGGAACAACCACCATGTGTCCATGCCGGTTAAAGGCAAGATATACCGTGCAATCGTCCTGTCCACCCTCCTATACGGAGCCGAGGCATGGACAGTGTACAGACGACAGGTGAAAAAGCTGCATGCCTTCATGATGCGACATCTGCGATCGATCATGAGGATAACCTGGATGGACAAAGTGACAAACAAGGAAATACTCGAACGGACAGGGCTGCCATCTATGGAAGATCTTCTGATCAGAAAGAATCTCCGGTGGACTGGACACCTCACGAGGATGTCACCAGACAGGCTACCAAAGAAGGTTCTCTACTCCCAACTGTCTTCTGGTCAGAGAAAGAGAGGGCGCCCTCGTCTCCGGTTCAAGGATACCATCAAGAGAAACCTGAAGCTGAGAGACATAAAGATCGACTCCTGGACATCACTCTCACAGCAGAGAGATAAATGGAGAGCAACAGTCAAGTGATGGAAGCAGTCTTTGTCGCTTCGCGACCGACAGCATGATGATGATGATGGAAAATGCAAATGTGGTCGGACTCCAAGTATAAATATGTTCTAGTCTATGAAAAAATCTGAGATTAAGAAAACATACCGGAGGAGTGGTGACTGGTGCAAAAGATATTTGGTCATAATACCAAACAAGAGATTTTCGAGAGTGTAAACTTTCTGGGGAATCATGCATCTCTCCGTATCAAGGAACGGTAGTGTCACACGGTGGATAAACCTGGAATCAAACTGAAGCGCGACCAACTGTGGCGCCACTGCGCAGACTCTATTGTGCCTAGGCTGTGTCCTGACTGGCTCCTAGCAGGTATGTTTTCCCGTCTTTCTCTGTGCGTGTAAACATGACATAAAGGTGTGAGATAATACACTATAAGTTTATTTTACTCAACAAAGCAGGCTGGACATCCACCAAACGTGTCGTCGGGTCAGTTTGTTTCGTTTTCTGAAATCAACAGCCAGTCTCTGTATACTTACTGTGCTGAGACACCGACAATCGAATCAGTTACATAGTCCACCCACACGTTTGCTCGAGCTCGTCACTGTTGAGCATACAGGTGTACGGACACGTCGACTTTATTAGCCTCGCGCTTCGCTTGATAAGACAATCAAACACAATTGAGCTTCGCGTGCGTCACGCTTGATCGCACACCCCTGCTTTGTCTGCACTGCGCTGCGATAGACTAGTCATTATTTGTAATAATAACTTTATTTGTACATGCATTTCCGAAGAACAGCAGTTGTCTTTAACGGTGTTAACAATAATGTTGTTAACACTATCTATTACTTGGGTAGTGATAAACAGAGGTACCGAAATGTGTACAGCAAAATAAGACGCGTATGGCATTTACTAACATGATGATAATATTAAAACAAATATATATCTACTGCAAAAATCATTATCTAAGGCTGTAATTACAACAATTACCAAATCGTATTGCGGATAACTAATCAATTTTTAAAATATACATTCGAATTATAGTTATGCATAAGAGCTTGCTAACTATAACCCAATAATAATTTATAATATAATATCTAAAATAATATAATTATAAATATAATGACATGATACAAAGTCACGTAATATGATAGTTGTTCGATGGCATATACATCTACACATTGAAAGTAAGTAAAAAGTACAATGTCTTTAGACAAGCTTTAAATGTGTCCACACATCTCTGGCAGCGAATTCCTCGAGGTTATGCCGCGGAACGGTGAGTATCAAAGGGCGCGCGTGATGAACGTCCGGTCGTGAACGGCACGAAACACAAATTCGAGATTTGTGTACGGGATGCGACATCTCACTGGCAGCCAATGCAAGCTTCGCAGTGGCCGCCGAGTGCTGGACCATCTCAAGGCAATGAAGCAAATGGTCCGACACCCCATACAACATCATGTTTCAGTACTCGATCCTCGAATGCGCCAGACACTTGGTTGTTCCAGCTGAATCGCCGACAGCTATGGCGTATCGGCTACAGACGGTCCTGTCGCGTCGGTCGACTGAAAAGAGGGATAACAAGTATTGCCAGGCGATTTGAAACGGGACGTGATGCTCGCCAGAGCGAAGCCAGCGGTCGCCACGTCGGCCGATTTAAAGAGACACCTTCTTGTTCGATGACACACGAGGACTCCCGTCTATGATTTCAACAACCAGAGGACGTCGTCAATGTTCAGGGAATACTGTCCGTCTCGCGTCCTCTCGATCGCTCATGGCGCTATACAATTTACTCCTTGTAATCACTTCTCAACAGATCACCATCTCAGCTCCATCGGGATACATCCAGCCAGGCTGCAATTAAAGCATAAAGATTATACGTACACAAATATCCACCAATGTCTATATCCAGGCACATTCATACAGCTTAGTAAACTGGAACAATATAAAATGAAAAACTTGGCCGAAGTTTGACACGGCACCACATGGTTGGAACCGCTGTTTTCTTAGTCGAGAGTCTGAAGCTCTAGCCACTGCTCTGCTGTGCCACTACATCGGGATTCAGCAAGTACAACCAATAGATCATAACAGAAACGACCATGGCATCATAGAACCTGAGGAGAATCAGAAGAACGCACACATTAGGCCAAGACAGGCAGGGTACAGAAATCAATGACCAAGTTAAGATCATAGCAAAATGGAGGCATTGTACACCGAAATATATGACAGTCAGCAGATCGAGTACCATAGTGAAATAACGAGACGGCCAACTGTTTTACAGCTGCTTTTTGTAAACGTAATTCTCCGTGTTACAGACGCAATATGGCTCAAAGCCAGGAGAACCCAGCCGCCGTCCTCGATGCTACTGCTGGTGACCAGGTACCAAACCCAGGTAACTACAACGTGTAGACCCTCTATCCACCCTGTTTTCTAACGTTTGTGTTATAGTGTTCTTGATACAATAATATAATATTTTAAGTCGAAAGGTAACTACCGTACAGATACTAGTATTCGACACAACCGAGTTCAACACGAATCAAGCAAACTGTATATGCACAACATAAAAATGCTATATGTGAATGTTTATCAGCTGAGCTTGATCTACGATTCTATTGGCACAAAAGAAGGCATTATTATTATTATTATTAGTAGTAGTAGTAGTAGTAGTAGTAGTAGTAGTAGTAGTAGTAGTAGTAGTAGTAGTAGTAGTAGTAGTAGTAGTAGTAGTAGTAGTAGTAGTAGTAGTAGTAGTAGTAGTAGCAGTAGCAGTAGCAGTAGCAGTAGCAGTAGCAGTAGCAGTAGCAGTAGCAGTAGTAGCAGTAGTAGTAGCAGTAGTAGCAGCAGCAGTAGCAGCAGCAGCAGCAGCAGCAGTAGTAGTAGTAGTACTAGTAGTAGTAGTAGTAGTAGTAGTAGTAGTAGTAGTAGTAGTAGTAGTAGTAGTAGTAGTAGTAGTAGTAGTAGTAGTAGTAGTAGTAGTAGTAGTAGCAGCAGCAGCAGCAGCAGCAGCAGCAGCAGTAGCAGCAGCAGCAGCAGCAGTAGCAGTAGCAGTAGCAGTAGCAGTAGCAGTAGCAGTAGCAGTAGCAGTAGCAGTAGCAGTAGCAGTAGCAGTAGCAGTAGCAGTAGCAGTAGCAGTAGCAGTAGCAGTAGCAGTAACAGTAGTAGTAGCAGTAGCAGTAGCAGTAGCAGTAGCAGTAGCAGTAGCAGTAGCAGTAGCAGTAGCAGTAGTAGTAGCAACTTATTATCTGCTGAGTTTGAAGATGTCAGTAACAAATATCCACATGCATGCACACAACTACTCGCGCAGAACAAGAAGTGAAATACCACAATGATTTAAATTCTACGTGAAACAGTCACAAAATACCATAGTAACACATATTACTACAATAAACTGGGCGTATTCATGGGACTAGAATTCAATACTACTTTAGCAGTAAATGCTAATAATCTCAATGTCATTGAAAGAGCACTTGAGATGTTGACCATAAGGTGGTGTGTTCAATTGAACACATCTGCAACGCAGTAAAGTGTAAAACGCTTAGAGAGGTACTGAAGCTGGATGCTACGATATTTTTACGTGCGTACCTGTACATTTTAATGTGTGTCTGTGTGTGTGTGTGTGTGTGTGTGTGTGTGTGTGTGTGTGTGTGTGTGTGTGTGTGTGTGTGTGCGCGCGTGCGTGCGTGTATGTGTAGTGTGTGTGTGTGTGTGTGTGTGGGTGGGCGGGTGGGTGCATGCGTGCGTGCGTGCGTGCGTGTGTGCGTGCGTGGGTGCGTGCGTGCGTGGGTGCGTGCGTGCGTGCGTGCGTGTGTGCGTGCGTGCGTGCGTGCGTGCGTGCGTGCGTGCGTGCGTGCGTGCGTGCGTGCGTGCGTGCGTGCGTGCGTGTGAGTGTACCAATATAACACCGCAATGATTTTATTTTGTTTTCTAGGTTACATGTCAGACAAATTTTTCATGCGTTTAGCGAAGAGCATCGGCAGCGAATATTTAGAACTGGGCATATTCCTAGGACTTACACAGCCTGCCATAAAAGCAATACATTCTGACAGCGATAATGTCGTAAGTTGCATATTCCAAATTTTGACAACCTGGAGAGACGAGAGGTTGAATCCTGACTCGATGTCAGTTTTCAAGGAACTATGTGACGCATTCACTGACCTAGGGAAGGCTAAAATCGTCGACCGTATTACACGTGGTAAGTAGATGAAATGCGTAGTCTGCTAGTATTCCTTCTGGCCCCACATATATCCCATTATTGAATGTCACGATGGCTGTCCTGCATTCGTTCCTCGTTGATTGGGAAGTACTTATCTCTAGTTATTCTTCTACAATGTGCCTATTGAATAATTGTTTGAAGTATTCTGCAAACGTTTGCATCTGTTGACGTGAGTGTGTTAACCCATACATACATACATACATACATACATGTGTGTTTATTAAGTGTCTTGTATTGTCCGTCTAACCTGTACAAATGTTGTACAGTTCATTAAACTTTCTTTTGGATGCTGCCTGTTTTGCTTGTCTTGCCAAATTATCTGTCCCTGTTGTATGTCCTAACACTCGATCCGGATACATTTCTCCGGTCGCATTCGTTTGCCCTAATCACCATTTGTCTGTCACCTGGTCATATACTGTCTTATCTGATTCTGTCTTTGCCTTCATGTTACCCATCTCTCTCGTCACTTCTATGGTATTTTCTTTTTCAAGAATATGTTGTGGTGAGTCAAGAAGGCTCGTCTTGGTTTCTTCTTCAGCATCATTGGTTGGAGGATAGCACTGTATGACATTCATTTTTGTGTTTCGTCGTATTTTATCTTTAATTTGGCAATAATGATCATTGCGCTAGCTGGCTTCTTTGGGTGGCATATGTGCCACTCCTGACACCTTCACTCCCACCTAAACGTAATACCTCTTGCCCCTGTTGTCACTTTCCTTCTGTCA
>OZ024862.1:38928674-38933674 GCA_964017155.1 Oasisia sp. SBJ-2009 | reverse complement strand
ATTGCACATTATTTTCTTCAAATTTTAGCAGTTATTTGAGATCATTTTAACCTGGCTTTAATGTAAATGGGGATATGGTTTTTGTGAAATGGTATGCCTCTAATCGATATATGCAATTACGCGATATGCAATTAAGGGTCGACTGTAATATGAAGACCGGGTATTTGAGAAAGGTAGCCCCGAGGCCATCTATAGATGCTGCCTCTAGCTTATTGCTATAAAAAAACACGCATAAGAGGATGTCATTGCATGATTTACCAATGTAAGTTTTGAAATGTTATACAGCTGTATCACAAAATAAAACGTGAATAGTAGCAGAGTACCGGGTAGTACATAAACTTCGATGTGTTTCAGAGAAACTCTACGAAGTGGAAGAACGCGTGAAGGCACTTGAGCTGACAATGAAAGGTAGGTGTGTTATGAATTTGCGGGAATGTCCTTTTATCAGCATGATAATTACTAGTAACTCCAAATAAGTAAGAACGCACGTGTGAATGCGCGCATGCACTCACATACGTAGTTAGTACGTGTTCTCCCTTGAAGTGGTTTCATAGTACTTCTACAGGTCAGTCGCTTCCGTAGAATTTGGACATCTGATCTACCTGCAAATGATGCACACACACGCACGCACTCACGCACGCACGCGCGCACGCGCGAGCACGCACGCGCGAGCACGCACGCACACACACACACACACACACACACACACACACTGTAGAAACGTATTGCCACTGCGTTGTAATACGGAAATAGAGGAACGCTTGAAAACACTTGAGCAGACAATGAAAGGTAGGTATGTTATGAATTTGCGGGAATGTCCTTTTATCAGCATGACAATTAATAGTAACTGCAAATAAGTAAGAACGCGCGTATGTATGCGCGCATGCACCCACGTACGTAGTTAGTACGTGTCCTCCCTTCAGGTAGTTTTATTCTGCTTGTACAGCTCAGTCGCTTCCGTAGATTTGGACATCTGATCTACCTGCTAATGATGCACATAGGTTGTTGTTCAAAGTGTGCTACTTTAACTGTGCTCTGTCATTATTAAAACAAGTAAAACTCGCCCGCAAAGAAACTCGAGATTCAGGAAGTAAGGAGCAGCCCAAAAGACAAAACAAAAGGTAACGGGTTTCGTGTACGGCTTGAAATATGGTATTGGTCACACGGTATTGTCTGAAGTAAACTATCTTATACCTCAGTGATTAATGGTCATACATATCCAGCTTGGTGGATGTAGAGGTGTCCTTCTTTATTTTTGGAGACGTAGTTGACATTCGACATAATTATGCCACGAATATCTTTGTTAGAATTCAGTGCAAATAATCTTAGGTTTGGTCACTTTCCAGTTAACAAGATTGTAGAAGCGTTATCTAAGAGTTATTTTATAGTTATTAGTATAAAGGTGGTTTTATCTGGACAATTATTTTCATCCTTAATATTTACCCAAGGTATACACACGAATGCACGCACGCACACAACACTTATATATATATATATATATATAAATATATATACATATATATATTCATATATATATATATATATACATATACATATACATATACATATACATATACATATATATATATATATATATATATATATATATATATATATATATATATATATATATATATATATATATATATATATATGCACACATGCACACACGCACAGGTACATGAATGCACGCACGCACGCACGCACACACGCACGCACACACATACCCAACACACACACACACACACACACACACACACACACACACACACACACACACACACACACACACAGTATATAGAACACGCGTGACCCAAATCGGTTCAATAAAGCTTAGCGTCTGTCTAAAAATAAATCTATATGTCATTCTGCAAGCAAGACTGTAGAAACGTTTTGCCACTGCGTTGTAATAAGGAGGTTCTTTTTAAACAAAAACACATGTATTTCTGGTAAAACCGATTGAAACAGGTTTGTGATGACAAAAACAATGCAGCCCATTACCTTTTATTTCAGATACCTCTGATGTGAGGACATAGTCATTATGAACATTGAATATGTCACGTTGTTCACGACTTAGTTCTGTTCAATCCAGGTTCACTGTATTTTGCCATAGCATGACACGTGCACGTTATATTAAACCACATAACCAATGCATGGCTAGATTATCATGATACATGACGGGTACTGTTTAAATATAACACGATGACTGTGCGAGTTTGGGATTTGAAATTTTTTTCGAAAGTTGATCCCCTAAAGATGCGTTATAATATTACATGTATTTTACTATTGATCATTGAGCGGCTGTTTGTAGGTGAAAGGTTGGATAAGCTGAAATTTCACCCCAGATGTGGCAGTGAGGCTGAGGTCATCAATGGCCAGAGCACAGCAGTTCGGCCAAAGTAAGTATCCCTTGTGTATCGACTCTGACCGTAGTAGCCGCTGATACTGACTTGGTTGAGACTAGCTGAGGTGTCTGGCTAATATCAAATAATATAGATCAACACATATTGTTCAGATACTGTGAAGCGTAATTATAACTCGTATTGCAGTGTAGCATATTTATAAAGCAAACACTTTTGCTAGCATTTGCATTATTATTAATTGAATATATTAACATTTAAGTTCCAACTCAGTTCGTAAGCGTAGGACATGTCAACTATGTACGTTTTACAATGGGAAAACAATGTTCTGATTGTATTATTGGGTTTGAAACTATAATGTAATGGGTGGCATTTAAAAAACAAGAATCGCACAATGAATATTGATCAAGCCAAATTTAAAGTTTTCGTGTTCGCAGATAAATTCTTATTATACCGAGATCCGCACATCCAGTGACCATATTGTACTCCAAAATTAGTTAAGCTTTACCATTAACAACTATAGAGATCTTTAAAGTGTTGACGCGTGTTCTTGGGGAAAAGTAATCTTCAAGTGGTCTTTCATGTGGTGTTCCAATTGATATGTTCGAGACAAACATTTATAACACACGTGTAGTTTTGATCCAGTCCATTTATAAAACTGATTGGTCAATATCTTAATGTACAACTTGATGAGTTGTACAATGCATATCCTTTTTAAGGACAATAAAGTGATTGATTGATTGATTGATTGATTGATTGATTGATTGATTGATTGATGCAGTGCTATGGATACTTACAACAATGCCGTGGTGCTGACCGATCGGACGTTGCGACATGGCGAGCTTTTTGAGGTGCGGCTCGACGAGATGGTTGACGAGCGGAGTGGGTCAATCAGGATTGGGGTCACGACCCACTCGCCACTGACCCTTGAATTTCCACCGTCGATGACACACATCGACTCGGGAACATGGATGATGACAGGGAATGAAGTGACGCACAACGGGACAACTGTTATCATAGCGAATGGACAGGATCTGGACGAATGTACCGTGAGTGATACCATAGTAACATTATAAGATAAATATAAATCATAATGATGTTGAGTGATTTGTCTTGAATCAGTGTCCAGATTTTAGTTTGTATTTGCACAACGGGACAACTCTCTTTAGTAACTACGTAGAGAATCTGGATGAACTTATTTGTAAGTGATACTAAAACCTACGTAATAATTGTAATGCAAATCCCAATGATGTCGAGTGGGTTCCCTTAAATCACAATGGTCGTAATTTACGTGAAAATGTTCATCAAGTTGGAAGTATATCATTCCAGTACAATTTCTGATTACACAACTGATAATTTCTATTCACTTCAACGTTTCAACCGCCATCGGCGGCCTTCTTCAGGAACTGAATGTTCAGTGGTCACTGCTCGCTAGATGGCGTGGCGAGCAGACTGTCACACACGTGACTTAGTCTATAGCCCCCCTCGTCTCTGTTCATTGTTGGTTTCGTCTCCCTAATCTAGATGGCTTCTTTTATCCAACGCGCACACCTGTTCGTCTCTTTATCCACCACTTTCGCACCCTCCCAGTCTATCACACAGTTGCGTCTGTCCGCATGGTCGGTTATGGCTGATTTGTGTTCGACATTTATCGAACACTTCCTTGCCTCGCGAGTAAAACGTCTAGATGTTACTGTTTCCACTTCTTTTTTATGTTCTTCAAGTCTGGTACCAAATGTTCTTCCTGTTTCACCAATTTAACACATATTGCATGTCTTACATGGAATTTGGTACACACAAACGGTCTTGCGTTTGTCTTCCACTTTGTCTTTTGGATGCACCAGTATTTGTCTCAGGTTCCTGTGTGGTCTGACAGCTGATAGTATCTCATGTTGTTTTAGGATACGCTGTACCGGTGTCGCGCTTACATTTTTCCGATCGTTAAAAACGTTCCCATTGACATTTCTGCGCATGCGCAATAAATGTAAAATCATCAATGTACAGCGAAACAACAAAGCATTTTAGGTATAAATGCCACGGGCTGTTCGTTAACTCTCCTGTGATGATTACTGCGAAGAGTTTCTTTAAAATGTCGTTCAATGCAATAAAATATTACGTTTTATATAAAACACTATCACGGATTATGGTGAACTACAGTCACGTGATTTACGCTTGCTATCAAAATATGCTTCGAAACTTGTTTACCTCTAGTTAATTTGCGACAAATCACTTTGCTAACAGGTTATATACATCCTAACGAACAATCCGAAGTATTTATACCATACATGCTTGGTCTTTTAGCTGCACATTGATGATTTTACATATATCGCGCATGCGCAGAAACGTCAATCGGAACGGTTTTAACGCCGGAAAAATGTAAGCGCTACACCGGTTCCGTCACACCTTGGACGTATGGTAGTGTAACCATACATCTTGACTTCTCCTTGTTCTTTTCCTTGGACTTTCTTTGTTGGTTTTGCTGCTTTTCTCTTATTTTCCTTATAGTCCACTTAGGGTAGCCACACTCCTGAAGAGCCTTGCTGATGTACTCTTCTTCTTTCCGTCTGTCCTCTGGGTCCGTGACAATGTTGTTGCGTCTGTCTAATAGTGTTTTTATGACTCTCAGTTTCTGATGTAGCG
>OZ024862.1:38898674-38923674 GCA_964017155.1 Oasisia sp. SBJ-2009 | reverse complement strand
ATATATATATATATATATCATCATCATCATATATATATATATATATATATATATATATATATATATATATATATATATATATATATATATATATATATCATCATCATCATCATCATCATCATTATCATTTGTGGCAGTTGAGGCCGTCAGTTACAGATGACATTTTACATGACACATATAAAGATAACCTAACATAACACAGGATTCTGGATTGGGTGTAAAATCAAATATAATTTGACACCACAGATCTCTGTAATTATGGACGTGTAGTCGATAGGGATTGCTCTTGGTTTCGACTGGAGGTTCATCACGATCTGCTAGATGTCGCTACTAGCCAGACGAATTACAGTCAGCGTATGAATCAATTTTTATTCATACATCGATCATTACCTCCGTTAAAACTGAAATATAATACAATGAATATAATTACTAACTAATTAAAGTGTTTAAATCGGTATACGCTTATACATGGTCGCAGCGTAACATAGTTAAGCTAGACACACATATATTCTCGACTTCCGATTACCCAGTCTCAGTGAATCAAACCAAGTTTCCAGTTCCACACGTTACATAGGCGTTACACAAATTACATCATTTGAAACGGAAGATCATCAGAAATAATAATTTGTATCATTTAAGATAGTTAGAACAAATAATATCAATAAAACCCTCTTATAAGCCGCAGTACTCACTAAGTCAGTAATGCAACTGTATTTCTTCATGCAATTATACTGTGCTGTTTTTATACACCGCATTTATTAAAAAATTAGTGCCTAAGTCATACACATTAATATTAGAGTGTATTTACTAGTGTTTTGTTTATTGAGAGGCCGACTTCAATAATAGGTTCTTGTATATAAGTTCATATATATATATATATATATATATATATATATATATATATATTTATTTATTTATTTATATATATATGTATATATATCTATATAATATTAATGAGTAACTAGGATTGAAGTATAGAGATTCCAGAAGCAGCAGGCTAACACGATTGATGCTAAGTCCCTATATCTGTGTTCTGTCTTAATCTGTGGTCACGTCACAGGTCGGTGACCGTGTTGGGGTCATCAGGAAGGAGGACGGCACTCTTCATTTCACAGTCAATGGAGTGGACGAAGGTCTAGCTGCGACCAATGTCCCTGCGACCGTCTACGGGGTGATTGACCTCTTCGGACAGGCAGCTCAGGTCACCATTATTGACCAATGAAACAACTACTTCCTACGTAATATTAATATTGTAGCACATACTTTTACGTTGTGCTATTCTTTGTGGCAGGTGTGACCGTCAGTTACGGTTGTAAGTTTACATGGCACAGATCAAAATAACTTATACAGTTTTAGTGTATTTAAAAAAGGACGCTTAGACTCTGAATGAACTCATACAGTGACATCACAGGACTTGAAGCCAGGTTCTCTCGATTGGGAGTAAAGTCAAATATAATTTGACATCACAGATCTCTATAATTATGTACGTGTAGTCGATAGGGATTGCTCTTGGTTTCGACTGGAGGTTCATCACGATCCGCTAGATGTCGCTACTAGCTAGCCTCGGTTACCCAGACTCCGTGAGGTGGCAGCACTTTTAAGCCCCTCAACTCCGCCTGGGACAGTTAATGGGCTTAAGTTTCTACATCCTGGTAGCCTTACCCCAGATTAGGGTAGAGACGCTGATTGGCTCTCAGGCCAACAATGAAATAAAAATTAAAATAACGATATACTTTTACAAGATAATAATATCACATGAAAAGTATTCAACATTGAACTTATATTAACACAAAAGTAAGTAAAAATTAAAATTTACAGTTGTTTATAAAATAAGAATTACGGCAGGAATAACCAGTATCCGTGAGGTGGCAGCATTGTCTAGCCCCACACGGATAGCATACCAATTAAATAAGGATACCTTTTTAACAAATAATGGTGTATTATAAAAACTATTCAGAATTAAACTTATATTAACACAAAATAAATAGAAATACAAATTTGCAGTTGTTTATAAAAACAATATATTACGGCAGTGTCCGTGAGGTGGCATCATTGTATAGATCACGCGGATACCAAAGAAAAGCCGTTAATGGGGCCAGACTGTCTTCTCGGCGTAGTTCCGCAGCCGACTGACAGTCGGTTAAGCGAGACTACTACTAGCCAGACTAATTACTGTTAGTGTATGAATGAATCTTTATTCGTACATCGATTATTACCTCCGTTAAAACTGAAATATAATACATTGAATATAATTGCTTACTAATTAAAGTGTTTAAATCGTTATACGCTTACACGTGCTCGCAGCGTAACATATTAAAACTAGACACATCTTCTCGACTTCCGCCTACATAGTCTCAGTGAATCAAACCAAGTTTCCATTTCCACACGTTACATAGGCGTTACACAAATTACATCATTTGAAACGGAAGATCATCAGAAATAATAATCGTTATCATTTAACATAGTTAGAATAAATAATATTAATAAAATCCTCTTATAAGCCGCAGTACTCACTGTGTTAGTAATGCAACTGTATTTCTTCATGCAATTATACTGTTGTATTTAGGTTAGGCAATGCGATTAATGCTAATAAATTCCCACGAATAGCTTAACATTTAAACGTATTCTTTAATTAGTTATATTCTAAATATATTTTAACCAGAATGGTCATGGCTCCCTGGCCATGTGAATATCCAATAACAATAATAAAGTGCTGGTTTTATACACTGCATTTATTAAACAGGATATACTACTTAAAGTTACGGTCTGAATCCTACCCACTGAAACACAATTATATTAGAGTGTGTTTACTAATATTTTGTTTATTGAGAGGCCGACTTCAATAAAGGTTCTTGTTCATGTTATGTTCTTGTTTGTATTTAGTTGTGCATATAAACGTAACGAAACATGTGAAAGTATGAGTCTGACAGTGCACTGTGGAGCCATCTGCTGCATTTTGTATGTATCTATATCTATGGCAGTGTAAAACGTTAGACAAATTGGGTTTTAAATGTAAATAACAATTACTCAATCAATTTAGTACAAATACATTGAATAATTTTGGGTGAAATGTGTAACGGTAAAACGAGAAATGCTTTCTGCAAAAAGATGCTATGTCCTGCACAAAACTGCTTTGCTTGCCAAACATGAGACCCTATACAGAGTTAAATACACATCTTGAGATCTTGAGAACCTATACAGATTGAACTATATATTTATATTAGTCAATCAACTAAGTTGCGTAAATTAAAACAAATAAATATAACGAATTATGCCAAATTCGTCACATGTAACTAACAAAACACATATACAAGATATATCCTTTATTAGTGAGTACAATTAATATAATTAATCATAGACTATTGTTTCCCATCGTTTGAAGTGTTGGCCGATTGTCCCTCTTCGTTTCACAAGTCGAAACTGCATATGGGCTTGTTGTAGATCATCTCGTAATTCGACAATACGACATATGCATGGACAATTAAACAGTCACACACGCACGCACGCACGCACGCACGCACGCACACACGCACACACAAACACACAAACACACACACACACACACACACACACACACACACAAACACAAACACACACACACACACACACACAAACACACACGTATTGGTTATTTGGTGTACACACAAGTACAATACAAATGTCATGTAAAATAAATATCAAAAGGGCCAAAAAAAATTGTGAATTATGCATAAACCACAATGTTAATTATGCAAAAACTGTCTGCCTACACTGTTATAGTTTTAGATTTGGTCATATATGTAAACCGGAAACTGCTAATTTGTTTAGTAATGTCGTGAATAAACGAGGTTGGAATAAATTTATTTTAAATATTTGCTGCATTTTATAGTAAAATGTAATTTTTACAGCACAACTTCCAAATATGGGTAAAATAGAGATATGCGATACTGATTTTAAAGCAGATTTTACTAAACTAAATATATATATTACTGGCAATAATTATTTGACATGAACTAGCATATCATTATATTACAATAATATTGATGTGTTTAGATACTGTTTATATTTTCTAAAAATGATGATTAGTACAGTTAAACCAAGTCCAAGATGAAACCAGTACACTAACGTCTTGACGTATTTATCAATAAAGTCTTGACTATTTATAGTTCACTACAGGTATAACTTTACACCAGTTTTTCAAACAATCAGTTTAACCTTACATTGTTATTCAAGAAACACTTATCATATGTACTTTTTATTATTGTACATAATTCGCCTTCGGCATAGCCTAGTCCTAGGGCTTACCTGTGCATAGGCATAGTTCGGTACAGTCTTCATGACGCGAATTGTAAAAATAGAAATGTGAAGAAAAACATTCTGAACCGTTCAAACAACGTGCCATATAATCATATAACATAAAATGCATCATTAATGGCTATTCACTTCATTTTAAGTTTTCTTGAGCTTAAAGCTACCGCTATTTGATTTGGGCAACAATGCCAACATTCAGTGACAACGTTGGGTCAATGCTGCACCACAGCTTTTAGGCTTAACATTTTTAAATGTACGAAAACTGCAAGTAAGAAAATTCGTACCTATGGAACATCGAGATCCCACGATTTATGCGTAGATTTGTAGAGTGTCGATTTGAGCACCCAAAAGCGCAACAACATACCATTATCTGCGATTATATGAACATATCAACATGAAACACACACACACACACACACACACACACACACACACACACACACACACAAACACACACACACACACACACACACACACACACACACACACACACACACACACACACACACAAACAAACACACACACAAACAAACACACACACACACACACACACACACACACACACACAAATGTATAGAAGCGCTCAAGAAAGGTGTCATACAATAAACATCAGTCTTGCTAGTCAAAACATTATTTTAAGCCAAATGGCCCTCGAAAACTAGTCCAAAATTAGCCCCAAAAATCACCTCAAATAATTATAAAAATTGTACATTTTAAAAGTTGCCAACGACACACCCCTGTTGGTATAGAGGAAACTGCATTTCAAGTGTATCACACAAAAAGTATTTAATTCCCCACATAAATGGCACGCTACGTAATCACATATATACCCTACACTGGCTACACACATATATGCACACACAGGCAAGCAGGCACGCACGCACGCACCACGCACGCACGCACGTAACTTCAACTCTGCCACTTTCACGGATGTGTCCACCTTTACCGATGACACACTAGCATCGAAAAGACTGCGGCTAAACAACGAAGTGGCATTTTTGTGATACATGCGCAACAAAATTGCTGTGGTGTGCACGCACTTCGCAGCGACAAAAACGACAGGATGCTTTCTTTTCATCCCATGGAACTCTCCAAATCTACTCTTAACCATGTCTCCTTTTCTCATTCCGTACATAATTGTTTTCCCGTACATGTGCACTACACTTGCCCATTATAAGCAATCCACTTGAAAACCAACTAGTAAATTGAATAACACTCAAATAAGTAAAGCTAAGTTCGTGCTTCCGGACAACCGCGTCAATACACAAGAGTAGTATAGTATGTGCTTATTAAGGTATGGAGGCGCGGAGCGGTGGGGAGCGGTGGAATTCCACATGTGGAAGGTCAAGGGTCAAGGTAAAGGTCAAGATCACACGTCAAGGTCACGTGTCAAGATCAAAGGTCATGTAGCGCCCCTAGTGGATAGTTGCTAAACTTGTGTCGTCCCCTAGCGGACTGGTCACGAACTAGTACTATCCAAATTCGTGCGTCTTATTTGTCAAATGGGGTCAAATGGGGGTCATGGGTTATGTAGCGCCCCCTAGCGGATATGTGGTGAACAACAAACTAGGTCAAAGAACAAGTGGTTCCATCTGACGGATATATCGTGAACTAATACCCAAACAATACGTGTGTCTTATTGTTAAACTACTTTAAAAACAAAGGTCAACGTTAAGGTCAATTATCATCATCACGTTCTACACGTAGGCCACTTGGGTCAGTCACTTTCTTCACGTTCCTCATGTAGGGCACCTACATGCTATATTGTTTTTTATCTATCTTATATAACAATGGGCTAATGCAACTGGAGCGGAGGAAGGTAAAAAGTTATAAGTTATTGTGTCTTTTTAAAACTATATCAAACAGGGCTTAACACAGCCCTATGCAGTGTGCCCACTCTCCCGGTAGTTAGGTTGTCAACTACAAACATGAATACACAGTCACTGCACCACAGTACACAGCTAGAATACACAGTCATTTCACTCCTAGTACACAGCTAGAATGCACAGTCACAGCATTTACCATGTCTTACCAGGCACTTTCCTATAAACAGCCATCGTATTTATATTCTTTAGTTACTTCTGTAAGAAAACCTGTTAGGCTTTGATCATCTTGTTCGGATTCACTTTTTGTTTCTAAAGTATTGGGAGTATGGCTTATATATTATGCTTCTTTGTAGTGTTAAATCAGTTGAAAATATTGATAAATTCTGCTGCAATTTAAAGACAAACCTTTACAACCTTGCGTTAAGATCCACCATAGCTCCCTTGCGTGTCAATCAATTTGATGACAGCTGGATTTGTTTATTGACTCTGAGATCGATCAACTCTTTTGTATTGGTGCGCCTCTCAGCTTGGTTTGTAAGGATTTAGGCACAATTTAACTTAATTATATATATATATATATATATATATATATATATATATATATATATATATATATATATATATATATATATATATATATATATATATATTATAGTACAGTATCCAGCCATCAGGACAGGTCAAAGAACTTTACACTTTACTTCACTGGCAGACCTGTTCAATCTAACATCATCTCAACTTTTCTGGCAAGAATGAGTAGCTTCATGTAGTAGAAAGAAAGCCACTGTTCACACCTCGAAAACAATTAATTTGTTCAATGATTTCAGCACAAAATATGTACATTTGCACACAAAAAACAGCACATCCACATGGATTTAAGTTAGACACAGTTGATTTCTCATGAATTGCTTTTAAGATGAAACACGTAGTGTAAGCAGCTTTAAATTAAATGTTCACTCTTCCGACTGGAACTGTCATCCTGAGTCTTGGGAGGTGATCTAGGTGCAGTCTGCCCGACAGACACTGGACTCTGCTACTCTACTGATGTCAAAGCAACATTGAAGGACGCAAGTGTGACAGACCAGACGATGGTTGCTTTGTGCCCCGGTTGGAACATCTGATCTACGAGGCAGAGGTTATCTCTCAGGTGTCTGTGAGTGAATGTTGTTGAGCCTCAGTTAATGATTGGCCTGAGTGACCTGTTGTCGAGCACAACATTTGTTAAGTCATAAAACACTGGAGGCTGAACACGCGAAGCATTCGGGTGTTCAGTCGTATATTTGAATGAATTTCTGTACCCAGACAGTTATCTGTGATGATAAAAACATAAAGCAAAGGTTGAAGGCAAGAACTGTATACATGAATGTTTTACCTCAGAGGAGATGGCTGGAATATAAGGCAAGGTTGTAAAGGTATGTCTTTAAATGACAGCACAATTAAGCAACAATTTCAACTGATTTAACGCTAGAAGGAAGCATATTCCAAAGAGGGGGCACACTCACAGCAAAATCCCTATTCCCAATATTTCAGAAACAAAAGGTGAACTAGAACAAGATGATCAAAGCTGAACAGGTTTTCTTACAGAAGTAAGCTGTAAATACGATGGCTGCTTAGAGGAGAAAGTGCCTGGTAGATAATGGTAAATGCTGTGACTGTGTATTCTAGCTGTGTACTAGTGATATAGTGACTGTGTATTCTGGCTGTGTACTAGTGATACAGTGACTGTGTATTCCAGCTGTGTATTAGTGATATAGTGACTGTGTATTCTAGCTGTGTACTAGTGTAACAAATAGTTTAGAAGTAAAATAAAACTTGGAATACAAAAAATAAGTTGATGTTAAACCGCTATCTGGAATTGTCGCAGGGTGACACATGAGAGACGTTGTATAACCGTCGTTAGGGTTATCAATGCGCCTTCCTGTGGCCAGAAATCACGTGCGGAGGCTTATGTGATTCGTGAATATTCGTGATAGGTACATCAATTTTTCAACGAAAACCGCATCGTTGTTTGGTTTTGTGATGAACCACTCGTGAACCATTCGCAAAGACCAATTTCATATCAGAAACGAAAACTTTAAATTTGGCTTGATCAATATTCATTGTGCGATTCTTGTTTTTTAAATGCCACCCATTACATTATAGTTTCAAACCCAATAATACAATCAGAACATTGTTTTCCCATTGTAAAACGTACATAGTTGACATGTCCAGAGAGTATGAGTCACGCTTACGAACTGAGTTGGAACTGTAATGTTAACATATTCAATTAATAATAATGCAAATGCTAGCAAAAGTGTTTGCTTTATAAATATGCTACACTGCAATACGAGTTATAATTACGCTTCACAGTATCTGAACAATATGTGTTGATCTATAGTATTTGATATTAGCCAGACACCTCAGCTAGTCTCAACCAAGTCAGTATCAGCGGCTACTACGGTCAGAGTCGATACACAAGGGATACTTACTTTGGCCGAACTGCTGTGCTCTGGCCATTGATGACCTCAGCCTCACTGCCACATCTGGGGTGAAATTTCAGCTTATCCAACCTTTCACCTACAAACAGCCGCTCAATGATCAATAGTAAAATACATGTAATATTATAACGCATCTTTAGGGGATCAACTTTCGAAAAAAAATTCAAATCCCAAACTCGCACAGTCATCGTGTTATATTTAAACAGTACCCGTCATGATAATCTAGCCATGCATTGGTTATGTGGTTTAATATAACGTGCACGTGTCATGCTATGGCAAAATACAGTGAACCTGGATTGAACAGAACTAAGTCGTGAACAACGTGACATATTCAATGTTCATAATGACTATGTCCTCACATCAGAGGTACCTGAAACCTACATCCTACATCCTTAGGACCTCTATAATCAATGTCAAGCGGATATCAAGCGGATATCCTTGAGCAATTCGAGATATCCAAGATGGCCGCCAAGATGGCCGGCGCCAATAGAAAATAACTTTCCAACCAGTAGACATAGAATCGTCTGTGATACCACTTTTTTAGGTTAACTTGTTATGCACAATCCATTTTTGGGTAACTTGTTTTGCAATTTGAGGTCAACAAAAGGTCAAGGGTCACGATCAATTTAATGAAGACAACTGACATTAGGTTCAGAGGGGAGGTTAGCAATGTTTTCTGAACTGAGTTGTGCAAGTGCATGTATGGTTGGCTTTATAATGATCGAGAGCGTGTCATGTTCATTCTCTATTAAATAGTTATGTTGTTTGCCGACAATATTAAATCTAAAAATCAGGAACGTAGATAATACAAACATGCCAAACATAATTATGAATCAAATTTTGACGCAAACATATCAATAAATATCATTGCATTTTTGCATAGTGATATATTCATGAAATATCAAGATAGATAAGCCAAATCGTATCTGTGGAGAAATAGGTAATTTTTTTAATCGGCGTACGCGTCATGTTTGAAGTAGGTAAGAGTTATAAATGAAAGTACTGGTTCTCTCGTATTCTTCAAATTATTATTACTAACTATTTATATCATAGTGATCAACGCAGGCTAGTCAATAAAATAATGCGTGCCGAATAGAAATCGATGTATGATATTTGTAATAAATCAACAAACTTATCGAACCTTTTTATCTCACTCAGACGCTGCGGTGTTTATCTCAACACGGCATAACAAAACTGAACAATTCTGTATCTACTATAGACGAACATGTTTGGCATGTTGTGAAACGATGTAGATAGTTTACTGTGGACAGCGTGGTGATGGTACGACAATGAACTAATAATCAATCGTAGCGTAGCAATTAATATTTTGAGGTGGCTTGGCTAGTCAACTGATGCAATGGATGACAAATGACTTTACAAAGTTTGCTACAGTTGCTCAGACAATGACAGATTCCAAGTGAGTCAGAGCTGTGATAGACTGCACAGTATTATGAAAGCCAGTGAAATACCAGGTGATAATATACATTCAGAAAAACATTGAAAATGATCCAACGTATCAGGGTAAATATCACAAATCTTGTGTGACAAATTATATTACAAAGGCAACCCTCAGCAGAAAAATAGAAACGAGCTATATTAAGTCCATCCTGCTATGTCTTGATAACAAAACCTCCTATAGAAACAACTCACATTGTGTCCAAAACCAGTTTATTCCAAACAATACCGGCAAGTGCCGCACAGTATCGAACACTCTTTGAAATACCGGCAAGTGCCGCACAGTACCTAACACTCCCCCCCCCTCTTTTTTCTTTGGGTCCAAGCATCTCTAGTACACATAGTCCTTTAGCTTACTCGGAGCTCGGGACACCCGTCCAGAACGAGTTGTCTTTTCCCCGGAAGCTACCGCACTATCATCTGCTACAGCACGATCATCCACTACCGGTGACATGTCTCGCCCGTGCTCTTCCGTCAGTTCCGGTGGTTCACTTGTCACAGGTTGAACCGCGGTCTCGTTCGGTTCGGACGACGGCCCTGCCGTTTCGCTCGGTGCTTGCGTTGAGGAGTAGTCATAGTCCCTGTACTCTACACCCTCGGATCCTCGCAGCTGATCCACGTGGCGTCTCCACGTAGCCCCGTCTACGAGAACCTTATACAGTACCGGACCAATTCGCTCCAACACTTCTCCTTTGAGCCATTTCGGTCCTCTATGATAGTGTCGAACCATGACCTTCTCTCCATTCTGAAAAGAAACCAAAGTTCCTTTCTAATTTTTCAGAAGTTTCCCATCAACTACTCGTTTGATGTTCGGCTTCAGAAGATCCAACCTCGACTTCAGATTTCTGCCAAACAGCAGTTGAGCTGGACTGTGTACTGTTGTAGCATGTGGTGCTGTGCGATACGCAAACAGAAATCTGTCAAGCTTGTGTTGGGTAGATTGATCCGATCTGTCAGCCTTGACAGCGTTCTTGAAACTTTGAACCATGCGTTCCGCTAAGCCGTTGGTGGATGGATGATACGGAGCGCCAGTCACGTGTCGGATACCATTCATTTCTGTGAAATGTTTGAATTCTCCAGACACGAACTGAGGTCCATTGTCTGCAACAACTTGCTCTGGCAGACCCATTCTTGCAAATAAGGATCGCAGAGTAGCTACAGTTTCTGCTGCAGTTGTGCTCCGCATCTCAACAATGTCAGGCCACTTGGTGTGTGCATCCACTACGACCAAGAAAATGTTGCCTTGAAATGGTCCTGCAAAATCGATATGCAGGCGTTGCCATGGGTGCGCTGGGTATTCCCATCTGTGTAGCGGAGCTTGTTTCGGGTTGTTTGCGACACCTTGACATCCTTCATATCTCTTTGTCACGCCTTCGATGTCTTCGTCCATTCGGGGCCACCAGACATACCCTCGTGCAAGTCCTTTCATTTTTACAGTCCCCACGTGTCCCTCATGCAGTGTCTCCAGCACTCTGCCTTGCAGCTTTGTGGGAACAATCACTCTGTTACCCCACATCAAGGCACCATGATGCATTGTCAGTTCGTCCTTGCGACTGAGGTAAGGTGCGAAGTTTGGTTGCGATTCGACACCTTCCCAACCTGACTCCACCAGTCGTACCACACGAGAAAACAATGCGTCTCTGTGAGTTTCTCTTCTGAGCTCTCTTTCCGTGACTGGTAACGTCTCAACAACGGTCATGTGAAACATTTCGACCTCATCAGGCTTGTCTTCTGGCACCTGACGAAGCGGTAGACGAGACAATCCATCACAATTTGCATGCTGTTTGGAACCTCGATACTCAATCTGATACGCAAATGCACCAAGGAAGAGACACCAACGTTGCAGTCGTGCTGCTGTTGTGACTGGTACTGCCTTTCCAGGGTCCATAATATACTTCAGATGTTTGTGATCTGTGATCAGTATGAACCGACGACCCACCAAGTACGGCTGAAATTTCCTGACACGCCATTAGAGTCCGAGAGCTTCCTTTTCGATTTGTGCAAAATTCTTTTCCGTTTGTGTTAGTGAGCGCGATGTATACGCTACTGGTCTTTCACTTCCGTCCGGCATCCGATGTGATAAGACGGCGCCCAAACCATACGATGAACTGTCGCATGCCACAACCACAGGCAAGTCCGAGTTGAAGTGAGTAAGGACTCGATCCTGAAGCAGCATTTCTCTCACGGTTGTGAACGCACACTCCTGCTCTTTGCCCCAGATCCAGCGTTCGTCTTTCTGCAAAAGTCTATGCAGTGGTGCAAGATGTGTAGCCAGGTCTGGTAAGAACCGCGCATAGTACTGCACCATTCCCAAGAACGATCTCAACTGTCCAACGTTCTGAGGACTAGGCTAGCCTGCCATAGCTTGCACTTTCTTTGGTGACTGGTGTAGTCCCTCGGCAGTGATGACATGACCCAAGTACTCAACTGAGTTCTGCAGAAATTTGCATTTCTCTCTGTTGGACTTTAGTCCATATTCCTCCAGTCGTCCCAGTACTTTGTCAAGGGCTTTCAGATGTTCTTCTCGAGTTCTGCCTGTGACAATGATGTCGTCAAGATAGCACTGGACACCCGGAATACCTTGTAGGACTTGGTCCATGGCTCTCTGCCATACCGCTGGTACTGATGCCACTCCACACGGTCATCGCTGATACTGGTACAGTCCACGATGTGTGTTAACAGTCAGGAAAGTCTTCGATTCTTCCTCGACCTCCATCTGAAGGTACGCCTGTCGTAGATCAATTACGCTGAACTGTTGACCACCACTCAGATTTGCGTAGATCTCTTCAATTCGTGGCAGGGGGTACTCATCCACGTCGAGTTGTGGATTTATTGTCACTTTGAAATCGTCGCAAATTCGAACTTCACCGTCCTTCTTGATTGGTGTGACGATCGGTGCTGCCCACTCGTTGTGATTCACACGCTTCACAATCCCTTCTGCTTCCAATTGGTCCAACCCTCGCTCAACTGCTGGCTTTCGTGCAAATGCGACAGGTCGGGCTTTCCAGAATCGTGGTTTCGGCTCTTCTTTCAGTTGGATTCGTGCTTTGATGTTCACTAACCGTCCGAGTTTGTCAGAGAACACCGCTGCATGTCTGTCGAGCACATCTCGGAAACCAGACTGCGTCTCTAGATGCCTTAGAGGCCAGTTCAAACGGATGGAGTGCAACCACTCCCGACCAAGCAGTGTAGGTCCATTTCCTTTCATCACATACAACTGAAGATGCTTGCTTTGTTCTCCATAACGAACTCTAACTGATAACACGCCCAAAGGTTTCACCGTTTCTCCTGTATACGTGTGTAGCTGTAGAGTGGTGCTTTCTAACGGTACGTGCCGCAGATGTTCGTGATATTTCTTCTCACCGATGACAGAGACAGCTGAGCCCGTATCTAGCTCCATCACAAGTTCTCTGTTTTCAACTTCCATCGTTACGGAGATTGGCTTCCGGTCGTTTCCTTTGGACACTCGGTACAGTCCTGTCCAGTCCTGTCGATTGGCGTCTTCGTTGCCTTGCATGACGTGCGATGACGTTGCCGGTGGCTGTTTGCTAGCCTTCTGTCGGCATGCCTTTCGAATATGACCGACCTTACCACACTGGTAACATTTCTATTTGATAAATGGACATCCTTTTGGATTGTGTTGTCCGTTGCACCTGTAGCACTTTGACATGATGTCTGCACGCTGAGTCTGTCGGTGGTTAGTATGTCTTGGCATCGCTTTACTGTTCTGTTGTCTAGGCTGTCTACTGCAGCTGTCTAATTTGTGCACTTTAGTCTCCTTACCAGTCTCGCCTTGAAATACCTGGACGTCTCGGTTGGCTTGTTCTATTGCCAGACATCGTCTCACGGCAATTTAGAATATCAAGTCATCGAGTTTCTCTTTCAGCAGATCTCTGAGCATCTTGTCATCTCGGATGCCAGATACCAAACGGTCTCGCAGACGTTCGGCTCGCGTTACGTCACTGAATTTGCATTCACTTGCCAAATGCTTCAGCGTTGCGACGTAATCGCTGACAGATTCACCAACCTGTCTCGATCGATTGTCAAACTTATATCGAGCAACCAATGCTGATTTTTCTGGCTTTGTATGCTTTTGCAACCGGTCCACTATCACCGAATACGTTACGTCGGCGTCTTTCGGTGTGGCTGGTACCAACAAGTCTTTGAGCAGCTGATACGTCTCTGTGGACACATTCGACAATAAAATTGCCTTTTTGGTGTGATCGTCAGTAAAAGTCTAACTGCCATGAAGTAAAAGTCTAACTGTTCAATGTACGATTCCCAGTCAGCACCAGGATTATACCTCGTTATTTTTCCAAAGCTAAACGACGTTCTGCCCTCTTCGCCCATTTCTTTGTCTAGCCACACTCACAGTTGTCCTGCGTGATCCGGGACCCACAACGATCCCGTCCTCGTCGCCAATTGTTATGTCTTCATAACACAACCTCCTATAGAAACAACTCACATTTTGTCCAAAACCAGTTTACTCCAAACAATACCGGTAAGTGCCGCACAGTACCGAACACTCTTTAAAATACCGGCAAGTGCCGCACAGTACCTAACACATCCCATCTACATGAAAAGAGAACGTGACCGTTTGATTGGATTCGCCAGTGTTTCTATTCTCGTGGTCCGTGCAATGTTGACCAAGATCTAAAGAACCCAAATCGATGGATTCCATCCTATCTTGTGAGAGACCCTGAAGAGAAGCATAAGAATGAAGATGGTACCGAGTAGGCAGATGCCATAGAACACAGAATAAAGGATAAATGCGATGAAAGGCAGACAAGTGGGTTGGTGATGTGCTTGGGCGCTTAAAGTGAAAAAAAGGCTACAGTTTAGTGTTATGCACCTAAAAGAGTTTACACTAGCTAATCATTTGCATCTACAATCCAATTTTTCACCTTAGTGGTTACCTCAGAAAGTGGTCTTAAAGTGGGAAAATCTAGCTAAATCACCGACACCATGAACCGGCCCATCTTGGATCTTGCAACCAATCACAACCCAGCAGTTTGGAAAAGTAATACGTCAGAGAGTCGTCTGCTGGTTCAGCTGTCATAACAGAGAGCCAAGCGGTACGCTAAAAGTTGCCTTACGTCGGTTTACAACGAAATCGCGACATCAATATGCCACACTGTTCCTCAAACGCTTATAGTAATAGTACAGTGAAAGACAGTATCAGTAAGATGTCTTCTTGTTAACCTATGAATCGAGCAGAACTGAAACAGTGGTTCGGTGGATTCGTTTGGACAGTCACAGACACAGCGCGGATCCTAGACGACCCGATTTGATTGACCTAACCATCAAAACGACCACCAACAGCCGCCAAACTTCTCCTCACATATCTTACATACATATGCATACACTACATTATGTAATAAAATCTCTTGCATTCCTCTGACGAAGAAAATTCACACACAAAAACGCGCAGACCTCGAGTACAACTTGTCCGGCCGCTCAGCGGTACCGTAAAATCGCTTTTAAAAGCTTTACATAAAATACCGCTAGACGCCACGTTTCTGACTGCTAATATTTAATTGTTTTACTTCACACGCGCGAAATAGTTTAATTACTTATAAATAATATAATAATAATAATTAATTATTATCATCACTATGATTTGCAGGAAATTATAAGTTTTATTATTTTTATATCGATATTTTATTTTTATAATTGTTCATATATGTTTCTAGTATATTTATGTTTTTTTTCTTCTGGTGTGTATTTGTTGTTTAGCATTTTAATGTATGTAAAACGCCATGAACAAGTTTAAATTGGATGTGGCGCTATATTAAATAAACAAACAATTGTTTTTATTATAATATAATATTTTATTTATGTAGCGCCACATCCATAATTGTTTGTGGCGCTTCACAAAATAATGCTATTAAAAATACAATACAGAGAAAACTACTCACAGATAATATTATTTAAAAATAAATAATGAAAATACATGTTTCTATATCATTAACTAAGCTGACCTATCAGTCATAAATAAACATACAAATTACATAACAACAATTGAAATAAATGAATATAAAAGTATGGTTAATAGTAATAAATAATTAAAGTAGTAAAATAAGTACGACGTAATAATAATTTTTATTCAGCACATACACAACCATTATGCATAAGAACATATTACTGAAGCTATTTGTTCTACTCATGAATGACATTTCCACCATCAGATATGTAATAATTATTATTTTTGAACAAGACACTTTATTAATTATCGGAACAATAAATCTCTAAAATGTAAAAAGGAATATGAATATATGGGAAATATTATGGTGGTAGAAAAAGAAGGATTTAAAAACAGTAATATTAACATGTTATTGTTTTAGTTATTATTGTTAAAACATCGCTTATGTAATATAAGCTTGCATGCTCGCAGTACACGCGGGATGTTTATAGAAATATTGATGAAATAAACAATGTGACTTCATTGAAAAACACGTAATTTCCTTTTTCTTTTATAACTAATAGGCAATTTTGGATAATTATGCAGACACATGTATTTTTAATATTTATTTTTAAATATTACCTGTGGGTAGCATTCTTATTATTGCATATACTTTAATAACAGTATGTTGAATAGAAGAGAAGAGAATTGTAGATTTGGCGCTATATAAAATAAACTAATAAAATTATATATTTGTATATTAAATTGTTATTTTTTATCAACTCTATTAGACCCATATCACCAAAGCGTTGCCTTAGTTTGCCGTTTAACATTTTCTGTAGATCATAGTGATGCAGCTAATTATTATTATATTATTTATAATTAATTAAACTAATTCGCGCGTGCGAATGCAGTAAGGTTAATAAATATTCGCGCGCCATCTAGCGGTATTTTGTGTAAAGCTAACTTATAATAGCGAGTTTACGGTAGTCGAAGTTGTCGAGTTGCCGTTCGCCAAGATTTGCGTTTCTGTTGTGAATTTTCTTCGTTAGACGAATACAAGTGATTTTTTGTAATGTAGTGTATGTATATGTATGTAAGAAATGTGGGGAGAAGTTTGGCGGCTGTTGGCGGTCGTTTTCGTGGTTAGGTTAGAAAGTAACAGATAATAATATGCATGCACAGTTCACGCCGACCAAGAAGACTCTCTGACGTCATTTTGTTTCTAAAATGGCGTAGTCTGTAGACTTTCTATGTCTATGTGTTTTACATTTTTTTCCTGGTAAACCACTGACGTTAAAAATATGATTGTTGTTGGAAGTTGTTACTTTTTATTCACTCTGTTAATCCCATATGATCCAAACATTGACTTTGTTTTCCCTTTAACTTGTCCCACACGCTGACGCGCGTTACCACGCAGAATGCTATGCCCGATTCTTCGGCGGGCGCTCTCTTCCAGGTACTACCAAGAAGAATCATCAAACGATAGCGCTCGTAGTCCTCTAGAGTTGCTCATGACAGATATGCAACGTCAGTGATCTCAGAGTCAACGGTCACGGTCTCTGCTTGGTTGAAGGACGGTATGTGGAGCTCGGTGGGAAGCGTAGGCGGCGTTCCACGCTAATCAACTTGATTTGTGAGAATGTGGAGGATCTGGTTGTGCTAACAGCACGTGGCTTCCGATCGGTAGTTTTCCGCGATAGTACTATTGCCACACTGAAAATTATCAAAGATGACGATAAGGATGACAATATGGAGACAGCGTTGGATGTGGTGGCAACCCACATCAAGAAGGATTGTTCGAGGATGGATTACAATCATCGGACATACCATACAGTACCTCCAAAAAGATCGCAGAAGAATCTGCACCGGACACCCTCCAGCAGTTACTAAGGAAAATATCCATTGGTGAACAATTTCTCCCCTCTCTCCTCATTGGAAATATCATTACCAGTGCCATCAAGAAACACCCTACCCCATTCTAAAACGCGCTCGGGGTGTACTTCAAGAAAAAGAACACGGTCTAGCACATGCATGACTATATCATCTGTTGTTCATATGATGAGTTGCTGCGCTTCAAGAAATCCTCGGTAGTGGCAAAATACTTCCAGATTAACAATGACCGACGGCAACCCGTACAGTGGAAGGACATGTTCAAGTTATAGTCGACAATTGTGATGTTGAGCTGATGTCCGTGACTTGGCGACTATCGAGACACATTCAAAATCTCCAGTAGAGCCAGTTCCAGACACAATACCCCGTTTCACCAAGGCTGAGATGTCCAATCCCATTTGCTTCGATGGGGAATACGAGATAATCCCATACAGTGCTAGAAAGAAACCACTCCCTCCATCTCTACCCCAGCATGATTTGCCTGATAAGTATTTCGAAGTTCAACGCATATCCTATGGGCTGGTGTCAAGGTTCTGAGAGCAAGTAATCCACATATTTCAAATACTCCTCCAACTGAGACAGCATTCAGAGAGAATGCCCTACGTGGTAATCTCGCGGTGGCCATCTGGCGGGATTGCCTCGAGACAGACCCTCCTGCCCTTGACCCAACGGAGAATGGGTGGTATCATCCTGAAGGCAGCGCCGCTCTTTCCACAAATATCGTCCCTTCAGACAGCCCTCTAGCTCCTGCTAAGCTGCTCATGCTCTTAAAATGTGGCTGCAGCATCGAAACACCGTGTGCAACAGAGAGGTGTAGCTGCAAGGCCAATGAACTCACCTGCACAATTGTCTGACACTGCAGAGAGAAGGAGGATTGCAACACCAAACGGACCATCTAACTGTAGTACGTGAGAGGGGCATTTTGAATGACAATGCTAGACGTTAATAATTAATTATTTTAATGCACTCACACACACACACACACACACACACACACACCCACACATACACACACACATACACCCACACATATACACGTGTGTGTGTTTGTGTGTGTGTGTGCGCGCGCGTGCGCGCGTGCATGCGTGCGTGCGTGTGTGCGTGCGTGCGTGCGTGCGTGCGTGCGTGCGTGCGTGTGTGTACCTACCGTCACACTAGGATAATAATCGTTCTGGCACTTGTTCACATCAATGATTATCGGACATTACGTGACCTTGGCTTTGACCGTTGCATGGTGTATCTAACACGTATTTGAACTATAACATTCAGACCTCATTTAAACATAATTGCAAATTTCATTCTTGAAAAATAATATTACATAAATATGTTAATTACATGCCAAACTACTGTTTTCTTTTGCATTATTTGAGACATGACCTTGAACATGACCTTTGACCTTTATGTTTACCTAAAATTGCAACAACAACAAATGGATTGCCTATAACCAGTTTACCTAAACAAAAGTGGTATCACAGGCGATTCTATGCCCACTGGTTCGAAAGTTATTTTTCTATTGGCGCCGGCGGCCATCTTGGCGGCCATCTTGGATATCTCAAATTGCTCAAGGATATCCGCTTGATTACCGCTTGATATTCGCTATAGAGATCCTAAGGATGTAGAATCCAGTGAGAGAAAAAAACTATATCAGTCGGTACAGGGTATACCTATCTGGCCACCTGAATAATACCAGTAGTTACAGTTTCGCCATTTGTCAATGTCATCGGTGATTGATCAGCTCATTAGTGCAATATCCAACACTTTTACATCGTTCTCTGTACCAAATCCCTACTTTTTTTTCAAACGTAGTTTTATCTTAAGCACACGACATTCTCTGAAACTTTCATACATTTTGTTATATTTATTATTATTATTATTTATTAAACGTCTTATGTGATATCGTAGATAAAAAATATCTATGGGAGTTTTTGCGTTTTGTACGTAATTTTATGTAATACTACAGTATTGATTTGGAAGAAATATATCACATTGAATATATCCTATAGGATATTTACCCAAGAAAACAATGGCTTATAGATTGTATGTAACAGTATGACTGTCACATAGATTGTATGTAACAGTATAACTGTCATATAGATTATATGTAACAGTATGACTATCACATAGATTGTATGTAACAGTATGACTTTCATATACATTGTATGTAACAGTATGACTGTCACATAGATTGTATGTAAAATTATGACTGTCACATAGATTGTATGTAACAGTATGACTGTCACATAGATTGTATGTAACAGTGTGATTGTCACATAGATTGTATGTAACAGTGTAACTGTCACATAGATTGTATGTAACAGTGTAACTGTCACATAGATTGTATGTAACAGTATGACTGTCAGATAGACTGTATGTAACAGTATGACTGTCACATAGATTGTATGTAACAGTATGACTGTCATATAGATTGTATATAACATTATGATATTCGGCATTGCTAGAACCATGCGCATAGCGCGACTGGAGTCGTAAGTAGAAAATAAGTTATGAAAATGTGGGAATCCATAGATGGGCAGGTAATGCCCTAAACAACTAAACTATCGGGTTGTGTTGTCATAAATTCATAGATAATTATAAATTAAAATGTTACAAATTGTCATACTATGCTGGCATATTAACCGTCCATGTATCCAATTCAGGCTTGGGTTTAGGCACTTGATTCAAGTATAGCAATATCGCCACATTTTAATATCAAAGTAAGAGTACTTTCCAGAAACATTCTGGAGTGCTTTGAATATCCTATGTCGGATTGATTATCAATAGAACCATTGTCCGAGTCCACAAAACTGCTGTTTCAAGATACAGCAATAACACATTTGTGGCCTTGATTAACAAAGGTCTGGTCTGCCTCATTTCCTCACATATGTGATGATATAGGCCGGGTAGCATTGTTTCTCCTCAAAGAGGATGAATTCGCGGAAGAGAAGCTTTCTGCCAAAGTTACCGTGGGTTCCCATCACAGAGTCGTAGAACTCGTTCTTCGCATGTTCGCATTTACCCGAGCAGTCGTATAAACACGGAGGTCGCAGCAGCTTGTTGTTTGGCTTTTTAGCGATGTAGCTGTGTCCGAGAATGACTTTGGCGAGGACCATGAAATGCTCACCGGATGTCCTTTCTGCTAAGCTGTCTGAAAGTAGGAAGGTATTATACTATAGCATAATACAAATGATGATTAATCAACATGCGTCATGCAATGTACACAACATACTGATATGTATGCGTAGCATCGTGTGATGTAGTATCGATACACACACGAACGGTAATACGGTTATATATCAACAACAACGTTCTAATAACTACAGAATAAACTCTGCCGTTGTATTTTTTGTGCATTTCTCATAGCCCCGTGTACAATTATTTCCATAGCCGGAAAAATATACAATATCATTTTATGTCACGCTGTTCAGTATAAATCGCAAGGACTATCATTGGAAAAGAAAAATACGTAATTATATAATAAACAGAAATTCAAAACGAACGTTTTCAAAACATTTTAAAAATGAATACACATTGTCATGCATAGTTCTACACATTCTCAAGTTAAACGAAAGCAGTGTTTGATTTACGTAATCGTGTAAGGTAAGGTTATCGTTGTAGCGCGATGATGATTATGCTCATTTTCTATAGTTTTCAGAACTACACGTGTTCTTTACCTGTATACTGGTCTGCTTTGGTGGACATTTCAGCGAAGTAGGCACCACGGCCAAACATCCCTTTGTTGCCAAGGCGGAAGTCAATGCCCTGCTTCAATATGGCGTCAATAAATTCACTCTTTGCGCCGTGGAAAAGGAAATGTTCATTGATCTCTGGAATGAGTTGATCGTCCAACAGACTGATCCCGTGCAAGGAGGTGACCACTTCGCCTTCTCCGTGGTCACGCGTCACCTTCGGGAAGCCTTCCTTAGCAGCGCGTTCGCAGAAAGCTTTCCTCTGCCGCTCATACTCTTTGTACAGACGTGTACTCTCAATTTGCTTCACATTCGTCACTTCAATCCGGCGGTGTTTCAGGTCTGTAGCATCTCTGCCATGTCCCACGTGAGCATAGTCCCACGTCAACTCTACAAGTTTTTTGATGGCGTCAGACACATCTTTCTCGACTGGTGTTGTTTTAGCCGTTTCCTCGTCCAGGCTCTTCGATGACTTCCAGTTCTTCGGAAATTCGATTGGCTGTGCTGCGTAGTATCTAAGGTAGACAGATCTGGTTTTGAACAGTGTTTCTGCAACCAACAATAAACGTTATTGCGATCTGTTCAGGCGTCGGCTACTTTTGAATATGAATATTTATAAACAAAATGGTCGTTGCCAATAAATATAGGCCTACATCACCATGACTGATTCATTTTTTATTCAATGGTATACACGTATATCTTCTGTAATTAATCACTGATTGCAGCGCATTGCAACAGTAAATAAAACGTAAATGGTCGTAACAAAGAAAGTATACTCATATGTGAAAGAATGAAACTCAGTCAGCTGTCTCCGACCAAATATGAGAGGTATTTGTGGGAGGATGCGTTGAAGACAGGGGAAACATGGATGATATGAGTCGCCCTACCGGAATGGTCAACAATGGTCACTTGGGCAGCATTCGCGAAGAGGTCAACTACCCCGTATATCGCCGCTGGGACGTTGGTTGCGGCCTCGCCCAGGTCAACTCCGTTAATGGTGAAGTGAAGAGTGTTATCGTCCTTCCTCACGACTCCGACTCGGTCGCCCCGCTGCAAGAATCAACATAAACCTTGAAGACTGCTGCCGAAGTATATTTTACAATCAAAAACACTTGTAAGATTAGGCAAGGTTTCGCCCTGTTCAACAACGTATTGCTTTTTGTTACGACTCCTGCAAAGAGTTATACGTGCTGTCAGATTTCATGCGTTGTGGTTACTGTATCAATTACCAGTGCTTCATGCCGTAAATACGACAAGTAGCCAAAGTGTGTCCGATGCATCTCCCGTGTTCGTGAGCGACTCATTTGCATCTTGCCTGAATGAGGTGTAATTAATCTTCTGATTCCTGACAATGTATTGAAGACCTGAATGGGTAATAACATCGGATTTATGGCCGAAATTATCCAAATAACGAGTACTGCTTCATCATTGCCTCCTGATTCATCAAACCCTGGTATGATTCAAACAAACATAGCGATAGCTATTTTCAATTATTTGTTTAGATGTTTGTGATATAATAGAGTGAAACAATTTGCCCAAATTTCGACAAGGCAGCACTTGAACAGATTCAAATCCGGGTTCTCTGGAGTTGAGAGTTTGACGTTCTAATCACTGAGCTGCAGCTCTCTAAAAGATACACACACATACATATATATATATATATATATATATATATATATATATATATATATATATATATATATATATATATATACATATATGTATGTATGTATGTATATGTACATATATAAATTATATATATATATATATATATATACACACACAAGCACACACACACACACACACACACACACACACACACACACACACACACACACACATACACACTCACGTTTTAGCATATCCTACTGCTGTTGGTAACACTTACAGTCAGGCCATCCAGACGCTCTCCGTACTTTTCCTTGACGACTACACCATTATGGCTCACACCGTCGCCTGTCAACATCCACGTTCCGGTCGAGTGCTCCGTCATCGTGGGCGGAAAGTCAAGAGTGGATGGCATGTGAGTCGTCACCCCGATCGCGAGTGAGCCGGTCCAGATGTCAACCATCTCGTCCAGTTTCACCTCAAAGTGTTCGCCGTTTCTCAGTATTCGATTGGTCAACACAACGCCGTCACTGAAGTCATCCTTAGGACTGCAAAATGTAGATTAAATGTCATTGCGGACCAGGGTAAGCGAGTTATTGTTTAAGAATACACTACCCATTGTAATTACGCTCAGGTGGCTTCTAAATTAATGTCAATACTGTATTAAATATTATTTCTCGGCAGCGCCATATATTGAATATTTGTAGACATTGTTGCGATCGATCACCAATTAAGCGATTTGTTGCCAATCCTCGAAACCCACCTTTCAATCAGACCATTTATTGGATCAATTATTTCCATTTTTCCAAATAAACAAATTGCGCCAGCACCTGTGTTATGCTGTAGTATTCAACAAAATATATTATGTAGAAAAACATATGAAATAAATATGGAGAATGCTGGTTTACTGAATGTTTTTATTTTAAACATGGCGGAAGTCAGAATGCAACTTTAAATGTAGGCGTTGTTATTTCCGTTGGCCGTGCATAAAGTAAAAAATTCTCTAAAGGTCCGAATGGACAGGGGGGAGTTTCAAAAGAGTATGGGGTAGCCCCTAACAAAAATACTTACATAAAGTCTTTCTGTCTGGTTAATCAAAAATATAAGTCAGATTATGCAAGCATTAATTTGGTTGGCGGCAGCGATCAGAATGGTAGGACACGACACAGACCGCTAGGAGACTTACTTTGGCCGAAGTGCCGTGCTCGGATCGTTGGCCACCTCAGCCTTACTGCCACAGCGGCGATCGAATTGCAGCTTCTGCACGACTTCATCTAAAAACAACAACGCGCTAGCGGCCTATTCTTTGTGCAAACTATATATCACATTTGAACTAACAGTTGTTGATTCTAACAACGCATATCATATGCAAAAACACATTACTGACATTATCTATTATCGAAAAATAAATTCTAAGCATTTATCATTTCTAAATATATTTTAACATAAACCTTTCACCTTGTAACTCGCGCACAGCGATGAAAGTAGTATATTTTGTTAATGTCCTAGATATCCACCACGAGTCACTACACAAAACAATTGGTGATAAAAGAACGGTTTTGCTTAATTTCCTTCTTCAATTAACACACGCGGCATTCTGCGTCCGTTTTCAATTAACGCTGATCGCTGCAGTTTTCCTAAAACAAATATAGGGTACATCTTAGTACTTAGCAGACCAGATGCGTACCTGCTTCCGCGGTGGGTCCCCGTACGACAGACACTTGTACACACTGTCCAGTGATGTCCACGGCGGCATAGACGGTCGAAGGGATGCCTCCGGCCGCTCGACCCTTGTCCGCTCCATTCACGTAGAAGTGAAGCTCTCCGCTGGCCGTACGCATCACACCAACGCAATCACCCTCC
>OZ024862.1:38846174-38888674 GCA_964017155.1 Oasisia sp. SBJ-2009 | reverse complement strand
ATTAGTTCGGTTTTTCATCGCGTAAATATACATAATTATATATATATATATATATATATATATATATATATATATATATATTTGTGTGTATGTATCTTGAGCACATCACGGGAGAATTACAAACATCGTACTAAAACATATACATAACACATTCTTTAAGAAACCATTTCTTCATCTGGGTTTCACACTAGGATTGAACCAGCAAATCCCACGCCTATGGGCATTCGATACCCTGACATTATAGCATGGAAAGGGAACACTTGTGAGATCATCGATACCAGGATTTGGGCCGACAATTTCGTTATCAATGAAGCCCACAGTTGTATTTCACCAACCCGTCATTAATAAATGGAAAGAGAATGTATCACTCAAAATCCTGACCTGCTGGGATAAATATGACTTCCGAATTGGAACCAGCATATTGGATTTAATCTAGATTGATTCCGCTAGCAAAAGTTGTGGTATTGCGAAATAGAAGAAATCGACGAAATCGACTAAGTACAAGAAACCAACATGAAATCCACGAAAACGACTAAGTCCTACGAGAAATGTGTACGTTATTACATTATCAGGCGAAAGTTATTACATTATCAGGCAAGAGGAGTTTATTACATTATCGGTTGAAAATTATTACATTATCGGTTAGCAAGTTTATTACATTATCGGTTGATGTTATTACATTATAGGGTGGTTATTACATTATCGGTTGATTTTATTACATTATCGGGTAGTTATTACATTACCGGGCGATTATTACATTATCGGTTGTAACAAGGGCTACCAGCTTGACATTTCCAGTAGCCAACACCCATATCTGGTAGCCTAGCGTTTCTTAATAAATTGTTTGTATATAATTCACCAACTAAAACTTTGGCACATGTGAATGATAGTGTCTCTTGACATTAATTGAGACACTCTTGAGGTCCACATGCCTCTTTCTAACTTCATTCGCTTTCTTGCACCATTAGCCAACATGCAATGCATTTTTAAAAAGAGGTTAATTTGAATGATCTACCATATCCATTATACTCTTCTTCTTATTATTATTATTTGCTCTTTCACATTGCAGATATGATTACCTTAATCGTGTCCATTTCGCTTGTGCTATTCTATATCACAATGAGTGAGTAAAATAAGTTAATAACTACATGTATAAAATTAATAAATATATAAGTGATTGTGTAAATAAATAAGTAAATGATTAAAGTTATTATTAAAACAAATCTTACATATCCAATAGATGCTCAAAACATTGTTAAATCCATAACTAAAAAATTCATAAAATGAATTTTTTAGTAAAGGTTTATACTAAAAGTATTAACATACTCTTCTGCATATCATAAATGGTAACACTGGTGAGAGTCAAAACTAAGTCAACTGCAGCACTTGGTTAAATGGCTTTATGAACAACAATTAATGTCATTAAGCTAGTTGATATTAAAGTATAAAAGTTCTGCTTTATTTAGTAGAACAATGCAAATGTTCTACTATGTATATGTAACACGTATTTGTGACTTTACAAATATTGTGTTAATGAAAGGTATCTATATTTGTAAAGTTTCCCACTTAAATAATGATGCATATCCAGATTGCATAATAATAACATTAACTTATACAACCAGGGTTGCCTACCATTACGGATTTTCCGTAATCATTACGGAAATTGATCTCAGATTACGGTAGTATGGAAACTGCTCCTGTATTCAGGAGATAACTGCCAACACTTAAACTAATGTCCTTACAACTTCATACCCAGTGGTCATGCCTAAGCAAATGTAACAATTCACTCCTTGCATTTTATTAGTAAGTGAAGCTGGTGGTTGCTGTGATGGTTTGGCGGGTGGTAGGGTCAATGACTTACTTCCAGTTCTGCCAGATATAACAAGATTGCCACCTAGATAATCAATTCTAGATGGCAGATGGACAAGGTAGCTCTTTGGCTTATCGAGAGTCCATCCTATCTATCTAAGTGTACCCTGCCATCTGAGATATATGTCAATTTTATTTTTAAACATATTAACACCACTAGAACCTACACAATTAGCTGATAATCTGTTCCATTCATTTACAGTTCCTTGTAAAAATGAGAATTTTCTAATATCTAGTCTACACTGCTTATTTGCTAATGTAACTAGTCCTCTAGTCCTTCTCTCTTCCTTAACCGAGAAACAAATATTTCTGTTAATATTTTCATACCCATTCAATATTATAAACACTTCTATCTGATTTCCTATCAATCTCCTGGTTTCTTACGTTGTTAAACCACGTTCTTTTAGACGCATTTCATATCTGATATCCCTGGTTTTTTGGTATTATTTTGCGATATGGCCTCCATGCTTGTATACATATTCTAAATGAGGTCTAACTATTATTTTGTACAGTGATATTATAAGTTCTTTTCTTTGTACACTGTATTTCACTTAATGAATCAAAGAATTTGGTTTCCCGATGCTGCAATTCCACACTGCTCTGATGCCTTCATATCAGCTCTAATTGACCAGGAACAGGAGATAACATCACAAATGTGTCCCTAGGCCAATGGTACAAATTTTGCTCCCCCCCCCCAACCACACCGGCACGCCCCCCCCCCCTCCCGATCACTACGGAAAAATATTTTGTTCAAGTAGGCAGCCCTGTACAACACTACATTCAGACAAAATATTGTTCAAAGATAATTCCTCTTTTTGAAATGTGAATACAACATTGGTAAAGTTATTATTATAAAACATAACTCATAATAATTTAGAAATCCTTACACACTGCATGTACATTTTACCCATATTTCAGTACAATTTGGAATTATTCTATTAATCAATTTAATATTATTTCTCAAATATGCTGTATAAATAGCACAGGCATCATTGTTTATTATAATGTAGATAGGTTTACATACTTCAAAAAGTGTTAACACATAATTTTCTTGAATACAACTTACCTTTTTTAATGCATATTTTATGCCTTTATATAGGGAACTGACTGGACAGGATCCATACAGATTGGTGTGACTGCACAAGATCCTAAGGTTCTGACTATGAGTCTACCAAACCAACTAGTTGACATCACCACGGGTACATGGGTACTTTGTGGAGGTTCAGTCAACCATGACGACGAAATAATAAAGGAAGAATATGGCCAGGACTTAGACAGCTTGGAGGAGGGTGACACTGTTGGTGTGATGCGTACGACCTCTGGGGAGCTTCACTTCTACGTAAATGGAGTGGACCAGGGTGTGGCGTGTACCGGCATTCCACCCACCGTCTACGCGGCTGTAGATGTGTTTGGACAGTGTACGCAAGTCACAATCGTTCGTTCTGCCTCATCTGGTGGAGGTGTGTAGACGTTAAATATATAACAACACATATTCTCTGACGTCACAAATTTTGTATACACATTTAATTATTTTTTTGGATCACTTGATGCTGTTGTCTCAAACACTAAAATAAAAGAAATGGACAAAAAGTAACAAGAAAGAATGTGATATGCAAAAGGTAAAAGTATTTTGTTTATGATCACATAAAAGTGAAATCTGGGATTATCATCTTAATAATTTTTTTGGATCATTAGTTACTGTTGTCTCAACCACTAAAACAAAAGAAATGGACAAAAAGTAACAAGAAAGAATGTGATAGACAAAAGGTAAAAGTATTTTGTTTATGATCACATAAAAGTGAAATCTAGGAGCAGACACCCTCGCTTAAGACATGAAACTGATTTTCTGTTTTATTAGTGCACTTGCATAATTTTCTCACATCTAGGTGGCAGCACAGGGAAACTGTCATTTCACACTCTGTGTGGCAAAAATGCTCAACTGACCAACGGCCAGAGCACAGCATTCCGGCCGGAGTAAGTCTTCTATCAGTATTCTTTTTGGTCTAATGACGAGTGATGAGTAGCAAAATTAAGTTAGGCAATCATTATGTGCCATGACGATCACGGCATCCCGATAAAAACTAGCTACATACTAGTACACAATTGAAATTTGCATAAGTTTAAAGTAAGAATGTAGCAGCTAGATTGATGCTAGATATTCTGCTATATTCTACAACTGATGTTAAGTTTCCAAAATTGTTGTCCAGTGTCTTGACCATATTTTTAACTTTCTGTTTATTCCTTTGGATTTTAAAAGTATTATTTGTGTTTCTGGCTATCTTAGTAACTCGGCTACATGCAGTCTACACTAGGCCTAGATTCATTTGTGTTGTGCCAAAATATCAGGGTGGCAATTTTTTTAGTGGGGGTCTCAGCCTAAGCTGATAGTATATGTTGCATATAATTTGCCTGTTGGGAGCGGTTCACATCTAATCTGTTGAATAATTACTGATGAATGTGATATTTATAAGGCATAACATTATATTTAGTGCTTAACCTCAAAGTACAGGGAAATTAATAATGCTTTATTTGAAGATTTTAAACATACATTGAAATTGAAGATTTATTAGTCTGCCATTAACTGAAGTGAAGTGAATTTCTCCTGCTCTTATGTACATGTTTCCTTGTGTTCCCCACCCTCCTCTTCTCCTCTCACAGTTAATCAGTTATACATATAACAAAACTGTGCTTTCGGAGCAGCTTTCCTATTATTTCAGACCTGCACATTTGGCGATATGTTTTCAGAGCTAAGTATGACTACAAAGACGGCGTTGTGCTGACCAGCCGGATACTGAAACATGGCGAACACTTTGAGGTGAAAATAGATGAAGTGGTCGACTGCTGGACGGGCTCCCTCCAGATAGGGGTGACGACCCATGACCCAGCCACTCTTACATTCCCCTCTACGATGACAGATCTGACGTCTGGAGCATGGATGTTGACTTCTGATGGGGTGCACCATGATGGGAAGATTACTGGTGATGAAGAAATAGGAGAGGTCCTGGATGAACTAACTGTGAGTGTCGTTAGTAAAAGTAGTAACAAGTTTCTATTTCTCTCACATAGCCTTCGCAGGGCGTTTAAAGTTCAACGAGAATTTGTGAGTCCACTACAGGTTCCACATTTACCCCCTGTGTGGGATCTTTAACTTCCCCTGGCATAGACACCAGATAGAAGGGACCACCGGCTTTTAGTGTCTTTTCTGAAAGACACAGGCAAATGTGGGGTGAACGAAATTGCCTAAGTTTTGAAATGGCGGAAGGTGGGATTGAAACACTGTCCCCTCGATTGACAGTCCGGCGCTCTACCACGTGACCACCGCTCTCCCAGTTTTGTTTCATAAATGTAACCATGTGACATGCACTCATATGTTTTGATTTTCAATAGGCTGTAATCACCCTGCACACTCCTACATACAACATACAACAGAGCTTTAGATAAATATATATTCACAGCAATACCAATAAAATAAGGATAACAAATAATTAATAATACAAATATAATTATTAAAGAAAATTACATTCATAATGAATTATCTTTACAAATAATAAGAAATTAATAAATCATAACAAGTGAGGTGATAAAATAGTAAAAAAACATCAGATATTCATCCTACATTTAAATCAAAATGACAGTGATATTAACGTATTTTGAAATAACTTATCTTTTCAGTTGTTAACACATGTTCTACTGTAAACTCTTTTATTCATAACAATTATTAATAAAATATATTAGGCCTACAGTTAAATCTAAAATTACAACAACATCAGATTATATGTACTTCATGGTCCTCACATTAGACGCACATGAATGACAACCCACATTTGACTGCCATACTGCTAAAACTCATCCACATAACAATCACTTCAAAGATGAACTTATATGAAGTTATAAACAAATATGTGTACCAGTTAGCTTTCACCACCTACGGAGTTGCAAGTCAGGGACAACCAGTATGTTCTTGGACCTGAGCCACAGGGATGAGATGCACTTTCCTTTGTATCCACCGGTCATAATAATAATAAGGTTGCTTATACTTCACATGCATCATTGGAAACCACACTCAGAGGCACATCAAAGCAAAGGGCTTGGTCATTCTCTAAATCGATAAGCAGTATTCAGAACAGTGTCTGATTACTCCAAGAATTGTCAATATGACCAAACTGGATGGTCAAAGTTCCTTTCTTACAATTCCACTTTATACAGCTGCGTCTTTTCGTATATCACTTCAGAATATATTATCATCTTAGTTTACTCCTTATTTTCTAATCCAATGCAAATTTATAATCCAGTAGGAAGATTCAAGATTCATTTCAATCGCTATATTTAGATTGGTCACAGCTGCTACAATGAAACTTTATTTGTCATGCTTTTCCAAAATATCCAACAAGAGTTAAATGTTTCTACCTAGACTCAAATGCTGCTGATGAAATCAAAACAGAGTGGAGACGTGTATATGGACATTGCACAATTTGATTGGGGGACACGAAAGAAATTGCAACTACCAACAGGAAAAAAAACATCGTTGAACTCCCAAACCAAACAGAAACTATCTGCCTGTTTGCAAGACCTGCAATCTACATAGAGAGATATTGCATCAGACTGTGCCCGGAAAGATCATTAACATTTGGACAGACCAAGGATAGCAGTCAATGCCAGACCAAGAGAGCACCAGAAAGAAAACAAATGATTCACATACCTGGGCAGTAAAATCATCAATATAGAAACATAAACTAGGATTAAAAAGCCCAGAACTGTATTCTTATACACTCTTGACTGACTACAACTGACCGAGTCTTATTTCTAATCTTAAGCCAATTGGAATCCAACCAATTTATTCACACTGTTAATTACCTTCTGAAAACCACCTTTTTAGCATGATATTGGGCAGACAATATCAGCATGCACATATGTGCTCAAGGATCTAATGTACATCTCATAGGATTATTTTTATTTGAACAGGGTGAAACCCGGTTTGGTCAGCCACATTTGTTGTATTAAACAATCCCACATCTTGTTTCTTGTAGGTGGGTGATACTGTGGGGGTTATCTGGAAAAATGATGAAACCATTCGTTTCACCATCAATGGTGAAGACCAGGGTATAGCTGCAACCGATGTCACAGCAGGGGTTTACGGGGTGGTTGACCTCTTTGCCCAAACTTCCAAGGTCACTATAGTTGACCATTCAGGTGGGTTGACACATTATGGCAATTTGTCGTTCATGTTTAGAAGAAAACTATTTGCCAATTTCTATTATTTCAGCATCGTTCCTTTCATTTATACAGTGACAAAGAGGAACTTAAACATTCCATTATTTAGTATATATATTGGGTTTTTTTTGGACGAAATTTTGTTTCAAATTTTTCTAAGTTGCCATAAAAATGACATGCTTACATTTAAAAGAATCTTCATCATTGCATAGAAAAGATAACAATAAACACACTACCCCGGGTAGTCAAAACATCTCTGATCTGGTTACCAGAGATATGATGTTTCCAAATTGGGGTGAAATTTGCTGATAAACGGCTGTAAAAGTTTGAATAGATAAAAAGTGTAAAAACACTATTCTAGCTGCCATATCTCTCGTCAATCCACAGCAAAAAGCAATGGAAGCGAGATGCAAAATAGAAATAATCAACACCTATATGATAACATAGAGTAGTGTTCTGTTATCAAAAGTCACAAGGTTAACTGTTATGTAGTTGTAGTTGTAGTTGTTCAATCATTAACCCAAACTTTCAGCTACATCACAATAATGGGCTCTATTTTTCCAGGCACCACTCCATCCACTTCGGCCACACCCAGATCTTCTCCATCTTCTTCTTCTTCTCTGAAATCTTACTCAGAACAGCCAATCAAGGTTCCCACAGACTGGAAGTTTGTGACAAGTCTTGACGATGAGACAGTTGTCCAAAGAGGACCCGTGAACGCAGACATTGCTGACGCCATTAAAGAGCTTGTAGAGCAGACGTGGGATTATGATCACGTGGGAATAGGCAGGGATGCGAGAAACCTTAACCACAGCCGGATTGAAGTGACGAAGGTGGAGCAGATTGAAAGTGTACATATGTACAAAGCATATGAGCGAGAGAGGAAAGCCTTCTGTGAACGCGCTGTTCAGCGAAGCTTCCAGAAAGTGACACGTGACCACGAAGAAGGCGAAGTGGTCACCTCCAAGCAAGGGATCAGTCTGTTGGACAATAAGCTCATTCCAGAGATCAATGAACATTTCCTTTTCCACGGCGCGAAGAGGGAATTCGTTGATGCCCTCTGCAAGCAGGGCATTGACTTCCGCGTTGGTAACCCAGGCATGTTTGGCAAGGGAGCCTACTTCTGTGAAATGTCCACCAAAGCTGACCAGTATACAGGTATAGAGCATATTGTTTGTTTTGTCAGAATGCATATGGAAGTGATAACCGTGAAACGAGCAATAGTTCAGTCAGGTTATTCGTGAAAAATAAGTAACTTCTCGCATTGGAACTAAATTTATAGATACCAGCAAGAATATAGATTAATGAACTCTTCAATAATGTTCTTTTTGCCACCTTATCTATTTATTTTTGCCATCACATTAACTTTCATATAACCTTATGTTCATTGGAATTATATTTTATTAATCACTAATGACTGATAATAATTTTGTATATAGAAAAAGAATCCCTTTGGGTATTAAATAACTCTGCATACGCAGAGTGTCTAGTTTGGGCTCAGTCCGCCTATCATCCGTTGCATGACATAGTTTTTAGTGATTAATAAAACATAATTCCAATGAAATTAAAGCATTGAATTACATGAAATAATTATATTAACAGGATTGTGTACATTACGAAGAGTTTAAAGTTCTTGCAGAGTTCCTTTTCAATATAATTTCGGACACGAAGGAATCCATTTCGTGTCCCAGAAAATCCCTTTAATTGGAAAATGGATTACACCATTGTAAGAGCCCGCGCGAACGTTTGTACGCTTTACTGAAACTAGTCACTTCCAACTTTCAGACGGGAAAGACGGGCGTGCAGACGGTGAACATATTCTGATCCTTGCCAAAGTGATACTGGGAAACAGCTACATCGCCAAGAAGGCTAACAACCATATGGTGCGGCCGCCGTGCGTGCACGAATGCTCCGGTAATTGCCAGCACCCGAAGAGTGAATTCTACAACTCCGTGATGGGCACCCACGCACACGCAAACAGGCGACTTTTGTTCCGAGAATTTATCATCTTTGAAGAGAAACAGTGTTACCCCGCGTACCTTCTAACATATGTGAGGAAATAATATAGAATTGAGACATCTAGGTGTTCAGTCATGAATGTTACTTAAAAATAAATAATATGCTGTTTGCAAAATGGTCTTACTTCAGAACAGATTAATAAGGTAGTTATGAAAGTATATGCCAACAAGACATGGCATATGCACACGGTTGCACGATAAGGTGATGGTATTAAAACGACACACTGGTGTCAATTGTTTTGATACAGATGGTCGCCAGAAGTATTTTTATATTATTGGGGCCGCTTATGTATACGTGAAGACAGCGGACCGATAGGTGCACTTTAATGCAATACAAAGCTCTAAAGCACATTTACCACACATGAATGTTGAGTCCAGATCGGTCAGTTATAGCTATAATGAGGGAATGATCAATCAGACAGGTGCTTATAGTATGTTTGGTACCCCGCAGTGTACTGGACTTTTGCTTTGTGTTTGTGTATGCTTATGTCATTTTACTTAAATCCCCCAAAAAATTGACTTACATGTCCCGTGTATATTTTATTTTGCTAATGCTAAGAGGATATACAATTGCATTTTCTACTATGTGCCATTGCACTGTAATGTTGTAAAAAGATGACATTAGATCATCTACAAACACATACATTAATGTGGGTGTATAAGTGCGTGTGTATGTGCGTGGGTATGCATTCATTGATGTGCATTACACCACTTTCGTAATAAGCCGAATTTGGAGAAAAATAAACTATTTCTAAATGTGAAAACAATGTCTTACGTCGGTAATTGCTATATGCGTATTTGAGGAGAATTTGTAACTGGGCCTTAGAACGGGGTCTTTAGAATTTGAGTGCGCTAAGCCTATTTTAGCATGACCCTTCGATCATGTGAATGTTCCCGGATGATATCTTATGAGATTCGATTGCCGGGGGGGGGGGGGGGGACATATCCCAAATAACCATAATGTTTATTTGGCGCCAAGTAGGTACAAGGTTTGTTGAAAGTACATATATTTCGTTAGTATATTTCTATAAGCATGCATACACACATTATTTCATGTTCACATACTATTCAATGATATGGTAGACCGACAATACATACAAACGGGTGTACTTATAGTCAGGACTACGCGGTGCTAAGAATTTCTGGGTCAAAAAGAGCCACCGAAAGAGGGTAAATAAACTAAAGTTAGCAACCTACAACGTCAGAACTCTACTAAGAGATGAACACATACAAGAACTAGAAGACGAACTTAGGGAAACCTGATTGGTATGGAATGTAATAGGGATCTCCGAAGTGAGAAGACCAGAGGAATGTTTCACTACCTTACAAAGCGGCCACCTGCTATACGATGCATTCTAAAGCAAACAACGGCCAGGCAGGAGTAGGCTTTCTCATAAACAGGAAATGAAAATCCACACATAGTGAGGGTAAACAGCATCAACATCACGGGAGGTGGAATGTGCTGGCAGCACTATGAAATATGAAGAATGGGACAGAATCGGGCAACGACCATATAAACATCGTGACATTGAAAGCAGGAGAAGATACCATCTCGAAGACACTTGCTAAGCTGTACACTAGATGCTTAGCAGAAAGAAGAATACCCACAGCCTGGAAGAACGCTAAGATGATGATAATTTGTAGCGACGAACTACTTTTCTTCCTACGTTGCAGACTAGTTTCTTGCGCACACGTGTTCACGCCATTAGACAGTTACATACACCCCAAACTGACAGAGATATTTATGTCACGAAAAAGCGGGAATTTGTATTTACTATTGTACATGCTATAAATAGTGTCGCAAACTACTACTGTGGCGAAGCCATAAGATGTACAACGCTCAGTATATAAATAGATAATTACAAGTAATCTAATAATGAGGTTTTGTTATATTAGGCATCGGCGCGTTTTTCGGAAGTAAACACGGCAACATTTTAATAAGGCACAGTTGCCGTAGGATCACAGAGGCTGAGGTAACACATAAATAACGACAAAAGAAACAGTGCAGAAACTAAAAGAAAGAAGAAATATGGTAGTAGACGTGTGTATCTTGGATATACTTATATGATGAATGGGCATGCCGACATCGTTTATCTGGATAAACCCACACGTCGTCAGCCGAGCATCTGACACACTCTGTTGTCCGTACACTATACCATTACGTACTTGGTACTGTGGCTGCGCCCAGGCCGGTCGCTTTCGAAGATGACATGTAAGTAACGTGATAGTGGTCAGTGTATGCACAAAGGAAAGAAATAGTGGTCAATGTGGTATGCGCTTGCCTCTATAACATACTATTTCTGGATGATAATGCATTTACATAGCACAAAATGCAGACTAATGCTGATTATCGCTTAGAAAACAAAGACCTTTTGTAACATATTAAGTATAGGTCCATGTGTAAGCTAAAACATACTTTTTTTACAGGACAAAACGGTTCATATAATATCCTGATTTCATAATTATACGAAATCTCCATGATTTTGTCCATTTGAAACATATGAAATCTTGTGTTACTATTGCGTGAATTTAAATATCTCAAGACTAGTTCTCTTCTTCTATGCAGGTCTGAATATGATTATAATACTTAATACACTTGTTCTTCTTCCAGAATTCCTGGATATTGCAAAGGCGAAGTAACAAGAACGTCGCCAGGAAGGACGGGAGTGAACAGCACCGTTCTGTCACCATCATCGGGGCGGATCCAGAGAAGGTAGTGTAGGAGGGGAAAGAGACGCTTCAACGGCACCCCTTGTTGAGGCTCGCCCTAAAATGTAGACGCGGTGCCAGATGGTGCGCTATATCGCGATGTATCTCGGATCACGACATCGGGAAACGGGGGGATGATTTGTTGAAGCCCCGCAGCCGTAACTTCACATTTCCCTATACTAAATAACAGTCTGAACAGCATGTAACATGACACATTCAAAGATGTTTCAGACTATCAAACAATTTAAAGGTCTACAGTGCACTTCTCCGCAAAGCCTCCTGGTTCCACCAACGATCGCCCTGAGGAGACAACATATGTTGGAAGGATGACAAAGAAGACCTTACTGGACATATGTTGGAAGGACTACAAAGAAGACCTTACTGGACATATGTTGGAAGGATGACAAAGAAGACCTTACTGGACATATGTTGGAAGGATGACAAAGAAGACCTTACTGGACATATGTTGGAAGGACGACAAAGAAGACCTTCCTGGACATATGTTGGAAGGACGACAAAGAAGACCTTACTGGACATATGTTGGAAGGATGACAAAGAAGACCTTACTGGACATATGTTGGAAGGATGACAAAGAAGACCTTACTGGACATATGTTGGAAGGACGACAAAGAAGACCTTACTGGACATATGTTGGAAGGACTACAAAGAAGACCTTACTGAACATATGTTGGAAGGATGACAAAGAAGACCTTACTGGACATATGTTGGAAGGATGACAAAGAAGACCTTACTGGACATATGTTGGAAGGACTACAAAGAAGACCTTACAGGACATATGTTGGAAGGATGACAAAGAAGACCTTACTGGACATATGTTGGAAGGACGACAAAGAAGACCTTACTGGACATATGTTGGAAGGACGACAAAGAAGACCTTACTGGACATATGTTGGAAGGATGACAAAGAAGACCTTACTGGACATATGTTGGAAGGACGACAAAGAAGACCTTACTGGACATATGTTGGAAGGACTACAAAGAAGACCTTACTGGACATATGTTGGAAGGATGACAAAGAAGACCTTACTGGACATATGTTGGAAGGACTACAAAGAAGACCTAACTGGACATATATGTTGGAAGGACGACAAAGACGACTTTACTGGACATATGTTGGAAGGACGACAAAGAAGAACTTACTGGACATGTGTTGGAAGGATAACAAAGACGACTTTACTGGACATATGTTGGAAGGACGACAAAGAAGACCTTACTGGACACATGTTGGAAGGATGACAAAGAAGACCTTACTGGACATATGCTGGAAGGACGACAAAGAAGACCTTACTGGACATATGTTGGAAGGATGACAAAGAAGACCTTGCGGGACATATGCTGGAAGGACGACAAAGAAGACCTTACTGGACATATGTTGGAAGGATAACAAAGACGACTTTACTGGACATATGTTGGAAGGACGACAAAGAAGACCTTACGGGACATATGTTGGAAGAACGACAAAGAAGACCTTACTGGACATATGTTGGAAGGATGACAAAGACGACTTTACTGGACATATGTTGGAAGGACTACAAAGAAGACCTTATTGGACATATGTTGGAAGGACAACAAAGAAGACCTTACGGGACATATGTTGGAAGGACTACAAAGATGACCTTACTGGACATATGTTGGAAGGACGACAAAGAAGACCTTACTGGACACATGTTGGAAGGACTACAAAGAAGACCTTACTGGACATATGTTGGAAGGATGACAAAGACGACTTTACTGGACATATGTTGAAAGGACTACAAAGAAGACGTTATTGGACATATGTTGGAAGGACAACAAAGAAGACCTTACGGGACATATGTTGGAAGGACTACAAAGATGACCTTACTGGACATATGTCGGAAGGACTACAAAGATGACCTTACTGGACACATGTTGGAAGAACGACAAAGAAGACCTTACTGGACACATGTTGGAAGAACGACAAAGAAGACCTTACTGGACATATGTTGGAAGAACGACAAAGATGACCTTACTGGACACATGTTGGAAGAACGACAAAGAAGACCTTACTGGACACATGTTGGAAGAACGACAAAAAAGACCTTACTGGGCACATGTTGGAAGGATGACAAAGAAGACCTTACTGGACATATGTTGGAAGGATGACAAAGAAGACCTTACTGGACATATGTTGGAAGGACTACAAAGAAGACCTTACAGGACATATGTTGGAAGGACTACAAAGAAGACCTTACTGGACATATGTTGGAAGGACGACAAAGAAGACCTTACGGGACATATGTTGGAAGAACGACAAAGAAGACCTTACTGGACATATGTTGGAAGGATGACAAAGACGACTTTACTGGACATATGTTGGAAGGACTACAAAGAAGACCTTATTGGACATATGTTGGAAGGACAACAAAGAAGACCTTACGGGACATATGTTGGAAGGACTACAAAGATGACCTTACTGGACATATGTTGGAAGGACGACAAAGAAGACCTTACTGGACACATGTTGGAAGGACTACAAAGAAGACCTTACTGGACATATGTTGGAAGGATGACAAAGACGACTTTACTGGACATATGTTGGAAGGACTACAAAGATGACCTTACTGGACATATGTTGGAAGGACTACAAAGATGACCTTACTGGACACATGTTGGAAGAACGACAAAGAAGACCTTACTGGACACATGTTGGAAGAACGACAAAGAAGACCTTACTGGACACATGTTGGAAGAACGACAAAGAAGACCTTACTGGACATATGTTGGAAGGACTACAAAGATGACCTTACTGGACACATGTTGGAAGAACGACAAAGAAGACCTTACTGGACACATGTTGGAAGAACGACAAAGAAGACCTTACTGGACATATGTTGGAAGGACTACAAAGATGACCTTACTGGACACATGTTGGAAGAACGACAAAGAAGACCTTACTGGACACATGTTGGAAGAACGACAAAGAAGACCTTACTGGACACATGTTGGAAGAACGACAAAGAAGACCTTACTGGGCACATGTTGGAAGGATGACAAAGAAGACCTTACTGGACATATGTTGGAAGGATGACAAAGAAGACCTTACTGGACATATGTTGGAAGGACTACAAAGAAGACCTTACAGGACATATGTTGGAAGGACTACAAAGAAGACCTTACTGGACATATGTTGGAAGGACGACAAAGAAGACCTTACGGGACATATGTTGGAAGAACGACAAAGAAGACCTTACTGGACATATGTTGGAAGGATGACAAAGACGACTTTACTGGACATATGTTGGAAGGACTACAAAGATGACCTTACTGGACATATGTTGGAAGGACGACAAAGAAGACCTTACTGGACACATGTTGGAAGGACTACAAAGAAGACCTTACTGGACATATGTTGGAAGGATGACAAAGACGACTTTACTGGACATATGTTGGAAGGACTACAAAGAAGACCTTATTGGACATATGTTGGAAGGACAACAAAGAAGACCTTACGGGACATATGTTGGAAGGACTACAAAAATGACCTTACTGGACATATGTTGGAAGGACTACAAAGATGACCTTACTGGACACATGTTGGAAGAACGACAAAGAAGACCTTACTGGACACATGTTGGAAGAACGACAAAGAAGACCTTACTGGACATATGTTGGAAGGACTACAAAGATGACCTTACTGGACACATGTTGGAAGAACGACAAAGAAGACCTTACTGGACACATGTTGGAAGAACGACAAAGAAGACCTTACTGGACACATGTTGGAAGGACAACAAAGAAGACCTTACTGGACATATGTTGGAAGGATGACAAAGACGACTTTACTGGACATATGTTAGAAGGGCGACAAAGAAGACCTTACGGGACATATGCTGGAAGGACGACAAAGTAGACCTTACTGGACATATGTTGGAAGGACTACAAAGAAGACCTTACTGGACATATGTTGGAAGGATGACAAAGACGACTTTACTGGACATATGTTAGAAGGACGACAAAGAAGACCTTACTGGACATATGTTGGAAGGACGACAAAGACGACTTTACTGGACATATGTTGGAAGGACGACAAAGAAGACCTTACTGGACATATGTTGGAAGGACGACAAAGAAGACCTTACTGGACATATGTTGGAAGGATGACAAAGACGACTTTACTGGACATATGTTGGAAGGACGACAAAGAAGACCTTACTGGACATATGCTGGAAGGACTACAAAGAAGACCTTATTGGACATATGTTGGAAGGACTACAAAGAAGACCTTACGGGACATATGCTGGAAGGACTACAAAGAAGACCTTATTGGACACATGTTGGAAGGACTACAAAGAAGACCTTACTGGACATATGCTGGAAGGACTACAAAGAAGACCTTATTGGACATATGTTGGAAGGACTACAAAGAAGACCTTACGGGACATATGCTGGAAGGACTACAAAGAAGACCTTACTGGACACATGTTGGAAGAACGACAAAGAAGACCTTACTGGACATATGTTGGAAGAACGACAAAGAAGACCTTACTGGACATATGTTGGAAGGATGACAAAGACGACTTTACTGGACATATGTTGGAAGGACTACAAAGAAGACCTTATTGGACATATGTTGGAAGGACAACAAAGAAGACCTTACGGGACATATGTTGGAAGGACTACAAAGATGACCTTACTGGACATATGTTGGAAGGACGACAAAGAAGACCTTACTGGACACATGTTGGAAGGACTACAAAGAAGACCTTACTGGACATATGTTGGAAGGATGACAAAGACGACTTTACTGGACATATGTTGGAAGGACTACAAAGAAGACCTTATTGGACATATGTTGGAAGGACAACAAAGAAGACCTTACGGGACATATGTTGGAAGGACTACAAAGATGACCTTACTGTACATATGTTGGAAGGACTACAAAGATGACCTTACTGGACACATGTTGGAAGAACGACAAAGAAGACCTTACTGGACACATGTTGGAAGAACGACAAAGAAGACCTTACTGGACATATGTTGGAAGGACTACAAAGATGACCTTACTGGACACATGTTGGAAGAACGACAAAGAAGACCTTACTGGACACATGTTGGAAGAACGACAAAGAAGACCTTACTGGGCACATGTTGGAAGGATGACAAAGAAGACCTTACTGGACATATGTTGGAAGGATGACAAAGAAGACCTTACTGGACATATGTTGGAAGGACTACAAAGAAGACCTTACAGGACATATGTTGGAAGGACTACAAAGAAGACCTTACTGGACATATGTTGGAAGGACGACAAAGAAGACCTTACGGGACATATGTTGGAAGAACGACAAAGAAGACCTTACTGGACATATGTTGGAAGGATGACAAAGACGACTTTACTGGACATATGTTGGAAGGACTACAAAGAAGACCTTATTGGACATATGTTGGAAGGACAACAAAGAAGACCTTACGGGACATATGTTGGAAGGACTACAAAGATGACCTTACTGGACATATGTTGGAAGGACGACAAAGAAGACCTTACTGGACATATGTTGGAAGGACTACAAAGAAGACCTTACTGGACATATGTTGGAAGGATGACAAAGACGACTTTACTGGACATATGTTGGAAGGACTACAAAGAAGACCTTATTGGACATATGTTGGAAGGACAACAAAGAAGACCTTACGGGACATATGTTGGAAGGACTACAAAGATGACCTTACTGGACATATGTTGGAAGGACTACAAAGATGACCTTACTGGACACATGTTGGAAGAACGACAAAGAAGACCTTACTGGACACATGTTGGAAGAACGACAAAGAAGACCTTACTGGACATATGTTGGAAGGACTACAAAGATGACCTTACTGGACACATGTTGGAAGAACGACAAAGAAGACCTTACTGGACACATGTTGGAAGAACGACAAAGAAGACCTTACTGGACATATGCTGGAAGGACGACAAAGTAGACCTTACTGGACATATGTTGGAAGGACTACAAAGAAGACCTTACTGGACATATGTTGGAAGGATGACAAAGACGACTTTACTGGACATATGTTAGAAGGACGACAAAGAAGACCTTACTGGACATATGTTGGAAGGACGACAAAGACGACTTTACTGGACATATGTTGGAAGGACGACAAAGACGACTTTACTGGACATATGTTGGAAGGACGACAAAGAAGACCTTACTGGACATATGTTGGAAGGACGACAAAGAAGACCTTACTGGACATATGTTGGAAGGATGACAAAGACGACTTTACTGGACATATGTTGGAAGGACGACAAAGAAGACCTTACTGGACATATGTTGGAAGGACGACAAAGAAGACCTTATTGGACATATGTTGGAAGGACTACAAAGAAGACCTTACGGGACATATGCTGGAAGGACTACAAAGAAGACCTTATTGGACACATGTTGGAAGGACTACAAAGAAGACCTTACTGGACATATGCTGGAAGGACTACAAAGAAGACCTTATTGGACATATGTTGGAAGGACTACAAAGAAGACCTTACGGGACATATGCTGGAAGGACTACAAAGAAGACCTTACTGGACATATGTTGGAAGGACAACAAAGAAGACCTTACGGGACATATGCTGGAAGGACGAAAAAGTAGACCTTACTGGACATATGTTGGAAGGACTACAAAGAAGACCTTACTGGACATATGTTGGAAGGATGACAAAGACGACTTTACTGGACATATGTTAGAAGGACGACAAAGAAGACCTTACTGGACATATGTTGGAAGGACGACAAAGAAGACCTTACTGGACATGTGCTGGAAGGACGACAAAGAAGACCTTACTGGACATGTGTTGGAAGGATGACAAAGACGACTTTACTGGACATATGCTGGAAGGACTACAAAGAAGACCTTATTGGACATATGTTGGAAGGACGACAAAGAAGACCTTACTGGACATATGCTGGAAGGACGTCAAAGAAGACCTTACGGGACATATGCTGGAAGGACGACAAAGAAGACCTTACTGGACATATGTTGGAAGGACGACAAAGAAGACCTTACTGGACATATGTTGGAAGGACGACAAAGAAGACCTTACTGGACATATGTTGGAAGGACTACAAAGAAGACCTTACTGGACACATGTTGGAAGGACAACAAAGAAGACCTTACTGGACATGTGTCGGAATGCGACAAACTATGCAATCATGTACTAAGTACTGCCTGATAACGTGTAAGTATATACTCACAAACATAACAGATGTGTTATTATAGTTTGTCACCATTTTATTGAATGAAATAAGCGTGTTTCTTCACGAGTTATAACTGATGTTTTTCCAGCAGTTTATTGCAGATATAAATCGTATGTTGCAATGCAGCCTTCATTGTTCTGTTGCAATATCACGCTTTCTCGTTGTTCCCGTCTTGTTGCAACTCGATCGGACGCTTTTGGTGACTTTGTTTCCTCCGCACATCGAACAAGACACAATACAAACATATAACATACACGTAATCGAACAGACAAGCAACATTGGTCCCGTCCACAAACCACCACAAGCACCAGGTCTGGATACACAACAGGCGAATCTAATCAACAGCGCGAACTTTTTCAGGACACTCGGTCGATTAGGCCTGGCTCTCATCCGGCGATTGCAACGGTCCCCCGTAACAATCACCTCGTCACAAAACTAAACAACACTGAACATATAATCGGGCGTTGACACTAATACGTCGTAGTGGCCCACGGAGAAAGAAACAAGACACGGATAAAGGACGTACGGTGCAGAGCTGACGGAGCGGAAGCTCCCGAATTCGACAGACGCAGTCGTAGCGGCGATGTCTGGTCGGTGAGATCGAGTGTAATGTCCCGACGACAAAGATATACCCGATGGCGAAGATACCACGATTCGACACGACTCTCATAAACGTACGCCCGAATACCGGTTTCGACTGTAGCGATCGTGACGGCGCCGGCGGATTGTTTGCGCGAAGGATTTGTCCAAGTGCGATGTGGCATTGAACCTCGGTGCAGGCGACACGTTCGTCGTGTTTGTGATCAGAATGGCTCAGGTAGACCTACTGCGCAAAGCGATCAAAGCGGGCGTTATCGGCGGATTCGATGGCAGATGTATATACAGCGAGAGAATCGTGGCCGTGGGTGTGCGCACCTGAAAATGCAATTACGGCATTTGAATGACCGTAATGCTTCAACGCGTTTGCATAAAAAAAATATTTCGCAACGTTACGCAGTATGTATACACTGCTGTAGTAGAGGTTTGAATTCGTATCGTATTACGAAAAGCCAATGTTTAACAAAATGCTTACCTTGCGCTTGGGTAACGAGAGCGGTGGTCACTATGGTTGCCACGTCGGCTGCAACAACTTGACGGAGAGAAGACGACGACAATATGGTTTGTTGAATCGCCAAGAACATAATCTTGTCTTCACAGCTTGTTGGCGTAGCCGCTAGTGTTCGACGGCTTGAGGCGAAGCTTTCCTCTCTCAGTGAATCGCGCACAACTGTTTCTTCAACCGTTCTAGCTCGGCGAACAATACATGTGACGTCACGCTACGTTTTTCTTTACGTTTCCACGACAAACGTCTGCACGGTTTGCGTTGGCGCATTCAACTGGCAACGGTAACGTTCAAGCCACACGTAGCATTACGTCACTCTAGTCCGCGCATCTGATTGGACCAAAACCTACAATTCCGCGAAGCACGGACGTGTACATTAAACTAAAGGAAGGGAAGTGTGCTGTCTAGAACTTGGGAAAGTTAAACATCAAAGGGTTCTGTGGTTAACTCTGCTCGCCTCGGCATTTTTTCCAATATTTTTTTAACTGGATGTTTTGTTTGCTATTTCAACGTGTTGCAGGCGGAATCTTTCAAATGGCGATATCCGAGTTTAATAAAGTACCTAAACACAAATGGGCTTGCAGTAAACCTTTAACATGCATGTTGTAGTCACAATAATGTAACACTAAATAAAAAATAAAACCCAAACGCCAGCAACGTCACTTTAAACAAATAGGCCTACCCCGCGCCGTCATCAGTGGACTGGCCCGTGGATTCAGAATGCGCTTGCGTTTCATTACGTATTAAATATACGTATAGCGTGAAAAAATATAGTCGATGTGTGCGTGTTATGATAAAACAGACAGAAAACAGCAGGACTGGGTCGACCACAACGACCAGGAGGCACATAACTCTTATGAGCAGAAGAGACCAATCCCACCAGAGAGTGCTGCAAACCATGCAGGAGCACTCGAACCACCACTGCAGCATACAAGAATGGCTGCAGACTGCTGCTAAAACGCACCCGTGCACTGAAGTCAGACTCGTGGGAAAGGAAGGCAGTGGAGCTGCAGAGAGCTGCTGACAGAAACAACACGAATGGCTTCTACATTGGACTGAAGGAAGTGTGGGGACACAAGAAGAAGGGACCTGTTTATCTGAAATCGAAAGATGGAATGGAGACTTTCTTTGATAGCTAGAGAGTTGTGGCAAGATGGAGTGAACACTTCCAGAAGCTACTCAGCGTCCCTGGGGACATAGACCGCAGCTCAATACCAAGAAAAGCCTCGATGAGATTCCTACATCACACCACAGGTAGTTCCGGAGACACAATGTGACTTTAGATGTAACCGGAGCACGTACCGTGGGTATGATATTTTGTCTCCGACAACAACAAGAAAAGTGCATTGAGCAGGACCGACCACTGACTGTACATAGTATTTGTCAACTTCAGTAAGGCGTTCGATGCAGTTGGGAGGACCGGGCTATGGCAGCTACTGAGGGAGTATGGATGCCCAGAGAAGTTCACAACTATGATCGAGGCTCTACATACCGGAATGATGGCGAATGTTAGTTTTGGAGGTGAAGTCTCGGAATCGTTCAGTGTCACAAATGGAGTCAAGCAAGGTTGTGTACTGGCACCCACGCTCTTCTCCCTCTTCCTATCAACAATGCTCGACGAGGCTTTCCGAGACATGGGAGATGGCGTCTACACACAGTCCAGACAGAGCGCTGACATATTCAACGTCGCACACTTCAGAGCGAGCGAAGACCAAGACTACTCGGATACTGATGAGAGAGCTTCTATTCGCAGATGACAGTGCACTGATTGCACACTCTGCTGAAGAGATGCAGAAAATAGTGGATGCTTTCTCCAATGCGTCAAAGATGTTCGGCCTGAATATTAACATCAAGAAAACCGAGGTGCTGTGCCAACTAACTCTACACGAACCCGAGAGGAGGATATCGTGGTTGATGGAAACAAGCTGAACTCTGTTCTGGAATTCACCTACCTCGGACGCAGTATATCAAGTAATGGATGCATAGACGATGAAATACAGAGTAGGGTGGCCAAGGTTAATGCATCTTTCGGCCGACTACGTCAGAGACTCTGAAACAACCACTATGTGTCAATGCGGGTTAAAAGCAAGATATAGCGTGCAATCGTACTGTCCACCCTCCTATATGGAGCCGAGGCTTGGACAGTGTACAGACGACAGCTGAAAAAGCTGCATGCCTTCATGATGCGACATCTGCGTTCGATAACCTGGATGGACAAAGTGACAAACAAGGGCATACTCGAACGGACAGGGCTGCCATCTATGGAAGATCTTCTGATCAAAAGGAATCTTCGGTGGACTGGACACCTCATGAGGATGTCACCAGACAGGCTACCAAAGCACATTCTTTACTTTCAACTGTCTTCTGGTCACAGAAAGAGAGGGCGCCCTGTCTCCGATTCAAATATACCATCAAGAGAAACCTGAAGCTGAGAGACATAAAGACCGACTCATGGACATCACTCTCACAGCAGAGAGATAAATGGAGAGCAATAGTCAAGTGATGGAAGCAGTCTTTGTCGCATCGCGACCGACAGCATGATGATGATGATGATGATGATGATGATGATGATGATGATGATGATGATGATGATGATGATATACAGTCTGTATATATGTATATATGTATATATATATATATATACATATATATGTATATATATATATATATATATATATATATATATATATATATATATATATATATATATATATATATAATAGTAATAATAATAATAAAACTTAATTTTTTGACACCATCAAATTCGGGACGTTCACGGGTGTGTACATACATTTAAATAGGTAAATAAATTAATAAATATAGTTAAGCTAAAATATAATGTTCACGGGTATATATATATATAATATATATATATATATATATATATATATATATATATATATATATATATATATATATATATATATATATATGATGATGTATATATATATATATGAATATATATATATATACATATATATATAATATATATATATATAATATATATATATATATATATATGATGATGTATATATATAATATATATATATATATATATATATATATATATATATATATATATTATCAATTAGCTGCAAATCGGCTAAATGACAATAAAAACATTACAGTACTGTTTCTGTCATGACATGATATATCAAAATAAGCTAGGTTATTTCCAGAGCAGTTCTGCATGCAAGTCCATTTGGTGATATTTTCAGTGAATATACGTCGATGTAAGCCGAAGTGGTAATTAATGCTAACGAAAACGTTATCGCCGAGGTGAGGTGATCAAAACGTCGCCGGCGAGTCCAAAATCTTACCTCAAGATCTTACCTCAAGACCGGTCAGTAATTGCCCAAAACTGAGCATTGAGACCGACTCAAGAGATTGTTTTCTGCTGTTGTAGTTCTCTATTGATTTTTTTTCCCCATATGTTTTATTTTATCCGGTTTGTCAAGGCTGGTTAATTTGTAAAATTATAATTGTACAGGTCTGGGTGACCTCTCCAATCTCTTCAGAGGCGTGACTTCAGTTTATTCACTGTGGTGGCCTGAACTGTGTTATCTGATAGGGAGTTCCACATTTTAACCACTCTGGTTGCGAAGAAGTGGTGCCTGTAGCCAGTTGCTCTCTGTGTTTGTAGTTTTTCGCTGTGCCCTCTTGTTGTACCATGCAGTGGCTTTTTGGAACATCCGCTTTGATGGGCACTGTGGACATCTGCAGTCCTGGTTGACTGAGTCTATTCTTTTGATAATTTTGAATGTCTGGATTATGTCTGTTCTCTGTCTTCTATAGTTCAAGGTAGGAAGCTGTAATTCTATTAGTCTGCTGTTGTATGGTAGTCCCTTTGTTTCCGGCACAAGTCGTGTTGCCCGCCGCTGAACTTGTTCAATGAGATCTAGCTCTGTCTTTTTTCAGGTGAGGGCACCAGACACATGATGCGTATTCCAGGTGTGGTCTAACCAGTGATTTGTAGAGTAGTAGAAATGTTTCTTTGTTGAGATGACGGAATGTTCTTGCTAGGCATCCAAGAACACGGTTTGCTTTCTTGACGGCATTCTCAATGTGGTCAGAGAACTTGAGTTGGTGGTCAATGGTCACTCCAAGGTCTTTTTCTGAGGTTACCACATCTGACATGTGAATGTCGCCACTGGCATTGTTCATGTGGTAAATGTTCTGTGGGTTCGACTGTCCGAGGTGTACATGCGTAGAACATGGCATTTATCAGGGTGGAAATTCATTTGCATCTTCAGTGACCATTCCTGAAGCTTTGTCAGGTCTTCCTGCAGAGAATGTGGTGAGTTGTTGTCATCTGTGAGTGTTGCGTAGAGCTTGGTGTCATCTGCAAACATTGATGTTTCGTCGACGCGTCTAAAATATTTCGCCGACGCGTCCAAGGATTTTGCCAACGCAACAAATAATTCCCTCCGATGTAGTAATGCTGCCGAGGCGACCAGTTACCGAGGCACTGTGTGGTCATGCATCTCTACACAAATCGTCAAATGTCACGTGAGCAATGGCAGCGGCGAAGCACTACTCCATTCAGGCGTGATTTGACAGATCGTCAGCGATAACATTGTCCTCGATTACTGATCCCATTCGTTACTTATTCGGGACAGCAATATGGAGCGGCATGTTACACTCCCTCCGTCGCAACTCGGATACCCAGGCCCAGCTTAGGAAATAATCTGACCATAAGTTACTTTCGCTTTTAATTTAGCCTGTACTAAGCTTGCGCTACCGTCGAATAAACAGGTAAGAGACAGCTAACTAGCTTCCGTACAGTTTTGTGACATGTTCTTAACCAGCACATGCACGTTTTTGTAAACATTTCACACCATTATTTTTTTAATCAGCCCCCTGCACTTGAACATGCGCACACCATCCACGAAATCGGCATATTTACGCGACAAATAGCCTTAATAGGTTAGACATTGCTATTGATTAAATGTATGTAAAACTACAGCAGTAGGACGCCATGTTGTGTCCCACTGGCCTATTTTGTTGTAAGCCTAGCTATATAACCACCGATCATGGCCCTGCTGCTATACTTGCTATAAAGCAAGGTGCGAGATAATCAAAGGAGAGATAGATTAATCCATCTAGGCCTAGGGCATAGTCACCTGACATGTCGCACACCAGTTTTCCAGATAATTCCGTGTATTTCCGTTTTTGTGCGCAAATTTAAAAAACAATAATAGTGTGTTCAGTTTTCATATTAAAACTTGAATATATGAATATATTGGAGTTAGTGTAAGTCCAAGATTTAAAGGATAAGCTACGTAAAGGTAAATATTTGGATCTATGCATTAAGAAATGTAATCATTTGCTTAGTTACAAAAACTTGTATACTTATACTCCATTCCTTTCTGATTCGGAACTTCAGGCGACAAGTTTTTTCCATCTAGCACGGTCCTGCGCCAGTTCATAGTCACACTTCATCAGTCATCACATTCTATTACCACCTCAGGCACCCACGCCATCGCAAATTTGCTACATGTGCTACTCAATCTAAACGTATGATATGTCAGCTATGTAATATTACATTCTCCATCATCGAGACTTACCGATGCCATGCAGACTATCCATCGACTCCCTCGTCACCATTTCTACATTGGTGATGTGCTGTCCCTGATTTATATAAATCCAAGGCATCGCAGGTGGAACATGCCTTTCTTTATCCTTGCTGTATTCCTCCATGTTTCATGGCATATATCATGGTTTTTATAACGATTGACATGTACAGATGTAGCTTTTTGTCATTTCTGATGTTGTTACTGGACAATGGGCATTGTCTTTGCCTTGCCTATCCCCATACACTCGTTGTCGCTGGAAACTTTCAAACTGTGACCATTGCTATGCACTTACTGAGGTAATTAGACAGAGTTTGGCATGCCGTATACCTTCAGCATATTTATTATCATCATGAGAACATAATATTTAATATAACTAAATAAAGATTTAGGAGCCGACATACTTTTTAAGACACGAAACTCATTTTCTGTTCTGTTGGTGTATTTGCATAATTTTCTGGCATCTAGGTGGGAACATGCAGAAGCTGTTGTTTCACCTCCGGTGTGGCGAAAATGCACAAGTGGCTGAGAGCCAGAACACAGCACTGAGGCCAGAGTAAGTTCCTTGTCATTGCACTTCTCAGTTCTCACTGTAATGACTGGCGGTGAGTAATAACAATAAATACAGCCATGTACCCTGATAAAAAATACTGCCCTAATGAGTTTACCAAATTGATGTTTATAATAAGTTTAAAGTCAGGTTGGTGCAGGTGACTGGCAGCTTGAGTACCTGTAATACTAGATGTTCTGCTATAATTTTATGTAATATTATAAATGATGTTATGTTTCCAGAAATGTTGTTCAATGTTCCGACCTTATATATCCTAAGCTTTCTATTCATTGACTTTATTAATTGAAATGTTCAGACTTCAGAATATTATTGTTATATGCAGCAAACCTTAGGCGTTGGCTTCCCTTCTGGTAAGTTTGGTATGGAATGGAAAATATATGTTCCTGTACCGTCCAATCTAAATAAAAAGAAATTGGAGCTAATTTTGGTGGGGGCTCAGCCTATGCTCTAGTGTATGTTGCATATAATTTACCTCTTGCTTTGTTTTTTCTGAAATTTTACATATGTATTGCATGTCTGTGTACAATGTGGGTGTTATCTGAAAACAAAAAGCAAAAAAGCCAATAAATAATTGTGTTTACGAGAATAAATTTGAGAACTTTGCTATAACATGGATGATTATTTATGCAGCCTAAAATTTTATAATAATATTCATGCAAAATTGTAAAGACATGTATGCACAGTGAAACAGGTAAATATTGTTGACATCACTCAGTCAGACGTCAGCACGCGTTTTGATGTTCTGGACCACGCTGCACTCACTCACGCATATCTTGAACCATTAAAAAACAAAGTATGGGGAAAGTGCCTAATATTCATGACCATGCCTTATATGGATAGAATTGATGAAGCTCAAACTAGAATGAATAAGAAAATGTCATTCTTAATTAAACGCGTAGAATTTCATGAAATAATATTAACAAGATGTGCATTACAGACTTTTAAATCATCCAAGAATCCCTCTATTTTTAAACCTAGTATACACATAAGCTGAAGAATTAATGGTCTATCTTTAAACGAAGCGAAATGTTCCTTCACCCTCTCTCTTCCCAATCAGTCAGTTATTCAATAAAAACATGTGCTTTCCTATTAATTCAGACCTGCGCTTTGGTGATGTGTTTGCAGAGCTAAGTATGACTACTCTGACGGTGTTGTGCTGACCAGTCGGATTCTGAGAGACGGCGAACACTTTGAGGTGAAAATAGATGAGATGGTCGACTGCTGGACAGGCTCGCTCCTGATAGGGGTGACGACCCAAGATCCCTCCACTTTTCAGTTCCCCTCTACGATGACAGATCTGGCGTCTGGAGCCTGGATGTTGACTTCAGATGGGGTGCACCATGACGGGAAGATTATCGGTGATGAAGAGTTGGGCGAGGCCATGGACGAACTGAAAGTGAGTCGCTAGTAGGAGTGCACTATTATTAAGATGAGGCTCCTGCCAATATCTCCGCCACTATCATATTCAGGGCTTTATGCAGGATAAAATTATTGCCAGTCACACATGTTTTGGTGGACACATGGATGTTAACTGTTGAGCTAGTTTACAAACTTTCAAATGTGCCTGATGACCTGAAATGGGCTACAAACACACATATTACACCATTTACACTCACTCTCAAGGCATAAAGTAAAGTAAAACGTTTTTGCTCCTCCTTTTTTTTACCTGTCTACCACCCATTCACCCATATTTCTACCCGTCCATATTCGTTTTTACCCATCCAAAAGATGGGTGGACGGATCTCTACATAAAGCTATGGTCATATTGGGCAGACTAAAAATAGCAGCCCAGAGACCAACCAGAAAGAAGAATAAATCCTTTGCATGCCTGGTAGTAAAATAGGCAAGGTAGAAACACACAAAAAGTAGTATTAAAAAAAACAGAACCATATTCTTGTGCATTCTTGACTGTGGTGTCAATTGGGCGAGTAATCTATATTTAACAAATTCGGATCTACCCAGCAAACATTTTTCACACTGTTACTGGCCTGCTGAAAACCACCTGAAATTATTACATATGCATCATTTGGACGTGCAATATTTATTCTTTTCATGAGATTATTAATACATGTGCTCAATTGGCCTAATGTACATCTATTTTGTTTTTGTCTGATCTGACACATTTGCAATATCAAAGGATCTGACATCCTGACGTTTGTTCTCGTGTTGTTTCTTGCAGGTGGGGGACAGAGTGGGAGTTACCTGGAAGAAGGATGGCACCCTTCATTTCACCATCAATGGTGCAGACAATGGGGTATCTGCAACAGACGTCCCAGCAGGGGTTTACGGGGTGGTTGACCTCTTCGCCCAGACTTCCCAGGTCACTATTGTTGACCATTAAGATGTGGCACATCACGTCCACCAAAGCTGACCAGTGTACAGGTAAACAACAGTGTGTCTCGTAATGTGAAGCATATTGTGGCATAATGGTTCAGTCAGATTATTCATGAAAATTAAACAGTTTGTTGACTTAGGTCCACTGACGAGAATAGAAATTAAGTAACTGTTTGATATACGTTCATTTTGTGTCTATACGTCTATTTCCAGTTAAATCAACCCGAACACCAGTATTGTGTTTGCAGGGTATACTTATTGCCTGTTATGTTGCAATGGCACCATTTGCAGTTTAATAATTATTGTTGTGAGTTTGACAACATTATTGTGAGAATGCATGCTTATATCTGTGTGTGCAATCTGCATGTAAGTGAGGCACATGTTCATGCAGTTGTGTATGCAGGCTCATGTGTGGGGGGTATATATTTCTACACCTGGTATTTTATTGCATCTGTGTACACTGCACTAAAACTAGTCTGTTCCAACTTTCAGACATGAAGAACAGCCGTGCTGATGATGAACATATTCAGATCCTAGCCAAGCTGATATTAGCTGGGAGCGACCTATCGGCAAGTAGGCAAACAGTAGAATCATGTGGCCTCTGCATCTTCGTGACGGCACCAAGCACCCGAAGAATGAATTCTGAACCTCCATGATGGGCACTCATGCATATGCACTGCTTTTTTGTTTCGTGAATTTGTCATTTTTGAACAGAAATAGTACCTTGAACTGTCTTCTCACATATGTGAGGAACCATGCTAGAACTGTGATGTGTTTATGTTTCTTGAAAACAATATGCTGTTCTTTAGAGCAGATTAATAATATATTTAAGAAAGCATTTGCCAACAGGCGTGGCAGATGCACATGGTTGCACGATAAGGTGAAGGTATTCAAATTGGATTCTGTTTTGGTGTGTTTTATATAGTCGCCAGTTGCATTAAGTCACCGCACTAAGGTAGAGACATAACCTGCTGACACAGGGTAATACCATCAATGTTATTTAATGAATTGATTCTTCTGAAGGAGTGGCACATGTAATTCTGCAGTGTTCTTAAAGTAGTCCGATACAAAAGCACACATACATAGTATACATAGCTGCCAGAATGCCAAGACGGGAAATAATATTAATTATAGTAACCTTTTCAACTCCTGAGATGATTTGTTATTTGCTTTATAGCATACATACTTCAGTCAGTTACTGACACTTTGGTTACTGTTATCGTATCTACATTATAATATTCAAAATAATTCATGAAACATGGTGATCACAGAATATGCTTCATATCTCTCTGAATCCTGTGTATGTACACAGATTAAAGATAGAGAAGGCATGCTTTGCTTACCTGATGTTGTTATTTATGCCATGGATTATATCGCGATGAATGTGACCTGGTTAAAAACTGGTGATTCACGATTTAATTATTAATTAATGAGGCGTCTATAAGATGTACCCTTCAACTCTACTGGTGCTTTGTACTGTGTTTGTTCGTGTGTAATGAACTATATGTTATTTTACTTAAATATACAGAAGGTTTGAATTTACATATCCTATGGATGTTCTGTATTTCTTATATTAAGCATATTAAATGTAAAATATACAATTTTCTTCAGTGTATTCATGAAATGTTTTCGATATTTGAATGTCCTCAAAAGAACACCAATAATTTTAAGTTACCAAAGGATAAAAGTGCGTGCGTGTGCTTGTTTCCACGAACGTGTCAATGTGCGTTCACAATTACTCAAACGTGGAAAAATTATGTTTAAAAAATTGCACTCTATTTCGGAGAGGTTGTAAATGGATCTTACAGTGCTTAATTATGAATCATTCAGTTAACAGTTTATTGACATTATGATTAGCATGACTCGAAATGTCAAGAACGTGTTCAAGATTAATCGTAATCAGGTCAGAAGCATCTGACTAATGACTCATACTGGTATTGATATTAGATAATACTTGAATTTAATGGCTCTAGGATCATCCCACGAAAAGCATCTTTCAAGGTCGGGTTACACGAGCGATTAATTGTCCAATTTTTTTGGCCCGACAAATAATGAAGCCTGAAGGGTCTTCCTGCAGTGGTATAAATAGGCACACTATGGAATATATCCATATCTATGCCGATCAGCAAGCAACATTTAGCTATGCACTTTTGAGATTTAATTGCAAAAATGTGTCGTTGCTTTATACGATCATTTTATGAGATTGGAAATATAGGCCTAATCTGATTATGGAATTATTCACTGGAGGTGCTCCGCAGTGTTACACTAGTGGCGTCACATGGCGGATAGGGAGGGGACCAGTCAGTCAGATTATGTACCCCGAAGGTGGCGTGCTACTAGCCGATACATCGTATCTATAAAATGTTTTATTTTTTCAGTTCCTCATAAGATTAATTTATGTGGTTATATAACATGCTGAATAATTTTGATGGATGCTTTTTTTAAATTGTCAGTTTACACAAATTTAATAATGAGTTACAAAGTAGATGAATTGACAGAAGGCTAGCTCTTCTTGGAGCAACGCGAATTTTGACAGGCATGAGAAAATGGCAGTGTTTCATAGCCGGGTTGGCTCGCTTGTTGTGCTAAGCAACGAAAACAGAACAGCTCAGCGCAACCACCCGACACAAGAGTTTAACAACGGAGTGGTAATAAGTGCGGAACCGCTCCGAGATAATCAACTATTTGAAGTTAAAATCGACAGAAAGGTGATTCCCTGGCTATAAATGGCATAATTCTTGCATTTGCCTGCGCCTGTCCAGCATCGCGGCCCTAGATCTAGAAGGCAAGCTATATCCCGACCCGATTACCCAACTCAAGGCCGGACAAGGCTGAGTCTAAGACAAGCCCAAGATATAATTGAATGCATTGTTTAATTGTTTACGAATCTGTCAATGTATGATGACGTTTGCGAAGTTTTAATAGCCGAGCTAACATTTTATAATCGTGCCCAATAAATTTGCAATAAAATCAGGAGTAGGGCAAACCAAATGGATTTCTTAGACTTTCCAATTCCAGTGCTCATAACTGCACATGCCATTGATAAACGTCTGCATACTCATTGGTTGCACTGAGTTGTATATGCATGTCCCAAGTCGCTTATGACTTATGTCCCATGTCATACGATACATGTCCCATAAATTGTAGATGATAATAAGTATAATGTTTAAAATGCGCAAATGACTTGAAGTGTTCCACAAAGAGAGCCAACAATAGTGCTAGCATCCACTGATTTATGTTAAGACTTAAATGCAAAATTAATGTATGAAAACTAATAATAAATTTAGAACATACCATCTAGGACACACACACACACACACACATATATATATATATATATATATATATATATATATATATATATATATGTGACAAGGGACTTAAAGTCCATAGCCAGGCCATTGCATTCACATGGAATGACCCTATAAAAAGACCATTATAATGACATGTTAGGATCACTGTCAATAAAGAGAGTAACACCCTATGGTCAACAGAAATGAGCTAACATAAAGTTGAATGGACTTCAGCACGTGGGAAGAAATACACTTACAATTAATGAACCAGAATTTGGGAATTAATACAGAGTCAAATAACAGTTCAAGTATTACCTAGTGATGTTATGTGTTATTTTTTGTTGCACTAACGTTTGCTTGAAATAGAATGTTAACAGGGTTGATATGGAGTATAGAAATTATTTACTAGCACAGAAGTCCATTAGTTAACTTGAAACTATTCCTGTGTTTTTTGTAAAGTTCTATTATTTGCAGCATTGGCTGGTTTTAGAATGGATTTTTTAATGGCAGCCTGCAAAAAGCATGAAAGACAATGGCAGAGATCTGTTATGTTAAATACAAACCCTGTGTTAATAACTGGTGGTGATGCATGCACATTGGTGTGGGCAGGTGAATGCATGGAGCGGCTCCATAGAGATTGGGGTGACAGCACTCGACCCCAGCGTTCTCAATCTTCCCACCAGTGCCACTGGCTTCCGTGAAAGCACATGGGTAATGTCGGGGTGCTCGGTCCTGCGTGACGGCCACACAACCATTGAGGACTACGGGCAGGACCTCGACCAACTGAAGGAGGGGGATCGTGTCGGGGTGCTGCGAGCGGCGAGTGGGGCACTTCACTTCTACGTGAATGGGGTGGACCAAGGCCAGGCTGCGGTAGATATCCCGTCCGCCGTCTATGCCATTGTCGATATGTATGGAAAGTGTGCACAAGTGTCAGTGGTCGATGATTCTAATCGAGATGCCGGTAAGTCTGACAAGGATTCCAAATATAATGCTGTAGTTTTAAGAAGTGTACTTAAAATTCAGACTCTTGGTGAGGGAAGGCTATACCTTGTGCATACGTTATTTTGTATTATAAATTTAGCGTATTTTCATGTTAAGATTTTTGATTGTAATGAAATACTTTTAAACATAAATAAAACCATTCCTAATTCATAATGTTTTGACAGTTTCGCTTAAAATAGTGAATGTAAAAACCCAACTACACTGGTACTAGCATAATTATTTCAGATCCTCACACCTGGGTTCGAGAACATTTAAAGTGAACATTGCAAAACATGAGCTGCCAGCATTGATTTGTCAGGCAATAATTTCCACTCTAATTCGTCCTGCCAGCTATATTCAACGAGATCACAAATGAAGCAATCGCTGAGGCAACCTTCGTTCATTCCAACGAGAGACTTGTATTCCATGAACGCTGTGGCACACTCATTAAGTTGACCAATGGGCGACGGACGGCAGAAAGGAAACGGCCTCTGGATGAGTTTAACAACGGGGTTGTCATGACGAACCGACCACTGAGGGACGAAGAGATATTCGAGGTATGCAAATTGAGTTTCGGTAGTGAGCTTAGTTCATCGCTTTGTTGAGTTGAAAGTTTGTTCATAGTACTGCATCAGTTTCAATCAAATCAAATTTGTTTTGGTTGTAGCCAACAAATTTGCCTTATTTTGAATAATGAAGTTAATTAATAATTTTCAAAATAAAGCAGATTTGCTTAAGACAGCATTTGTTTATTTTGCATTTATCCTGCCATATCATTGTCAATACCCTCTTGCATGTGACCTTGCCAAAATGTTAAAGTTAAGCTACCCCCAGATAGTTGTCAGAGTCGTCACATTGCTTTTCGAGATTCGACTGTTTAGGTTTTAGTCAACCACAGTTGATATTACATGTGATGTTCAGGAAGTAGCATTTATTTATTAGAATAAACATTACCATTCGGCCAATCATGATAATTGTTGATAGGGCATATTTGAATTTTGTGCAATCACACTTTGCTGTGTGATGTGGGTGTTTATGCATCTAGATTCCCACAGCAATACTGGTGGAGGCAGATAGTTATAGAGTAAATTGTACAACTAATACAGTAAACATCCACGCATTGTGAATGACATCTTTAGTCAAACACCATATCTGGCTCGCGATTTAAAAAAGCATGTCTTTCAGTCATATCTGCAATCTGTTGTTTCTGCATGGTTTGACAAAACTCGATCAAATGGACTTGATAGGAGACACCTTGTTTCAGATCCGTCTCGACATGCTGGTTGACAAGTGGTCCGGCTCCATAGAGGTTGGGATCACAACACACAATCCGTCAACTCTAGACTTCCCAGCCACCATGACAAATATGCGCTCAGGTGAGGTGGTGTTTTAATCTTATAGATATCATTCTCATGATGTTTGTTGTACTTTCTGTACACAAACAGAAATTGTTTGTCGTTTCACTCACTTTCGTTTTGTTTTAATGTTTACATTATATAGTTTTTGGATGTTTACAATGCTATTATTTATACCCTGCATTGTTTGATTAATGTATACCAGTCATAATTGTCATTAATGACATATAACTATTACATATACCTTTACAGAATAAACAAAGACAGGTTTGCTCATTTGTTGACATATTACATTTAGTGAAAATGTCAGACAAGCCACAACATTTGTTTCTACTCTGCGTAGGCTAAATTATGTGACAAAGATCAATTTTGTTAACTGAATCGATATTACTTAACTATTCACACTGTACAGATCGAATATGAAGTGACCTCATTTTCTGTGATTAAAAAGAATTATAGTTTGAGTTTTTGTAGTTGTCGTGGCACACATCAGTAGATTGCAATCGGGATTGTTGTGTGTCAATAGGGCGTGTAAGTCTCGCGTGCGAAAACGAGGGTGGGGGCAGTTGGGGGCAGGAAGTCCATATTCTCCATGTTAACCTATAGGACTTTGCTTTGTTTTTGGTTGTAATAATCTAACTGTTCCCAAATAGCGTATTATTACAAACAGAAGCAATGGAACACTTTGCCGGTGACAATGATCATGGAAATCATGAATTTTAACTGATTATTATGGTGGTTGCCATGGCATTAGCGGCAAGTACTTGTGTTTGGCGATCTTGACTAATAATGAAGAGTGCCATTTTCTGCACAGTACAACCTGTTTGGGGCAAACGTATACATGTGTTATGATTATGTGCATGTAGACAACTTGTCATATATAAGTGCTTATCGAAACCACAACGTATTCTTGTGTCCAGTCCCCAATCAGCTCCAGTATCGCGGAATCTCACCATGTATCGTGACCCACTTATAGGCCCTATTGTTTTAGGCACCATCATGATGAGTGGCTGTGGCATTCTTACAAATGGTAAAGGGACCAGGCGGGAATATGGAGCCTACAACTTGGATGAACTTCAGGTTGGTAATATAATTGACATTAGTAAGGCGTCTGGTTTATTTGAGACTTAGATTGTAAATATATATATTGTTTTTTTATGGAGAAGATATTTGTGCTACATGTATTGGAAATTCCAAAACTGACTGAAATAACACATTTAATAGGACCTGACAAAATTGTAATTTGAAGTACTGGCTAACAAAATTCTTAAATCCCGTAGAGTAACTCATGCTAACCAGTCATGTTTGTCCACTCATCTGAGTCTGATTGGGCACTTGCAGGAGGGGGACCGAATAGGTTTGATGAAGAAAACAAGCGGGGCCCTGCACTATTACATCAACGGGGTGGACCAGGGTGTCGCCTCTGCCAGGACCCCCAACATGGTGTGGGGGGTGGTTGACCTCTACGGCATGGCGGTCAAGGTGACCATCATTGAGCACGTGACCGCGCCAGGGCTGGGCATCCCAGACTCAGGCAGCATTGGCAATCGCATCAACTTCTACCTGCGACAGTATCGGGATGCGTATGAAGATGACGGTACGTGGCTTGTCATTGACGTATTTCTTTCACCGTAATCATACAGTTTTGGCTGAAGATAGAGTAAAATGAAGTTTTTGTTTTATTAACCACATATATGATATGATCTAAAATTGATTGTTTACATATAGTTGACTATTTTTATTTATTTAGTGAATGGCTAAACATTTTTAGGCTGTAAGATAATTCACCCGTAGACATTAGCTTGAACACAAACCTGACTTCTCTGGGAAGCATTCAGCCATTGTCCAATTATTCTCTTACTGCAAAACGACTTCTCACTTGATTATATCCATCACAGTCTATATTGAATTGTATTCATTTATTGCGATGAAACTCAACAAAGTTAAGAATATAATTAGCTATTATCAAGATACTGAACGAAAGTCTCACAGTTGCTTTCATCGTTTAATGACTGGATATTATAGCTTTAGAATATTCTCATAAATATCACGTAAAATTATTAAGCATAAACAGTAGTAACAGTAATAATAGCGACATGAGTAGTCAGCTTATTGAGCTATTGTAAAGACTATTCTGTCCATCTGACGTGTTTATGTCAGTCTATCACTTTCAAACAAATATTACAATTCCTAATTATGTTCAGGAAAATTGGACAGAAAATTGTAAATTAAAAAAATCCATCTGTTTGCATAATCACATGACACCCACCAACCCAATGGCTGAGAAGTTTTGTATATTTCTTCCTACAATGTGGGACATGATCGTGTGGACTTGCAGATGAAGTTTGCAACCAGGGCATGGAGAAGTTGCTCTTCCACACCCATTGTGGGTCTCACGCTGCCGTCATCAACGGACAGCGCACGTCACACCGGCCAAAGTAAGTCTATAATATAGTAATAATATATTTTATTTAATATAGCGCCACATCCAATTTCAAATTGTTCATGGCGCTTTATATGCATTAAAATACAAATACACATCAGAAGAAAAAAAAACATAAATATACTAGTAACATATATAAACAATTATAACAACAACAAATATATAATAACACGAATTATTGAAGCTGAATAAATGTATATATGTATAATAAATATATAAATATGTTAAATAAAATATCGATAAAAGTATACAAACATTAAACTAAGCCGCGAGAACAGTCAGGAAGAACTGTGTCTTTAGGCGTGCCTTGAAGGTGGCTAAACAGGCAGACGTCTTAATGTTGTTAGACAGAGCGTTCCATAAGGTCGCTGCTGCGACCACAAATGAATTATCTCCAGCTTTCACGTGTGTCCGCACAACCGTTAATAAATCTACCAACAAGTCTGACCATTATTATTCACAGTAAGTTCTCATGGTAACATACATAATCATGGTAACATAGACATAAAATGTAATGAATAATGCAGTACAACTGTAAAGACATATTGAGAAAATTTGATCTAAGATGGCTGACTGACAGACTTGACTAGCACACACGTAATTTGGAGCTATTCTTGGTTAAATTAAAAACGAATGTACCAATGTTACCATGTAAATGACAACTTGTTGTTGCAGTGCGCTGGACGACTTCAACAACGGCGTGGTGCTCACCAATCGGACGCTACGAGTCGGCGAACAGTTTGAGGTGCGACTCGACAAGATGGTCGACAAGTGGGCCGGGTCAATCGAGATTGGGGTCACGACCCACTCACCCCTGACCCTTGAATTTCCATCGACGATGACAAATATTCGGTCGGGAACATGGATGATGACAGGGAACGGGGTGATGCACAACGGGACGACCGTCATCGATGCATACGGACGGAATCTAGATGGACTCACCGTGAGTGATGTCACTGTGACGGTATCAGAGAAATATAAATCATAATTCAATTCAATAACTTTATTCCGGAACATTACATCCATATAAAAAACTAAAGTACGACTAATAACTATGTACATAAAGCATTTTCCGCCAATGGCGACACAGTGGTGAAGTATACAGAGCATCACTGTTCATGACACTCTGTAGTATTGCATTGCATGATCTAGTTATACACGTCAACAAAATTATACAATTTTTTTCTAATTAACATTTTACATGTCTTGACACAAACATATAAATCGCACTACAAACTCGAAGTTCATTGCATACAAATCTAAGCACATGTTGAGAGATTTGCCTTGAAGCATGTCCATATTTTAGTTACCTGTAGAGGGTTACCCACAAGGGTTACCCATTTACTCAGCAACATTATTTCCAATAAAGCTTGATTTGAAACTGACGATTTGAACATGAAGTCTTGTGGAAACGTAATGTATTTTAGATGTAAAAACGTAGTATTTAATAGAAGATTTAAAGCCTAGAAACAGATGCCCTGCGTTTGACATCACTGAATAATTAGGATAGAGGCTTTGAGAATCTGCCTACAAAAGCAGCACGGCTACAGGCTCTGGTCTTCAAGTCTTCATGTAGTTACTGCTAAAAAGTGATGTTTCACTATCCTGCAGTTGTCATGTGACTGTGTGCTAAAGTAATAAATTAATAAAAAATATGACAAATAGATAAATACAATTAATTGGACATTAAGTGTACATTAAAAGGATGAATAAATTATAAAATAAAAACAATACACTGTAAATAGATAAAATAAATTATATGTACATTAAATTTCACAGTCATGCAATGTAAAGGATACGACACTATTAGAATAAATACCAGGTAGATCAATAAAATGATTAGTACATTAAATAATGGATAGAACTAAGTCCCTCTATCTCTGCTAGGACTAAGTCCCTATATCTGTGTTCCGATTAGCTCGGCGACCGTGTTGGAGTCATCAGGAAGGAGGACGGAACTCTTCATTTCACGGTCAATGGAGTGGACCAAGGTCAAGCTGCGACCAATGTACCTGCAGCCGTCTACGGGGTGATTGACCTCTACGGTCAGGCTGCTCAGGCCACTATTATTGACCAGTCAGGTAAGACAACTTCATAACTGTATCCTTTGTTGTAATATTGTAGTATACCCCTGTTACGTTGTATTATTCTCTGTGATGTTATATTCCAAGTAGTGGTTTTCTACCACCTGTTTATCTATGTGGCCATCGGTTATAGTTATAATTTCACATTGACATCATTTAAAATAAGTAATAAAATTTGTGTGTGTTTGAAAAAGTGAACAGAACGGAAAGCTTAACTTGAAAACCCTCACCCATGGTTCTAAATGACAGTACAGGATTTGAAGCCAGGTTATTAATTTCATGACATGTCTGCCTGTGATATTGTCCTTGTGTGGCAAACTGGTGTATCCAACAAACTGGTGTCAGGTATGAATGTTTCATGTGATATGTAGAGCGCAGTAGCTCAGGGATAGAGCTTCGGACTCTCGACTAAGAGAGCCCTGGTTCGAATCCTGTGCTGCTGTGTTAAAACCATGGGCAAGTTTTTTCACTCTACATTGCTTCAGTTCACTCAGCTGTATAAATGAGTACCTGGCTATAGACAGTGGTGAATATGTGTACGAGCAGCCTTCGTGCATTAATTGTAGCACATGACTGGATGCTTCCCAGAGAAGTTGAGATAGTGTTTGATTGAATAGATCTGTCAGGGAAGTAAAGTGTAAAGGCACGTTGAGGACTGGATACTGCACTATATAAGAACTTACCTTAACTTCTTTTACCTTTATTATATGTTAGAGATCAGAAGTCCTTTAAAACATGTCATATTTTCTTTTAAACTATGATGAAAACTTTTCAGGTCCAGCGGGTACACTTGAAAAGTGCATATGTATATCTAAACAGAAATAGATTATGAATAAGCCTGATTATAGTATAATGCTCTGGTCAATATATTCCACTATGTATATATGTATAATATATATATATATATATATATATATATATATATATATATATAGTATACACACATGTGTATTTGTATATATTTTTCACGAGTCTCACCCCACCCCTATATAAGGGAACCATGAGGAAAATAGACCAATATTGTTAAGTCTTGTTTGTATATACAGTGTACACCTGTACATCGCGGGATTGTTGTAGATTTCTATATACACCTGTACATATCACTTGTAGATCCAACAAACCTGGTCGACATAGACATCTGCATAGACGAGAACTCAGACGAACTTGGCTTCCACCATTGCCATGGTCATAATGCAAACATCATGAACAACGGCAAGACGGCAGCTCGGCCAAATGCCCGGGGCGAGTTCAACGACGCCATCGTGATGAGCAACAGACCACTGAAGGACAATGAGCTGTTTGAAGTGACCATCGACAAGATGGTTGACCGCTGGTCTGGATCTATCGAAGCTGGTCAGTTCTCTGCGTTCTTCTAGCTAGATAGTGTGTCAGTCTGTTGGTGTCATTGTCTTGTTGGTTATATTGATCTGCTTACAAATTTATCATCTTGATCGTGGCAAAATAATGGTACATTGTGGCTATATGTTACATGCATGCAGAAAAGTTAGGGTTAAACATTTATGTTATATACAAATATATGATTTTGAAAAAAAATTCAGATCAAGGGGCCTTACTGACATTTTATATTTGATTCACTTGTATTTAGAATATTTATAGGTCACATTTCAAGTAATAGAATAATTATTGTAAACATTTACTTAAGCAGATACAGACCATGTAGCGACAATGTTAACATCTCAAAATAAATACCTGTATTTCCAGTCTGTTCATTTCAGAACGTAGGTAGCAGTTTTGTCATTTGAAACAGAAGGGAATTAGTTGGACGAGTTAGCAATTTACAAAAGATTTTTCCCATAGGTGTCACTCTGATTCTACCAGAGCAGCTGGACTTCCCCAACACAATGACCGACATTGACCACGACACATGGATGCTTAGGTGAGTTCTCCTGTGTCCACTCTGTGACCTGTCCACTCTGTCACATGTCCACTCTGTCACATGTCCACTCTGTCACATGTCCACTCTGTCACATGTCCACTCTGTCACATGTCCACTCTGTCACGTGTCCACTCTGTCACGTGTCCACTCTGTCACGTGTCCACTCTGTCACGTGTCCACTCTGTCACGTGTCCACTCTGTCACGTGTCCACTCTGTCACGTGTCCACTCTGTCACGTGTACACTCTGTCATACGTCCACTCTGTCACACGTCCACTCTGTCACACGTCCACTCTGTCACACGTCCACTCTGTCACACGTCCACTCTGTCACACATCCACTCTGTCACATGTCCACTCTGTCACACGTCCATTCTGTCACATGTCCACTCTGTCACACGTCCACTCTGTCACATGTCCACTCTGTCACGTGTCCACTCTGTCACGTGTACACTCTGTCATACGTCCACTCTGTCACACGTCCACTCTGTCATGTGTCCACTCTGTCACGTGTACACTCTGTCACACATCCACTCTGTCACATGTCCACTCTGTCACGTGTCCACTCTGTCACACGTCCACTCTGTCACACGTCCACTCTGTCACATGTCCACTCTGTCACCTGTACACTCTGTCACGCGTCCACTCTGTCATGTGTCCACTCTGTCACACGTCCACTCTGTCACACGTCCACTCTGTCACGTGTACACTCTGTCACGCGTCCACTCTGTCACATGTCCACTCTGTCACACGTCCACTCTGTCACACGTCCTCTCTGTCACACGTCCTCTCTGTCACACGTCCACTCTGTCACACGTCCACTCTGTCACGCGTCCACTCTGTCACACATCCACTCTGTCACGTGTACACTCTGTCATGCGTCCACTCTGTCACATGTCCACTCTGTCACATGTCCACTCTGTCACGTATCCTTAAATCTAGTGATACATTTTTTTGGTTCATGGTATTTATTAAATTTACCTCTCAAGATACCTGTGGTCAATATATTAAACAAGACACACTGTGGTTTATGTACAGTCCCCTGATTGTGTTACGACTCACGACTTGTCACATCTAGCCGCTGTATCTTTGTCGCAGTGGGTCAGCCATCATGCAGGACGGGTCAACTACCAGGAATCGCTACAGCCTTGACCTTGACCTTCTGACTGTGAGGTCAAGGGTCGGCATGATGCGATGCTCGGATGGGACCCTGCACTACTTCCTAGATGGCATTGACCAGGGCGTCGCTGGCACTGACGTTCCTTCTGGTCAGTCACTGTCCACTACGTCACTGTTCACGGTCAGCTTGAAGCAGCCATGTGTATGTCTGTTCACAGGTGTGTATGTTTCTGTTGACATGTGTCACTGTTCACAGGTGTGTACATCTCTGTTCACATGTGTGTATGTTTCTGTTCACAGGTGTGTATGTCTCTGTTCACAGGTGTGTATATCTCTGTTCACAGGTGTGTATGTTGTTGTTCACAGGTGTGTATGTTGCTGTTCACATGTGTGTATGTTGTTGTTCACAGGTGTGTATGTCTCTGTTCACAGGTGTGTATGTCTCTGTTCACAGGTGTGTATGTCTCTGTTCACAGGTGTGTATGTCACTGTTCACAGGTGTGTATGTCTCTGTTCACAGGTGTGTATGCGGTCATTGACCTGTATGGTCAGTGTGCCCAGGTGACCATCACAGGTGGATCAGGTGTGCGACCACCTGACAACCACCTGGCGATTGAGGAGACTGACCAGTCCCTCAGCTCACCCCTCTGCTCAGGTCAGTGAGACCTGCTTGACCAACTGAAGTGGTCAGATAACGGCTCAAAT
>OZ024862.1:38816174-38841174 GCA_964017155.1 Oasisia sp. SBJ-2009 | reverse complement strand
TTTTATACGTGGTGCTAGCGCTAAACAAAACTTTCTCCGGCTGGATATGTGCGAAAAATAATATTGTGCTTCATGTGTGGCTTTTTAGGCAAACACAAAAAGCGCTACCAGTCATTTTATACACACCATCACACGTGCTTGTTTCACAGAAGATTGTTTCCCAGTAATGCAGTTTTGCACACACATGCATTTTCTTCCTGTAGAAAAACATTTTGTAAACAAATATGTGGCCAATGAGTTCTATATAAATTTAGTAACAGACCCAAATGGGTTGTTTAAATGGTCTTGCTAATAAATGTGGCTGCAATAAATTCAATTCTCTTTAATGTCCTTAAAAAGGATATTCGTTGTACAGCTCATGATCGCATTTAAAAATATGTAAGAAAAAATTAGACTGATAACAAGAGAACCACATCAAGAAATAACCGCGCGGGCAGCACTGTTAAGTTGTGTGTTTGTTGCAGAACGTATTTGCACTGATTGACGTGTACGCCCGAGTTGAGTCGGTCGCGATCACGAGTATTGCTTTCTCCGACGTCTTCAACAGTTCTCAGCCTGCCTCTATTATTACGTCCATTAGTAGTCGTTGTATCGAGGTGAGTCGGCCTCCTTCATCGTTTGCTTTGAGGTGAGTCATAGTTGCACTATGTCATTGTATGCACTAGTGGTCATTGTGTTGGTGACTTACTCTCTCCCTCCACTGTTACAGTCATTAGTATTCATTGTAATGAGACGTTATGTGTGTCCTTAGTTGTTGTGTCCCTCCATTGTTATACCCATGGCCATCGATGTGAGTCATACCCTCCTTTCATCATTATGCAAAACTGACCTGAGTGGGAAGGTGCCCCTATTAACAAAAATTATTTCCCATACTTCACTGTTACGGAAGTAATCTGGGACTTTGGATGACCCAGCAAGGTTACCATAAAGCGCAGTTCACGTGTATTTAACAAATGTCACAATCTTACTCAGTCACGGCAATTGTGACTCAATATACTTGTTACTCCGTGGCCAGGATGAGCAGGACTTGGACACGGCTGAGATGTGTCACCTGGAGCTACACACAAACCATGGCAAGAACATTGAGTTGAGCAACGGCCGCCTGACGGCCACTCGCACCGCCAGCTACAACCAGGGCATCGTCTTCTCACACAAACCTCTGCCCAGGAACCACGTCTTTAAAGTGAGTTTACAGTGTCCTCCAGAGGAGGTTTGGTGATAGCGATGTTTTTGAAGTTTTAGAAACTTCTTAAAGATTGTTGAACGTGGTATTGCTATGAGGGAGGTCACTGGATTGTGTGTTTAGAATGTGGGAAAATGATGACCTAGCTGAATGTCACACAGTCTTGAATGTTCAACAGATGGCTTAATATATCAAAATGTAAATTTATACCTTTTTAAAGAATATTTATGTGAATTGTTTTATGAATCTATAATTCATATCTGTGTTTACAAACCAAAATTTTTATGTCATTTGACAACATCCTTAATTTTAGTACAAGTTGGTGTTTCATTAAATTAACTGGAGCCTGAGTAGAAATCTGAATATTTCAAATACTTCCAAGGTAAACGTCAGGATGATGTAAAAAAAAACAGATTCAGAAAGTTTTTTTTTATTCACGATAAATGTTAAGTATCTGTGATTGTCCCCAGGTGAGGATTGACCGCTTGAATACCCGCTGGACGTCGTCTCTTAGCATAGGTGTGCTGGCCGCAGACAAATTCTGTCTTGCTGTGTCGGCGGTCAGTCTAAAACAACCGTGTTGGTTGGTGCAGGACCAGTCCATCTTCCATTCCAGCGTCAAGGTAATAAACACAATGAATACTGTCGTTTTTCCATTATTGCCCAATTCTATAGCATGGCCTAACGACAGAAAGTCCAATGAAAGCAAACTGACATTAGAAACTGTGCTCATTAGTTGGAGATTTGAATAACATGGCAGTGATTTTTGTATACTGGTCAGTATGTTATAATACTAGTCGGAAGGGATTTATGCAGGACCAAATTATTGCCAGTCACACATGTTTTGGTGGACACATGGATGTTAATTGTTAAAGGCAGTTTACAACCTTTAAATGTGTCTGATGACCTAAAATGGACTACAAACACACATGTGACAGCATGTGACTCACTTTTGAGGCATGCATAACTGACAATATCTATGGTTTTGGGAGATCTTTTTTGCTCCTTTATTTTTTTACCAGTCCACCCATATTTCTACCCGTCCACAACAGTTTTTACCCGTCCAAATGATGGGTGGACGGGTCTCTGCATAAAGCTATGTTAGTCGGTATGTTGTAGTCAGTATGCTATAATACTTGTCAGTACAGTATAATACTTATCAGTATGTTATAATAGATAAATTATATACTAAATAATTTGATTTTACAATAGCAGTGAATGGAATAACGCCCTTTATAAGTCATCGTGTCAAGAGAAGTAATAATATAATAAATACAGTATTTGTCTACGCCATATATCTAGCAATAAAACCATTCAGAGGCACATTACACTTTACATGAATATACAGATTATCTAAAAATAAAAAATGGAGACGTAGTTGTAAAATAAATAGATCAGTAAAAAACAAAAAATTTCATATAAATAAATAATATTAATCTTAATAATACTAAAATACTCATATTGATAAATAATAGTTAATTATATTACAATAAAAAAAATCATAGTTGATAAATAATAGATATTAAAAATAGTAGATATTAAAAATAAATAATAGTTAATTATGTTACAATAAAAAAATAATAAAATAGTTGATAAATAATACATATTAAAAACGTTCGGATAAAAAAAGTGTGTTTGTTTAGGTGAAGGACAACTTTGGGTGTGGCCTGGACGCCCTACACGTGGGCGATACAGTGGGGGTGATGGTGAACGACGAGGCAGCCCTACATCTGTACGTGAACGGGGTCGACCAGGGCATAGTGACCCGAGACGTCCCCCCCATTGTTTATGCCCTTGTTGACCTCTACGGACAGTGCGAACAGGTCACCATAGTAACGGAAGACGACGCAGCGACGTCCTTGTTGGAAAACAGGGAAAAGGCAGATATGGAAGACGGTGGGTGTTGTGAAGATTGGGAGCAGCAGGGGTGTTGAGAGGGTTTGGGAATGTCTGATGTTGACATGACCCATAAGAAAGGCATTGCAAAATGATGATGGTTTGTTTTGTAATTTAGAACAGAGACACCATTCCCCAATGTTCTATAATTTAGAACAGAGACACCATTCCCCAATGTTCTATAATTTAGAACAGAGACACCATTCCCCAATGTTCTATAATTTAGAACAGAGACACCATTCCCCAATGTTCTATAATTTAGAACAGAGACACCATTCCCCAATGTTCTATAATTTAGAACAGAGACACCATTCCCCAATGTTCTATAATTTAGAACAGAGACACCATTCCCCAATGTTCTATAATTTAGAACAGAGACACCATTCCTCAGTGTTCTGTAATTTAGAACAGAGACATCATTCCCCAATGTTCTGCCACTGCATGGTATCTGAATGGTTATGGTATCTGAAGGGTGTCTAACGTGTGAAATTATAATCAAGTTAGTTTATATGTATCTGTCAAGGTATGTTAATATTTTCGTACAGACAGTTATGTTTTTGTCTCAGATCCCTAACCTTCTAGTATTAATCTACGACCTCTTGGATGAACAATAACACAATAATTTTTTATTCACCATAATCTAAGGGCGTCTACTGGTTTGAGGGTTTCTATAAGACATCAAACACAGATAAATACTTTGTTTTCACTGTAATACGTAACTTGCAACCATAGTAGAAACCACATGCATGCAGCAAAAACTGCTAAAATTTACATGACAAACATTTGGTACAAGTACCGTAAATCCTGTATTATTAGCCGCACCCCTATTTAAAGTCGCTGAACATCTGATGGACATGGGATTTTATTAACTGTGTTATATCATTTGTTTTGCACAAGTGGCAATTGTAATACAATGTGTTATTTGTAAAAACCGGCTTCGTTTCTTCGGTAAGTTTTTTATATTTATACTAATAATTCTGTGACCCAAATGTCAGTTTGTTTCGGCAAATTACTGTATTTAAAGCCACACCCCAACTTTGGCGTTTTCGTTCTCATTTCGGCTACACACTACTGTAATAGTAGCCGCAGCTATAAATACAGGATTTACGGTAGTTAAGGAAACTGTCTTCTGTGTTTGTAGATGTGTAACTGTGTCTGCTTGATGGGCATTTTTGGTAGTGAAGTGTAAAAGGAACATCAAGTAATTAATATTATTTATGAAATTTCAATAAAAACTACCATGTACAGTAATCCTAATACGGTTGTTGTCATGACGACAGGTATGAAGGAGAAGGTGTGTCATTGTCCCGAGGTGAATGTCGTCAAGAACTGTGAATACCAGAATCTGTGTAGTCGTTTCAAGACTACACTTGGTCTGCCCGGTAAGTTTGATATGTCTGCGTGGCAGTCAATGTGTTTTTTGTCACCTTTGACTAACTTTTTAATAATTTCACAAAACTGCTGGTCGCTGCATCGTGCCTTGCCAACATCACTGTCACAATTGTGTGTCATTTTGTAAAGTTTGCCTGGCGCTTTTGTCATAAAGAAAACCTTGACACAAGAATTTCAATAAAATATATGATGGATGTACGAATGCTTGATCTGTTTTGACACAATTGATTGGTCAATTGTGCTGCTGTCAAAAAAATAAGTTATGTCCTTCTAAACACCTACACGTGTCAGATAAATGCAGAAGACACTGTTGATTGCCCTGACTGATTAATTATACCAACAACACAAAATGAATAAATAATATTTTCATATTGTCGCAAACCCAGAGGATCATTTCACAAACGTTCGCACAATTTCGTAAGCCCAATTTTTGCCCATCAAAATCTATTGATCACCTTAAGTGTGAAGCATTTTAGAAAACTTCAAACCCAGGATGCATCTCTTGGACTCTTCCACAAGTGTGTCACTGACATTATGTGATATGTCGAGGTGATACGATAGCAACTTTTTGCAATTTGAATTTAACAACATATTCTGTTTAATGATCAGTTTTCATTATGAGCTTATTATCTTAATGAAACAGTCGCTAAGCTGGTTATGGTAGATAATAGATTGGTTATAGTAGATAATAATAAAGATAACTTCAGTTGCACCTAAATCCTTGGAAACCAAGCTCAGAGACACATTAAGGCAAAAAGGATTGATCAATCTAAAAATCCATGAAACAGAAAAAGTTCTAGTTACTCTTCACGCCTGAAACCAAAAATAGGTCAGAACAAAGCGGGATAGACTTTCTTACTAGAGTAATAAGTGAATGTAAATAATGATCATTACTTACAGATTACCTAATAACATTAAGACGTCTGCCTATTTAGTCACCTTCAAGGCACACCTAAAGACACAATTCTTCTGACTGTTCTCCCGGCTTAGTTTAATGTTTGTCTACTTTTATCAGTATTTTATTTAACCTATTTATATATTTATTATACATATATACATTTATTCAGCTTAAATAATTTGTGTTATTATATTGATATTTTAATTGTTTTTATTATATATATATATATATATATATATATATATATATATATATATATATAGTCACTAGTATATTTATGTGTTTTTGTATTTTAAGGTTTGAATGTATGTAAAGCGCCATGAACAATTTGAAATAGGATGTGGTGCTATATTAAATAAAATGTATTATTATTATGTTGTTGTCTGTACAACTGTGCTGGTTACAGAGGGGTACCTGAATCCTGAGTTCAATCGGTGCTACTGCGAGTCGTGTCACAAGGTCCGGGGGGATGAGCCCCTGGGGCAGTGCGGGGACCCACCCAGGGAATACTCCCTGCCCTTTGGGTGGTGCAAGTTTGGTCTCAGGCAAGTACAGGAAAACAGCATTAAAAGCATGTACATGTATGTGAATATGAAGATGTTATGTGAACCCACAGCTTTTGTGCATTAACTGCAAAATGGCAAAAACCTTCCCAGAAAAGTCAGATGTGTTTGGAAGAAAGAGATCTGATGGTGAAGTGTGAAGTTGTTTGAATGGTCACGAAACTCAATTTAATTTTATCTCAATGCATTTTCATTAGTTACTTATGCCTGTTTGCTCGCTGGGAGCATAGGCCATTGACCAAGGAACGCCACTGTTTTCTGTCCGTGGCCATCCTCTCCATCTCTCTCCTGGTGTAACCCATCTCTTTTGTTTCCCTTTCTGTGGCTCTTTGCCAGGTGTTTCGTGGCCTACCTCTTCTCTTCCCTGGGGGTTCCATGTGATGGCTTGACGGGTGATGATTTCTGGAGGTTTCCTGAGTGTATGTCCTATCCACCTCCATTTTCTCTTCTTTATTTCATTTTCTATGGGTAGTTGTTTGGTCCATTTCCAGAGTGTAGTGTTGGGTAACTTGTCTGTCCACTTCAGGTGTAGGCTTCTGCGCAGGCATTTGTTGATGAAGGTCTATATTCTTGTAAGTGCATTTTAATGTCCCTCACAAATATCACAGAAAAACACAAATATTTCAATAATTTAATATTAGTTGTCGTGTGAAGAAATTCATATTTAAAAAAAAATGGAAAACTGGCAAAGTTATGGAAAATACACGTGATGACTTGTAATGGCTGGTCACAGGAGGAGTCTGCATAAATGTGCCGAACAAGTATGTAAAGTCAAACCTTTCATGTGGTAATAGATTGGCTGGAATGTGATGACAGTTGATGAATTGATGAGTCAGTGAGTGAGCAGGTCCGTCAGGTCAGGGTGGATGGTTCAAGTTAGTGAATTTGTTCCCTTATTTCACTCAGACCACCTTATTTTCCGTGACATTTTGAAAGCAGTCTCCCTCAGACAGGTACCTCTAGATGGCGACACAATGGCCTAGCGGTGATGGCGAGTCACCAGAGTAAGTAACATAGTGTTGTCATCATTTGTTGTGACTTTCAGACTTCCCCCGAAGGCGAGTGTGCTGAATGTGCTTGAGAAGTGGCACGTGGCATTCCACGGCACAAGTGTCGCCCACATCCGCAAGATCCTCGACACGGGAGACCTCATCCTGCCAGGTGACTGAATTCGCCTGTTGTCTTGCAATGAGTTAAGCTGTCAGAAATGGCTGTCATGCAGTGGGGTGTTCAGACGTTCCGTTGTATATTTTGTTGAAATTCCAACCCGGTTTTTCTTTATCACAGATAAAGAAAAACCGGGTTGCCTAAGAAAAATGTGTTTAAGCATGAAATGTGTAAGAATATTTTGGTTTTATTTATAACATTTTGGTCTAGTATATGTCTGAACATATATATATATATATATATAATATATATATATATATATAATTGTGTAATGAAAGTGTGTGTGTATGTATATATATATTATATATAATACACACACACACACTTTCATCATCGTCCTTGGAAAGGCACAGCTTGACATAATCTTGTCATCCTCTCATAATTTTTTATTCATTGACATAATATTACCATAATTATTATTATTAATTATAATATTATCATCCTCACATAATTGTTGATTGCTTGACATAATATTATGTCATCCTCTCATAATTGTTTATTGTGAAGTTGGTGAACCCAACATAGTGTATCTACAAGTAGCGTCCTGCCTCACATATCTGGCTGGCACAACACTGCATGTCAAAACTACGCACACACTTGTTGAATCTTTCAGTGCTACAGTTATTTCAAATTATCCATATAGCATACCTACAATGTAAGTTATGATTGCACTATAATAGTTATGGATTAGCAGCGCGTGAGCTTAATTTTATATTAATGTTATGAACAAATGACTTCTCCCTAGGTGATGCAGTGATGGTGAGCTCGCCGGTCGAAGCAAGTCGGTTCGACGAAAACAACAAACCTGTGGAACAGTGCGACATTGAACAAGTCGTCTTCTCTCCCAGTGTCAGATATGCTGGCTGCCAATCACACGCGGCAAGATACGAGTAAGTTGGCAGACTCGAAAAGGGAATTGTGATCATACGGAAGCCCGTTGGTATCACAGTGAAAATATTTTTTCTGGCGGCCGCCAGATAATTAAGTAGCGGCGGTCAGAAAAATATATATTCCCTGTGGCACCAACGGGCTTCCGCATGATCACCCGTTTAAAGATGATTTCAAGTGATGGAAAATATTGTGATGATTTGAATGTGCAGCAAAAATAAATATTTACTTTGGAACGTTCTATGTTTTGATCCATCACCTGTGGATCTTGATCACACACTGATATCAGGTGATGAGGCAGATTCCTGTGGAATGACTTGGTTGTAGATGTTGGGCCACTTCATGGTAGGGGGTTCTCTGGTTGATATAGATGGGCCGGTTCCAATATTTTCGATAGAGCCAAATTAATTAAAAACAATTGTGTAATTACAGTTTAAATAATTTCAGATCATCTGGTACAGTATCTTTTAGAAGCGTTTTATTCCCAATGCTCTGAAAAATAACACACCCAACAAACATAACACTCTGAAAATTAACACACCCAACTGATGCGATTTCAGATTGTTGGAATTATGTGTCATCGATGATTTTCAGAATTTGCCGTTTTATTAATATTTTAATAACCGAGCGAGTTCTTTTGTAGATACCGAGACCCAAAGACGCGTAAGACCCACTCAGCAATGGTCGCCTTCCAAGTGTGTGTCAAGCCAGGCTCCTACAAGGTTGGGACACAAACTGAGGGCACAAATGAAGCCATCGACCCCCGCTTCCGTAACACTGACCTCGAGTGGTCGACAAAAGAACGGGGCGCCACGGTTTTATGTGCTTTGCTTATCAAGGTCGAACAGTGACCTTGAGCTCAAAACTTTCACACATAGACAGATGTAACGCAAAGGATATGTTATTGTATTTATTTCATGCCAGCTGCAAAGGCAGTGTACATAGCGACGTCCGTTCATCCGTGTACATAGAACTCAAGAGCATGTAAATATTTCACCTAACTATCTGACTTGTTTCAGTTTAGGACTACTAAGATTACAGATACATCTCGGTTAAAGACTTATACATGTTACTAGTCATGATTATCACAGAATCGGCATAACTTATGGTGCGTAAGGTCATCACTAGGTGGCGTGAGGTGAAGCGGCATAGGTGCATTGTGGGTAGTGCCAGTGCTATGGCGCTTACGGCCAGTTTGCTCACTGTGAAAGATAGTGTATATGGACATTAGATCAATTCAAACGCTCTCTTGCATGAATATGGTACACATTTAAGTAGCTTACGTTGTGCTTTAGTGCCAAGCATTTTATTAATTGTTCAAGATTTGTGACGGCTACTTTTTAAAGAATTTTGTGCTGTTTTAATTATTTCTATTTGACATTACAAAACATGCAATTTTAATCTACAATTTGAGATAATATTTAAGACTGTCTGTTGGTACTTGACAAACATTGTACTCACTCGCTGCATGTCATGAGAGAAATATGAGTAAACAGTAATGATATCTTACTGCACATGACAACATGTTTGATCAGCTTATAGTTGGTCTGTGTATAGTTAAATGTAAATGCTGTATTTGTATATAAATACTTTGTGTTGGCAGTGTCATCGTTTCTTATTGATCAGGTATTGACAATGCCAAAAATATGTACATACAAAGACCATACAAGACACACAAAAAGTACTAGTAATACCACGTTTAGTGTAAAATAAGTCGGAGAGCAACATGACTAAATAAGTCGCAGTGACTAAATTGTGCTTTAGACATCACAGTCGACAGCATCATTCTGAAATATATGTGACATATATACTACAGCAGGGCAATACATTTCATGAGGTGTGCGTTGAAGACATTAGTGGTGTTTCGCCAGTCGTAGGATTGAGTTTGTTCTCTCTAAGCATGATTGATTTGCAAGCAGACTCGGACAATTGTTATCACCACTAAAGTATTTTGATCTTAACACTTGTTCCCGCCGACCATATTATACATATTTGTTCTCACCATTTATAATATAGCATGCAGCAGCTATTTAATTTTATAAAAAAAACTACCTTTGTTTTTTTGTACGTTGCTAATTGGTCCGAGGAAGCAAGAAAGGGCACCAGGGGACCATTTCACTAACGTTAACTCTTAAACCCGATTTTACACTTTAAAATCAATTTTGAATCTTAACAGTGATTTTGAATACCTGAAAAATGACAGCACCATGACACGCAAGCGGAACATTGTCTATGGTAATGTGGCAATGGATATTTGGATTTTGAAAAACATTTCATTTAACAACGGGTTTTGTTTAAGGATGAATTTATCTTATTGACACGGTCCCCTGGTCCAAGGCAGCAACTGAATGTAGAAGGGGCACTAGTGAGGAGATACGCTTACAAAGCATCCTAGTTAGTATATTTATTTACACATTCACCATAATAGACATCTTTTCCATGCAACATGTTTACCCTGTACTGCAAAAACAGTAGCTTTACATTTTTAGTTTACATCAACATACATATCGGGGGAAAAATACACACTGTAAAGAACCACACATCATTTTTGTTGTATTTCAAGCCATTTTGACATGTATTAAACCAGTTCATTCTAAAACATTCAGTACAGCAAAACAATATTTCCTGATCTGAATAAAATAAACCGTGAACATATAAAACAAATCAGGGCAAGCTTTTCTTTTTTGAATTCAATCTGGTATAATTTGTCATTAAATGTAGCCACACCATAATAACTCAGAAACATTTTAAATACTTTTTTTTAAATACTTTAAAATAAAAATGTGTGTAAAACAAACTGACCTAGGACCTTATTTACTTGGTGGCATGTGTTTGCAATGCAATGTGTTAGACTTGCCCAAGTATGCAATACAGTGTGTGGTTGATTGAACAATGTCACAGGACATATCAGGATTGGGGCAAGTACCTGACTAAAGCACTCATGCAACAAGTGCAAGTACTGTGATATGTACGAGTAGCGAGTACTTCATCCAAGATGGCACTCGAGTAGGAGTACTTAGAAAGTACTCACATAAGTACTTGTTGGAAAGTCCTGGTACGAGTACTTTCTAAAAGTACTCTAGCTCAACTATTTAATATAATTAGTGGCATTATCCTAACATCCATCCACTTGGTCTGTGGATTTTTTGTTTGATATATATATATATATATGCATATAACATATTCGAAGTATATGAAAATAGGCTAATTGAATACCAACGACTACCAAGCACTTTGGCCCCAATCATGTGACATTAGAGAGTGGTTGACACAACCGTGTGGACACCGTGTACAAGGACTGTTGGTGGCAGGTCGGCCGTGATGACACTCAGTTGGTCGAGGTACGTGCCCCAGGCGGCCTCGGAGACGGGCACCTTGGGTAGGTAAGTGAATACCATTGCTGTGTTCCTGCTCTCGCTCTTCACGAGTTCGTTCAGAGCAGCGAGGTACTCCTGTGGCAAGACGACGCCATCCCGCGTGGCCGACGCAGTGACGCTAATGTGACGCGTGACGTGCTCCCACGTGACGATCTTCACCTGTCCGAGGATCCGGAGATCCGTCAAGATCTGCCGCAGCTTCGTTTCGATTCTCGTCACGTCGCTCGTCTGCGTTTCCACGCACAGGAACACGCGTAGGATGGTGTGCGACTTCCAGCCGGGCACCATGTGTAGGATACAAGCCAGCTGCAGCAGAAACAGACACGTGTTGTCGAAATAATGCGACGTTTGCGGCTGGAAGAAGTTCACCGGCCACACGTCGATGTATCGCGGCTGCCTGCTGTTGAATATCGCCTGTTTGTCAAGCTGCTCGAAATAGCGGAACAAACACACGTTCTTGTTCATCTTGAAGATGTCGGCGATCATGTGCACATACTCGTTGATGCTCAGCGGTTTCTCGGCGCCGTTGTCGCGCGGCTCGGGGAATCTCGATGTCATGTCGTCGTTCTCACCTTGGTTTTGTGTCCGACGGAAACCGCGCCTTTGTTTGCGATCCAATTGCACGCTGAGTAAGTCGTCGGGCTGGGAGCTGTCATAGAAACCCAGACAGATCGTGTTTGGTTTCATTCCGCCGAGCCCCGACACACGCACCAAATGATTCATTCCGTCCCGCACGCTGTCTGCGATCGTCAACTCGACAAACGCCTTCACTTTGAGACTGTCAACAAGACCGAGCCAATTCAACATGTCAACCTGACACGGGTCCGTTGGCATGTCGTCCAAGTCACCGACTTTGACATGACCGAGGACGTACAACCCCCCCTTCTTGATGTCGTTGATGAAGTCGATGAGGACGCTGCAGGAACGTGGGTTGTTAACGAGGAGGAGCATCTGTGGCCGCCAGTACTTGACGTGGTCCTTGCGTGAGTCAAGCAGCAGCAGGTACTTGCGCACCTGGTGGAAGATGAGGGCCTGGCTGATGGAGCCCCAGGACTCGGGGTACACCCTCAGGTGGAGGGTGATCACCAGCAGCATGCACACGACGAGGGCAATTGACGCGTAGATCGGGTTGATGATGAAACACATGATCATGCAGCCGAGTAGGCCCAGGAATGACGTGTGCGAAGTGAAGTACTTGAAGGTCGGTCTGCAAGGAAACACAGGTGAAGAATTTAAGTCAATCTACAAGAAATATTTCATACACGAAGATCTCTTGAAGGTTGGTCTGCAAGGAAACATAAACATATCTTCAAGAGTTCCGAAATATACTGCTAAGAAGTGATATTTCACCACCTGCAATTTGTAATGTCATTGTGTGCTAAGTAATAAATATTTTAATAACATAAATATGACAAATAGATAAATACAATTAATGGTAGTTTGTTACATCACTGTGGGCTAAACTGATAAATAAGTTAATAAAATATATACAATACACTGTAGACCGATACATTTATTAATTGTACATTACATTTTGCTGTCCTGCAATGTAAAAGACACATCACTGTGGGCTAAAATAATAAATAAGTTAATAAAATTAAAATCATAAATAGATAGATAAAATTAAAATAAATAAAAAACATGCAGTTCATGTAAAGTATATAAAAGTCAATCTACAAGATATATTTCATACATGAACATGTCTTGAAAGTTAGTCGGCAAGGAAATATTTAATGCATGAAATACTTGAAGGTCGTTCTGCAAGACAATATATATGCATGAATAAAGGATTTGAAGGTCAGTTTAAATGACTATGTTGCCAAGATTTTGTCGTCTACTTCGACATACCTGAAATTTGGTGCAGAAGCCAGGTCAAGAGCCAAGCAGGCGAGATTTGTCGATGCATACGACAGGAGGAAGAACGATGACGTCACTGGCGCAATGGCATTCAACGACCCAATCAGCAGCACCAACTAGAGAGAAACAGACAACTTACATTTTATCCCTTAGTTTATCACAAGAAAAGCACATTTCTACCCACAGTGTAGCTGTAACAGTGAATCGTGAATTCTACAGCACAACATTGCTCAATACATGTTTTTCCTATTTATAAATTCAAACTTAACTTAGATAACCCTAATGCAAATTAATTTGGTAAAACATAACATATGTAGCTTAACTAACAAAATGTGCAATCACACTTCATTGTTACATGTATAATACTATTTAGAATCAAATAATCGTTACTATAAATTAAGGTAAGTTAACATGTTTTGATGAAAATTTGTTTTAGAAAATACTGTCTGCATTTGTCTGCATTCTGTGTATATACTTCAAAAGGAATGTAAAGTACAAAGTTTAACATAGGATGTGTTATTTGGCATTATAATTAACCAGTCTCGACACGGCACTGTCTCATCAAATGGGTGACGAACAAAAGGCAGATAAGTTGAGTGTCACATGATTTGTTACCTCCACTGTGGTTTAGTATTATGTTACAATGCCTTCCATATTCAACCACTCTTTTCAATTTTAATTACATAAAACTGGCCATTCTTTTTTAAATGGAATGTGCACCATTTTACATTGGGGATAAATACTGACAACCATACAGTTAAAACAACCAACCCCACCTGCACGAGAAACCAAGAAATCAAGACGGCTCCAATAGGATTGGCTCCTCTTGTAGCAAACTTTGCTGGTTTCAAGATCATCCCTGGAAGCAGAAAAGAAATGATCACATCAATCAGACAATCTTACCAATATGTTGTGAAGCGCCACAAGCAATACTGGATATGGTGCCATATCAAATAAAACAGTGAGTACATTCTGAGAACACATAATTCACAGAAATGTAGTAGTTATAATTCTGCAAAATACATTAACTAAGAAACAAAAGTGAGGTGCCTTAACTAACCTAAGAAGCGTGTAAACAGAACAGGGTCACAAAGGTTAAAAGGTCACAAAGTTAAACATTACTCGCTGTTAAGCATTACATATTGAGAATGTTTTGAAAAAAATGAAAAAAAGATATATTGCTAGACAAACATAAATAAAAAACAACTATATTGCTAGTGGTACCACCTTAAAAATATTTTAATGTAAGCTTTGGATCATTAAAATCACCCACTGTATTGGTGGGGGATGTGAACAAGATAAAAAGCATAAGTTTTTAGTTTTTGAAATATGGGATAATCCCATATAAATTAATTCTGCGAACTCATCGAATCCAGTCGATGGTGAATTTCCGAAATCTACATGACAGGAGATATCTACTTACAAAACAACTCATCATTGGCTAGAGCTTCGAGGATACGAGATGCTCCAATCAGATTCCCGAGTGCGGCTGACAACGTTGTTGCAAATATACCGATGACAATAAATGGTGGCCACAAGTTGATGGGCTGAAGGAATATGTAGTTGTTGACCAACAGGTCCCTGGGAACAACAACAGTTTACAAGTTATAGTAACTATTAAAATAATGTTTACAGTGAATGTTGAAAGAGCGTGGAAGACATTGTTATTTTTAGTAACAATTATTAAGACATTGTTTGTTGGTTTCTTAAACAAAAAATAGGATAGACATTTTAACCTTTTAGCAGAGACACATAATTTGAAATCAAATTCGAATTAGGTTGTGAAGTGAATGTTGTTGTTACATTTCTATCCTTTGACAATCTTTTACATATTTTAGATGCGATCTTGAGTTGTACGATGAATATCCTTTTTAGGACAATAAAATGAATTGAAGATCTTGAAAGCAATATCATTATTGGCAACAACAAACCTTTCACATGTGAATGAAGTGAGAAAGGTCAGGATCACGTAGACACCCAGAGCAAAGGTCGTTGCTCCCAAAGTCCCCTTTGGAATAGATTTACTTGGATTCTTTAATTCACCTACAAAGTCACAAGACTGAGTCATGTTCATGGGTCACAATATGGCTTACAACAACACAACTTATCAGCCATGTAATAAATGCATCAAATTTATTATGGCAAAAATGGGACAGTCCGACTAGAACTCTTAGGGGCCAACTGTGAGAATAAAATGCAAGACAAGGACTTTTTGCTGACAAACATGGTCTGTGGTCAGATATTTCAGTTCACCAATCATGTGACTGCAGCCACATGATCAGAATCATGGATCTGCATGCCTCTGGGTGTCAAGCCATGCCAAAAAGAGACACTGAATGCCCCAATAAAATTTTGTTCAAAAATGAAACAATGTATGCTCCCCATGGTTCTCAATATTTCTGATCAGAATGGCAGAATGCTGAAGAAAGTGTCTTAACATAAATAGTCAGATCATATGACAGTATGAGTCTAAATGCCAAATATTGTCTTTCTAGGGACTAGGTGTGGTCAAATAGATTCTTATTTACAGACGTAACACAAGCATACACAGTACTGTATGAGCCTACATGCCAAATATTGGCTTTCTGGTGGTGATATCAAATAGATTCTTATTTGCAGACATAGCAGGAGTATACATTGAACTGATGTCAACCTTAAAAAACTGAGTTGACAGATTTCTATAGCCCAATCACAACGCACTTGGATCATAAATCATGTTTTATCTACTGTTGAAAAGTTCTTTCTACATTAATAATTATAAAAACATCAAATTGTGGTTTTGAGTTGTATCATTGTGTTAAAGTAGAACATAATTATGATTTTGAAAGTATGCTGCTGTTCAACTGTTTTATGTGATTTTATGCATGACCCACGCCAAAATGGAAAAATATACCAAGAAAATATTTCAACCCGTTGCCATGGTTACCTGACATGTTGGCGCCATTCATAATCCCTGTGACGCTGCTGAAGAGGATTGCAAATACGACAGAGAAGTTCATGTTCTTCCCAGTGATGTAATCCACCGTGTATCTGTCTGAAAGCAACGAATACGGTACAAAATGAAAACATGCAAAAACATGGCCATTTGTACAAGGAAGCAGCCAAATGTACAACTGCAACACCTATGAATGTGGCTACTGTGTGGTTTTGACATTTTGTAGTTTGAAACCACTGGCTGCATGCTTCACCATTAACGTCGAGAAGGTCAAATCTTATGTTTTATGTTGAAAGCCTTGTGTGGATTTTTTCAGACTGCATGGCCTTAAAAACCAATCCTTATGCATATTTATGATTTTGAAAAAACAAATTATGGACAAAACGAATGTCTGGAAACAGATTTTTAATGAAATATTCGTGCCATTAAAGTTGGGCGATCAGCATGTTTGGTGCCAAGTGCCAAGCAGAGACACACATGCCATCCTATACTTGTATTTTATGTACTTTGTGTCCAAATGTCACGTAATAAACTACATTTCTTTAAGAGACAGTTCATTTTTAATGCATGAAGGCTGCTCGAGCACATATCCACCACTGTCTATAGCCAGGTACTCATTTATATAGCTGATTGAACTGGAGCAATGTAGAGCGAAAAAACTCGCCCAAGGTTTTAACACGGCAACACAGGATTCGAATCCGGGTCGTCTTAGTCGAGAGTCACACGCTTTACCCCTGAGCCATTGTATCATGGACTAATAGTTTCTCTTAAAAATAAAACATGATATGCATTTAGCCTTTTTAATGTATTTTATGTAGAAAAGTATTTTGTTTTGTTGTTTTGGGTTAGCTTATATTTTCCATTAAATTAATGCAACACTAAGCTTTATTGTCATGCAAGTAAGTGAAGTAACAATGATAGCAATGTAGGCAAAAACCAGGGCTTCGTGCAGGATAAAATTATTGCCAGTCATACATGTTTTGGTGGACACATGGATGTTAAATGTTAACTATTAAGCCAGTTTACAAACTTTCAAGTTTCAAATGAAACGCACCATACATGTTGTCCATGAATGTCTGTAGACTGAAGCCGGTGTAGTTGGCACAAACTGTGATATTTGTGTCGTTGGGGACGGGGTGTAGCCGAGGGTTGGTGTCAGGGTAGGGCACACACCTCTCCCCGACAGCGAACATGCTCACCACAACTGTCACGATGACACCGGTCACAATCTGTGAAACAAATCAACGACATTCTATTTGCTCCCAACTTAAATAATTTAAAAAGCACAGTCATTATTATAGACATCTAGATAGAAACACTGAGCTATAAAATATACAGAAAAAAATCAATAAACAATCAACAAAATACATTTTATAAATATAGATTTGTCATTGATTTTTTTATATTATATTATACATTTTGCAACAACAAAAGTTTGCTATGGACCGAGAGATTACCACTAAGGCTAACGTTGTTTGGTATCTACTAGTACAGGGGGCAAAATAATGGCAGTCTGGTCCGAGGACTACCAGAAATTCAGTCAGACCACCAAAGATGGTGACAGCAGTAGTCCAAACAAACTACCAAACAATTTATTTTTCAACTTTTTTTGTCATGTTATTTGGCTTAAATCTGGCCCACTTCCTGATTACCAGATATCTCTGAAGACTACCAAATTTCTCAGCTAGTTAGTCCTGTTGACTACCAGAAATTTTGGAGTTATATCTACCCCTATACTAGTACCATCCAAATAGGCCTCTATAGATGGAATAATAATTTTTATTTTTGTAAAAAGGGGTACATCCGGAAAAAAATCCGCTCAGAGGCGCATAAAATACATTGCAATACACACATATTTAAAATATTCATAATAAGTTTAAACTTGCACGTAAAGACGAAATGTTAAATTATAATAAATAGATAATTAAACAAAGCTTCTAAAAATCCTAATTCATAAGTGAAACTTATCAGCAACAAATACATCAAATAAAATAATTAATAAATAGTTAAATTCATTATAAAATACCCTACAAGTAGTTTACAAATGCGGCCTTAAAAAGATGTGTTTTTAAGTTGGACTTCAAAAGTTAAAGTGAGCCTACTTGACTTCACGTAGGCACACGCACCATGAAGATGAAGACGGACGTTCGTGCAAACATGGTGCTGCCAATGAAGCACACCAGTAGACACAAGGCAAGCACCACCGTACAGTAGAGGTACGTCCACCACCGATTGCCTGCCTCAAGGCCCCCACTGCTCCCCACAAATGTACCTGCATCGATAAAACAATCACACGCGGGCCTACGTTAATAACGCAGCTAAATCTTTTGGCACGTATGCAGAATTCGGACCCACCTAAATTTTGCCATTATAACTGTATCTTTGCCATCATTTGATAGTTGATTTTGTTAATTCAATCATTTCACATCATCTTGCACATATTTATGTCTTTAAACAGTGTGTCTTAGCAGACTTTTGAGGTTGAAAAGACAGCGCGGTCGGCATAAACAAACTGTTTATCGCTCAATCTATGTGCACGGCACCATGGCACATGCACCGCTGCACTTGCGACTGGCACAAATCGGAGCGCTATTTGGGTCCCAAAATGCAATATTTGTGAAACATAAATATGCCTGGGAATGTTGATTGATCATGTTTAGGATCAGAGTTTGTGTGAGGTATCCAATATAGGCAAATATACAGTTATAATGGCAAAACTGAGGTGGGTCCGAATTATGCATTTATAAGTGCCAATCTTTTTTCAAATTATTTGCCTACTCTATCCATGTATATAGAAAGAGTGTTTTCACAATTTTGATCCTAATCACAGTTTTCCTTTTTATTTTATTCTTGAACTGCAGCCTTCATTACTGGACGATGCATTGATGGTATGTCCACATGTGAATAAATAAAAGTGAAATAAACATGGCTGCATAAACAACCACGGGCAATTAAATAAACGTAAATGAAAAACAAATATGGCCAAATAAACCATTTATAAACACTCAAGTTTCAATCTGTAGAGTTGATGTAACTTTGCCACATGGCATCTTCATTTACCTCCTGGTCCAAAGTTATCGATGAGACCCTCTACAAATCCACTGACATATAATGCACAGCTGAAAACATTCGCAAGGAAGAATAGAAGGCCAATGCTCCCTCCAAATTCAGGCCCTAACGCCCGGCTGATCATATCTGTAGAACACTGTTAAAGGAATGACATTTGCACACGAATAGTATTTGTGTATGAATTGCAATGTTGCTGAATGCTACCCAAAGAAAAGCACCGCGAGCAGCGTTAACGACTGCTTTATGAATATACCGTTTTATTTATTAACATTTTATTTATAATTATATAGCAATATTGTATTTAATACTATGGTAATTAATTGAAAAATTATTTTTGCCCACAATGCCATAATATGATCAAATTTACACCTTACACGAATTTACGATGTGCGCTCCAAATCCACACAGCTCATGTATAAAATCATCAAGATATGAATGTGTCTTCAACATTTGTTTCCATTTAGTCAACCCAGGGATTATCCATGTAACAGTCTCACCTTTTCACTGCTAAAATTTGGGTAACAGTATTTATGAATTAGACCTAACTAAGGTAAACATCATTGTCAAGGATACAGTATGCTCCTCCTCCTTGTACCTGGCCATTTGTAGAGATGGCACATATTGAGAGAATTGTCAGGTAGAGGATCAGATAGGCCAGTCCAAGCTGGAGAAGGGTGAGAATCAAACCAGACTGACCCAGCACAAATCCTGAAAACATAAAGTAGTCATTAGGCCCTAATAGCACATTCATGAAATGTATGTAGTACTATTATTAATTATTATTAATACAATTTACCAAACGAGTATTTTTATTATGTCAGGAGATGTATGATTATTTAATAAATTTGCAGATGAATTTGTTTTAACTTTTAACCAATTTTGTGTTCCTGATTGTATATTGTGTTCGTTTATTTTTTAGTGTGTTTGCTGCGAGAAGTGTGGACAAGTGTATGGAAGGCACAGGAAGCATAATGAATGTGAACATACAAGTGTTTTCGATTGTTGACACCATAACACTAAACATTCCATACATGTACATTTACAGTGTTACTTGGCAATAAATGACCTGAGACTTAATATTTAAACTTTCACTCTCAGCTAAACCCAATTTTTTACTGTATTTAAGCAAGTGTGTGTGTATAAAGCGAACGATGATTATTTATTTGATCACATCTGAGCACTACCAAATGCAACATTTGTACTTCATCTGTTTTGATAATTTGATAAATTCTGCTTTTGCAAAATTACCGGCCACCTGGCTAATGGAATAATAATTCAATATAATGGCAAGTGGATATATTTTTGTCTTTTGCGCCATATTATGTTAAGTTGCACATTATGTAAAAATATGGAGTTGAGAAAAGTGATACCTGGTCTTTATGGGTCATATTGATTCGATATTTTTATTTTTTAAAGGATGATCTGAGAATGCAGCTTAATTTGTGGCTCATTCATTTAAATACAATTTAAAGAACGTACTGGTATGTACCATTTATAAACGATAACTGAAATAATGTGCAGTGCCTGGTATTATTACAAATAAAGTCGTGTATGGCGCGCCATAACATTGTTATCACAACAATGACTGACGATCACAAGATCTTACCTAATCGCAAGAATAACGCAGTACTAAACATCGACAAAGCTACTGGGCTAAACACGCCAGCGAATGTCGTGAGATTCCTTCTACTCGCCACTATCCCGGGATCCACCATGCTTTCTTCTCGGCTCAGGCTAAACAGTGTGTCGGTTGCACTCGCAATTCCCGTGCCCGTGGCCGAGCCGTTCTCGCCCGAATAGTTGTTCCCTCCGTCGTCCCCTTCGAGAAGCGGGGTTCTTTCCCTGTCCGAGCGCCGGCCCACCTCCGGATCGCCATCGTCCGCGACAGGGGACGACGACAACGATAGCATCCTCCGTAAAGATGTCATCTTCTCAGAGGAACAGCTGAGAAACTTTGAGATCGAGCTGCGAGTCGACCGACTCAGGCCTCCTGACGGTGAATCAGCGTCAAGCGGGGGGCGGTGGGGCGCATTCAATGACGTCATTACGGGAATGCCCCCATCTGCAATGGGACGTCAAAACAACTTTGGCAAAAGTTGTTTTATAAGTAGTTGGTTTCTGTCGACCATTTTAGGGTGGTTATTTTCTCAAAATATTATGGCTGACATAGTTAATCGAGACACAGTCTTGGACAATTATATAAGGTCTGATTATATAATGTGAAACGTTACAGGTGCATATTGCATTAATTAATTGTTTTTTTAGAGGAACCCTAAAATTCTAAATAGTATTGTCTCTATAGATTTATAATTGCTGATGTATAGGTTATCCAGTTAAGCAATTAATTATTTAATCTTGCCATTAAGTTTTCAAAATTGTCTTTATACCCCAAAATTGTCTTTACCTCTTTATGTTTTTATTACCGTCATTTTATGTGTGACTGAAGAAAAATTTCCGTTTTTAATATGTATTTAAACGGACAATAAAGTTTTTTGAATCTTGAATAGCTAGTCTATCGATATAAATAGCCCCTGAATCAAGTTATTCATAGGTTCCAAATGAATCCATTTTCGGACTCGATCGATTGATAATTTTATTTGCAGTCGGGTTATCACATCAGAATATGGGGGGGGGGGCGTTCGGCAGTTTTGAAGGTCACGAAAATGTCCAGTTCATTGCACTCCTCTTTTATTTGCATGCATTGTTGCACTATCTAAACCGGCAGTCCTAATCAGATTACCTTGTTATATCTTACCTACTTAGTACACAACTACACACAACTGAGACTAACTGTCCATTATCTTCATAGGCCTGTGTCTCGTATCACCAGCATATATACGTACGCCAGCATGGACGTTTCCAGAATGTCTTGAATATTGGCCAGGGGACCGATGTTCTCCGCAAACATAAAATTCCACCCCTTGAAGCTCGCCAAAAGTTCCACATTGAAGCTCTCAAAATATCTTCTTATTGCATTGAGGCTTGCAAAAAATACACTGAGACTATTTACCTACAACGATTTGCACCCTTCTTGAGAACAATAAAAACTCTCAAACTGCACTTTAAAATTCGACCACATAACATATTGGGGGATAGTTTATATTTCGGCCCCTGTGTAAATTGTTTGGGGCCAGAGCCCACCAAGCCCACCGTTAATTTCCGTCGTCTACACGCGAGAGGAATTACTCGAAAGGGCATTGTTGGGCCCCTCGTGGTTATCCAAACGCGCTAGACAATCGAAATTAATATTGGGTGGGCTGAGCCGGCGCTGTTAAATATTAAATAGCTGTCATTACAGTCGGGTTATGACATCAGAATATTGGGAGGAGGCGTCCGGGAGTTTTGAAGGTCACCAACATGTCCAGTTCATTGCACTCCCGTGTGTGTGTGTGTGTGTGTGTGTGTGTGTGTGTGTGTGTGTGCGTGTGTGTGTGCGTGCGTGCGTGCGTGCGTGCGTCCGTCCGTCCGTCCGTGCGTGCGTGCGTCCGTGCGTGCGTGCGTGTGTTACGTACGATCGAGCGTGCGTTACGTAGCGTGTTCCGTGTACCGCGTACCACGTGTATCGTGTACCGCGTGTACCGTGTATAGTGTACCGCGTGTACCGTGTATTGTGAAGCGTGTACCTCGTGTACCGTGTATTTTGAAGCGTGTACCGCGTGTACCGAGTGTCGGCATTGTCGTGTATCGTACTGTTTATCGTATAGTACCGTATCGTAACGTATCGTAACGTAACGTATTTGCTACGTTACGCTACGCACACAACGTACGATATGTTACGTACATTTTCCTTTTTCCATTTGCTTCTATTAGTTTTCATTTTCTTTCTCATCTAAGTTATTGGGCTAAAACCAGTGAATCCCTACCAAAAAAACTCCCGTATACTTCTGCGCACGCACACCCAATACATGGGTGCCATTAAAAAAGTATATTTTCCCACGCTAAATGTTATAGATATAATTTGTAGAAACCCAATGTCGGCCAAATCGTGTTACTGTAATTATAGGTCCTTCACATATAATAATTAGGCCAAAAACTGAGTGACTTGCGAATTGCGGGCTGTGACCCGAGCAGACTACAACGCGCGCCACGTGACTAGTCAGTGTGACCTTCGTGTACTTGAGTTACACCGCCGAGGCGCACCCGAATTCTTCAGTGCAAAAGGGATTCTGGCGGTGTTTGTTTTTGTCACGTGCCAGTGACTGCCGTTCTCTCTTCGTGCGTGTACGGCGTCACCTCGATCGCCGTCTGCCAAAGACGGATCTTTACATAGCCGGGCACGCCAAAGTCCACTATCTCACGCCTTTTCCTGCATACTCTGATAAAGATAATATAGACAAAAGTCAGATTATGAACAACTTGTTTGCACTTACTTACTCTGATGTCTCAAATGGCTGGTGTTATTTTACAGACAACCTACAGGTCAAGCAGTGCAAAGTCCGTCTTAGTCAGAGAGCGGACTTGTTTGTCCAGTTTGTTTTATATGTGCATTGGACATAGACCTACATGTATGTACTTCGGACCTAATTGTCAATTGGCTACCTGGGTGTTTGTGACGTTTTTAGTTTTGTTTTTTCAGTGACTTGCACCGATATGCGTTTTGCAAAAATAGCCATTATGCGGTTATGCCAATTTAGCGTTTCGTGTAATTCATTAACAGCTATCAAGTGAAAGATTAAGATCTATTATACAGCAATACATTATCCGATGGCAAAGTGCTCATTTCTGTGTGTGTGTGTGTGTGTGTGTGTGTGTGTGTGTGTGTGTGTGTGTGTGTGTGTGTGTGTGTGTGTGTGTTTGTGTGTGTGTGTGGGGGGGGGGGTGTGTGTGTGGGGGGGGGGGGTGGGTGTGTGCGTACGTGTGTGTGTGTGTGTTTGTGCGCGTGTGTGTGCGCGCGTATTTGAGTGCGTGGGTGTGCGTACGTGTGTGCGCGTGTCATCATCATCATCATCATCATCCTCTCCAGCGCTATCCTCCGCCAGATGGTGTCCTTCCGATGCTCGTCTAGTTCATCTCACCATCGTTTCTTACCATGATGTCTGTTTTTCTCTCCCGGTATTTTGTGTTTAGTATACTTCGTTCCATATTTGTTTGTGCGGCTGATATAGCTTGTGCTTTGCGTGGCTGGTGAGTGCTCAAGTTTCGGCGACGTGTGTCATATTGCTGGAAGTATGCATGAGTTGCGGACTTATTAATTGTCTCTTCAAAATGTCGCGGTGCTTGGCGAATGTTGCCCAGCCGCCGTGCATGATTTTTCTTTGAAGCTCCATGTCTTGGCGTTGGTCTCGATCTGGTGCCGTATCTCTGTCAGACTGACGTAGCTTCAGCATTCGCTGCCTGACTCAGTGAGTGTCGTTTAATTTCCATTTTTGGCTTCGATTTGTACATTATCAGATTCCTGATTGTCAATTTTATTAGCTAGCTCCTGCAGCATTTCTTGTGGTTCATGTGGTGTATTAGCGCACATGAGCATGTCGTTGGCGAGGCGAAGATGACTGAGATAGTTTTCGTTTATCCTCAAGCATTTGGTTTCCAAGTCAGGCTTCGCGAGTATGTTATCGAGTGAACATTGCCGTAAACAATTGAGCGATATGGTATTTCCCTTTCTTGATGTTGATCTTGTGGACTCTCATCGAACTGTTGGTGTAGAATGTAGATGTCTTTCATGAGTTCGATGTATACATGCATCTTCTATCTATTCTATCATAAGTTTATGATCCTATTTGTGTACATGGTATCTAGATCGGTCGATCTTCTCTTGTTCATCAATGGTTTCCT
>OZ024862.1:38806174-38811174 GCA_964017155.1 Oasisia sp. SBJ-2009 | reverse complement strand
AGATTACTACTTAATCTAAAGGCCCATGGCATAGGCCATGGTATGATTAACTGGATAGAAAAATGGCTTATTGACAGAAGACAAAGAGTAGTAGTTGATGGGGAGGTTTCAAACTGGAAATCGGTTTTGAGTGGAGTACCGCAGGGATCAGTATTGGGACCTACTTTGTTCTTAATATATATCAATGATTTGGATGATGATATAACAAGCAAGGTATTGAAGTTTGCGGACGATACAAAAGTGTTTATAAAAATTGAAAGTGATGCAGATAAACAGCAATTACAAGATGATCTAAATAAGTTGACTGAATGGTCTGAGAAGTGGAAAATGCTGTTTAATTATGGGAAGTGTAAGTGCCTCCACACAGGACATGGGAATAAAGATGCACAATATACAATGGGTGATACTGTACTAAATACTACCGTAAAGGAAAAGGACTTATGGTTAACTATTAGTGCTGTTATGAAGGTATCAGAACAGTGTGCAATTGCAGCAGCGAAGGGAAACCAAATTCTTGGATTAATTAGGCGAAATATAGTGTACAAGGAAAAAGAACTAATAATACCGCTGTACAAAACAATAGTTAGGCCTCATTTAGAATTTTGCATACAGGCATGGAGGCCATATCGCAAGAAGGATATTGATATACTAGAAAGAGTACAAAGAAGAGCAACCAAAATGAATAGTAGTTATGAAATGCGTCTAAGAGAATGTGGATTAACAACACTAGAAACCAGGAGATTGAGAGGAGATCAGATAGAAGTTTTTAAAATATTGAATGGGTATGAAAATATTGACAGAAATATTTTTTTCTCGGTTAAGGAAGAGAGAAGGACTACAGGACATGGAATTACATTAGCAAAGCAGCAGTGTAGACTAGATATTAGAAAATTTTCATTTTCACAAAGAACAGTAAATGAATGGAACAGATTATCGGCTGATTGTGTAGGTGCTAGTAGTGTTAATATGTTTAAAAATAAAATTGACGTGTACCTAAGAAGGGCGGAGTACATTTAGTTAGATAGGTGGACTCTCGATAAGCCAAAGGGCCTCCTTGTCCACCTGCCATCTAGAGTTGATTCTCTAGGTGGCTATCTTGTTAAATCTTGTTACATCTTTGCCTTAGAATTATATTAGGGCTTAAAGCAGGTGGCCGCTTTGTAAGGTAGCAGCGCTCTGAAATCTTCCGAGAGAAATTGAGATGATGTTCGTTGTGTGGCGCCACTGTAGTCACGATAACAGGTGGCGCCACATCAGGCATCCTGGAAACGGCTTGGCATGATTCACCCTGAAGCACAGAGTTAGATCATTAATCTTTTCCTATAGACTTCCAGCAGGCCGATAATCTGACAGTTACATTGCTAGCCGGCGACAGCTAGGTAGGACAGTCACGACACAGGTGACAATGATTAATGGCGCGCTAGTCGTGGCACGTGCTGTACGTGCAGTGAGTAAGGGGGACGACAATCTGGGGTAAAATGGTCCGTGGTCTAGGACGCCACCAATTTAAGCTGCAAAATGAAAAACCATTAATATGTACGTCAAGTCGAGGGAATGCAGTAATTCAATCAATACATGAACGTCAGCACATGTCTATCTATAATAGTTAAATTACAAATTATTATAAAAACACATCATTCATCAGTCAGCGTTGCTTCAAATGTTTGCGTGGAACGGCAATCCAAAATGTGTATGTTTTGGGCTGAAATTATGCATGTGACCTCGGGGGCTCACAAGGATTGTTTGTGGATTGAGTCTTTTTCAAGATTTGTCCACAGGGTACATGGTGATCTTTGGGATTAAAAAAATTAAAAGGCCGATGCAATTCCATAAGTTGAATTTTGTGTTTTTGGTTTCTACATGATCGTAAAACTAATTATTTTATATGTTTCTATACCATAATATATAACCCTAATATATAATCACTGTCTGTAAAGATAATTATGCCATCTACATTTCAAAATCGCAAAAGCGTAACACTGCAACATCCGCTACCCTAACCACACGCACATACACACGCACTCACACACACACACACACACACACACACACACACACACACACACACACACACACACACACACAGACACACACACACACACACACACTCACACACACACACACACAGACACACGCACACACGCACACACGCACACACGCACGCACGCACACACGCACACAGCACACACACACACACACACACACACACACACACACACACACCACACAATGACCCCAATATCGATGTTTCGCCTCGATCACTCAGCAACTCTCCACTGACCATGGTTGGCTTGCCATATTTCTCGGACTCGAACTTTACTCCATAACTAAATACACTAACATAGAAACTGACTGCCAAAACATTGGAGGTGTTGAAAACATGGACACATACAATCGTTAACCTGACATCATACGACAAGTATTTGAAACTGTCAGCCACACTGTCTTAAACCAAGAGACAAGACTAGGTGAACTTTATTAGCCTCGGTGAGTGGCAGTTTATCATTACAATACAGAATTATTGTTATTTTATTGAAACACAATGCAGCAACTGCTATGTACTTCACAATAGCCCATGCAACTCCAATGGGATTTATGCATATTCCGTAACATTTCTGCTTTTACAAAACATATTTCTGGGAGTAATTGTACTATCCATAGAAGGTTTTATTATCTTCAGCATACTGTGTGATGATGATACATTGTCTAATAAAAATCATCAATACACTGTATTTCTATTTTAAGAAACTGTTTCTCCGTATTTATGTGTAGCCACATCTCCGTCCGTTTTCCATGTATCTTTTTTATGTCGCATAAAAAAAGATATGTTGAAGCTATCGTGGAAAATGTTGAGCAACTGAACTCAGAAAAGCCCCAAACTTGCTTGCACACCAATTGCTCCTCGGTTGTGTTATGAGGATGTCTACCCAGTGGCGACCAGTTGGATAAAGCCGTGCCTTCTTCTTCAGAGAGACAGAGAGAGAGAGAGAGAGAGAGAGAGAGAGAGAGAGAGAGAGAGAGAGAGAGAGAGAGAGAGAGAGAGAGAGAGAGAGAGAGAGAGAGAGAGAGAGAGAGAGAGAGAGCAATGATTGATGTTATATATGGTGCGTAGCCACAGTGAATAATTTAATGATATGTGTCTAACTTGAGTTAGAGATGCAATTGTGTATAACGTATCAGGTATATTATTATTCAAGCCCTTTGCTATTACAGCAACATAGATTATTTATATAGTTTTACAGTATGTTGCCATCGTTCTTACATTCCATCTGGTCATTATTTCTATGATTTCAAGGCTCAGCGTTTCACATTTCGAAACAGATGTCTGGGCTGTGCAACGTCTGAAAGAACCGACATGCAACATTTGTTATGTATACGTGTTCTTTATTTGGCAATAATTATACCCTATGACGTTACTGCATTTGTAGCAGTAATGTATTGTGACAGCTCAGTAGTGCATATCATGTCTGGCATTATTGATTTACAGATAACTGTTGGATAATTGCACTAAATTTAAATCAATATCGTTTTATTAAAATGTAATGTGCTTTGGAATTTCGCTGGGTTACTATTGTCTAAACAGCCGTGTATAATTATATAGTCGCAATAAGCGTCGCACTGGAGCCATTTTTATGTTATGAGGTGACACGGGGGGTGGCTTGGAGAGTTGGAATGGACCCCGGTGGCAGTGACTGAGTAAGCGTGTCCAAAACCTCAAGTTGTATTCGACTGTGCTACACACACAACCGTACGACAATGCGCGCACACGTGCGTATTGTTCGATTTATGATTACATTAATTTGTGTTTATTTGGTAGTACGGATTCTACTTTCTGGGTATTCAGTCCTTGACGATGACCGCAAAGAGCCGAAGCCAATCTGCGTGATGTTTACATTCGTGAACGCCGCCAACAATGCCGTACTCCAAGATGCGTTTCGTACAACTGCAAGTTCGATACTTCGACACGCTTCAGTGCCGCTCGACATCTACATCATTGGTGACAAGGCAAGCAAAGACCTGGGCGAGAATATTATCAAACAGAGCAGCTCAAACGTGACTCATCCGTACAAGGTAAATGCACTACGTAAAAAGGCAAACTGTTATGTGTTACAATGACGAACATGTTTTACCAGCTATATTAGGGGGCTGATATTACTGTCGCTAGACGTCTACACAGACCACTCATATCTGGATACAATTGTAGGAAAGAAAGTAATACATAATCGTGACATTTATAATGCGTCGTTCCAACAATAGTTGCTCACGGCGCCGAACAAAATGTTCTCAAAAACTGACAACTGTTTGGATTCGATTAAATAATAAAAGTTAACTTTCAAAAGTAATAATAATACTAATTGTATTGTTACATGGTGTCCTGTACATACAAATATTATTCAGTACAGTAGAGTAATAATGATGCATTGGGAGTATATTGCAAAGATAAATTATACCATGCACCAGCTGGAATGAAGCAACGTTGTTTATGCTCCTTATTCATATACTCAAGTTGTAAAGAAATCATACTTCGTGAAAAAAAGGAAACACCACCATCATAATATTCTAACTAGTAAATTAAAAATTGTGCATTATGAGTGTACCACAAAAGAAAATACATGATCGATGCACGTGTGTTAATACTAAATTGTCTTTAATAGATGTGCAGCAGAAACAGAAGACGTAATCTATATGTTACCGTTTATGCAGAAGTAGACAGTTAGCTGTTTTATGATGTGCGAAGTGGCACAATATTATAGATAGTTATTCAAAATAAGACTGTTCCAAATTTTTGGTCCGACATAGGCCTGCAAAACGGTATTTCATACGCTAGTTTCTGTCTTGTGCTATATTTATGTGTATTGGTTAACAAAACAAAACGTTATTAAATAATTCATGTAACACACCCTTATTGTGCTTGAACATTACAATACAGCACAGGCATGTGTTTATCTGATAGATATTCATTATCTGCAATGATGTAAATAAAGACTATGTGATCAAAA
>OZ024862.1:38801174-38803674 GCA_964017155.1 Oasisia sp. SBJ-2009 | reverse complement strand
TCTTAATTGAACTTTTACTTTTTTTTTTAGCTTTTATTTGCACAAAATAAATAATGACTGTTATTTGTTCGTAATTGAACTTTTACTTGTTTGTTTTATTATAGAATTGTTAAAATTCACAGTCCCTAAAAGCCTTACAAATTAAAAACATTTCAACATTAAACATTACGTCCCAACATATAATAAGCCACAAATTATATATATATATATATATATATATATATATATATATATATATATATATATATATATATTAAATACATGAAATTCATAAAATAGATTTCAGTCCTAAAATGTCTCAGTCCCATAATACAGTAGGTGCCCAAAACAAATGTATTGTGCTTAGTTTGTTGAAGACTTCTTACACCATGTTGTCCTGTCATGGGACTGATCCTGCTGGGCTGTTGAAGTACAGCTTCGTATGGATGAATGCTAGCAAATCCTTACAAATGTCTTACGATCACTATAAATGCCTTGCCATCAATAAGAATGTCTTGCGATTGCTTACGAAAATGTTACGAAAACAATAAGAATATGCTTTCCTGGCGAATATTAGGAGCATGTTCCTAATATTCGCAACAGGCCAGGAACGACCGCGAATGCTTACGAACACCTACGAATGTCTGGCGATCACTTTGCGATCATTGCGAATTGGTGGCGAATTGCATTCGTAAGCCCATTCGCCATATATTCGCCACTGTGTGAGAGTAGCATAACGGGCGAAAATTATTACATTATCGGGTAGCAAGTTTATTACATTATCGGTTGATTTTATTACATTAACGGGCGGTTATTACATTATCGGTTGATTTTATTACATTATCGGGTAGTTATTACATTAACGGGCGATTATTACATTATCGGTTGTAACACACGTAGTCGTTCTGTAGGCTGTGTTCACTCGAACGTAGCGATCTGTTAATTTGGCCGGTGATGGTCTGTAAATAAATTATCGCACTGATGTCGGTGTCGCGCTTACATTTTTCCGGTCGTTAAAAACGTTCTGATTGACGTTTCTGCGGATGCGCTATAAATGTAAAATCATCTATGTCCAGCGAAACAACAAAGCATTTTCGGTATAAATGCCACGAGCTGTTCGCTTAATTTCCTGTGATGATTACTGTGAAGAGTTTCTAAAAATGTCGTTCAATGCAATAAAATATTACGTTTCTTTTATATAAATCACTGTCGCGGATTATGGCGCACTACTGTCACGTGATTTACGCTTGCTATCAAAATATGCCTCCAAACGTGTTTGCCTCGTGTTAATTTGCGACAAATAACTTTGCTGAGAGGTTATATACATCCTAACGAACAACCCGTAGTATTTATACCATAAATGCTTTGTCTTTTCGTTGCACTTTGATGATTTTACATATATCGCGCATGCGCAGAAACGCCAATCGGAACGTTTATAACGCCGGAAAAATGTAAGCGCTACATCGGCATATAGCTTTATCGGTAGCGATGTGATGTGAAATGATTTCGTAGCGCTATCGAGCCCAGTAGGTATTATCTGCAGTCGTTGCATTTGTTCCTGGGGCAGTCGGTGGAACAATGCAATTCCAGCGTCATGGTGACAAACGCATATGACTTGTTCAGATGTTATGTAAGGTCTGACTCTTGCAGTATTGCGCAGGTGGAAAATTGCAGGTGTGCACGCAGCGGTTACATATGTCTGTGCTCGGCTCGGCGTCAAACTGCATAACACAATTTCGTATACAAAAATAGATAGAGCGACCAAAAACTCATCAGACCGTATTTTGTGTAGCTCGATTTTCTTAAGCTGTTGGATAGAATCGACCACAATCACTGCTGTGTTTGAGTCATTCAGCATAAAGAAGTTTGCGAGCGTCAACAGTGTCGTCCGAATAGAAATTATGTATACAATCATATGATATTAGTTATAGTCTCCCTCTTCCTCCCCTCCCCTCCCACCCTCTCCCTCCCCCTCTCCTCCCCTCCCCCTCCCCCTCTCCTCCCCTGCCCCTCTCCTCTCCTCCTAGCCCCCTGCCCCTGAAGGGGGCAGGGGGCTAGGAGCTCAATGTACCTGGCAATACAAAAACGCGATATACGTAAAATATTAAAACATATTTACAAGTAGTGTAAAGCTATACAAATATAATTTTTAATGTAGACTAATTCAATTCTTGAAATTTAAACCTATTTCCCTGTCAAGCATAACATTTTTCATAGCGGGATTTAAAAATAATGTTTAACCAGTGGAGTTACCCAGCGATTTGTGAAGAAAAGGTCACCTGCGCTAAAACGTTTGGAAGATATATAAAGAGTGGCGTACTGAGTTGTTGCGGGTAAGGTTTCGCGATAGCTAACACAAAATAATGCTCATACACCCAGCAAAATAGTTGTAGACGGCATAATAACGTTATCTCTACGATGATATATAGAAATATGAAATTCTGCCGCTCGAACATCAAGTACATTCTTTTGAAATTTTGAGCCACGAAATTTTCTAACTCCACTCATTTCAACGAGCCCG
>OZ024862.1:38661174-38796174 GCA_964017155.1 Oasisia sp. SBJ-2009 | reverse complement strand
GTAACATGTAACATGTAACATGTAACATGTAACATGGAACATGTAACATGTAACATGTAACATGGAACATGTAGCATGTAACATGTAACATGTAACATGTAACATGTAACATGTAACATGTAATATTTACGTGTAACATGTAACATGGAACATGGAATATGTAACATGTAACACACACACATATATATATATATATATATATATATATATATATATATATATATATATATATATATATATATATATGCACGCACACACACACATACTAACCGAGTTACCCCGCCATGCCTGTGAACAAAAGGCAGTCACCTGCAATAACACCGTTTCACCTGTTCGAAATCGGTTCATTTAGGCTATGCTTAAAGTACACTAGGTAAGTATGCGTTCATCTATATAACGCGAAATAAAAATGAACACCAAACAGTATCAAGAATAACTGTACCAATAAAGTACCAAGCATAACTGTGACGAAATCATACATAGGCAGTTCGACCACAATGCAAACATATATTTTGCAATATATGTATTACATGTTTATCTGTTTGCGCAATCTGCCGCCGATTAGTTCGGCTTTTCATCGCGTAAATATATACACACACATATATATATATATATATATATATATATATATATATATATACATATATATATATATATATATACATATATATATATATATATATATATATATATATATATATATATATATATGTATATATATATATATATATTTGTGTGTATGTATGTATGTATGTATGTATGTATGTATGTATGTATGTATGTATGTATGTATGTATGTATGTATGTATGTATGTATGTATGTATCTTGAGCACATCACGGGAGGATTACAAACATCGTACTAAAACATATACATAACACATTCTTTAAGAAACCATTTCTTCATCTGGGTTTCACACTAGGATTGAACCAGCAAACCCCACGCCTGTGGGCATTCGATACCCCGACATTATAGCATGGAAAGGGAATACTTGTGAGATCATCGATTCCAGGATTTGGGCCGACAATTTCGTTATCAATGAAGCCCACAGTTGTATTACACCAACCCGTCATTAATAAATGGAAAGAGAATGTATAACTCAAAATCCTGACCTGCTGGGATAAATATGACTTCCGAATTGGAACCAGCATATTGGATGTAATCTAAATTGATTCCGCTAGCAAAGGTTGTGGTATTGCGAAATAGAAGAAGTCGACGAAATCGACGAAATCGACTAAGTACAAGAAACCAACATGAAATCCACGAAAACGACTAAGTCCTACGAGAAATGTGTACGTTATTACATTATCAGGCGAAAGTTATTACATTATCAGGCAAGAGGAGTTTATTACATTATCGGTTGAAAATTATTACATTATCGGTTAGCAAGTTTATTACATTATCGGTTGATGTTATTACATTATAGGGTGGTTATTACATTATCGGTTGATTTTATTACATTATCGGGTAGTTATTACATTACCGGGCGATTATTACATTATCGGTTGTAACAGTCATGTATTCGTGTTGAGTGAAAACGAACAACGTGTAGGGTGAATGCATTACCAAAGAGCAAAACGACATCAAGAGGAATATTTTAAGAGTGCAGTGGTCTATCCACTCCTCGGAGATGGTGGAGAGTCGAGACTTATGCACTGTTTGTTTATGTTTCGGACACCTATTTCCTAAATGTAGTGCATAGTGACTATACTTTTATGGATACAAACAAAATAATAATGTCTTTCGCACTGTCTGTTTTTCAATGCAGATAATTAATTGTTTTATGTGTTTGCGAATATTCAATACAGTCACGGATGTGTTTATGTAGGGCTGGGTAAGGGACTGAGAGTGTTCCTGCGTTAGAAATAGGGGCCTGGTGCAACCAATGTCTTATCAATGTGATAGTACATTTACGTTTTAACATTTCAATTATTAGTATGCTTTGTAAGAACTTGTACGAATGCAGTTATTTTCATAACAAATTAGTGTTTAACTTCTAATGTTTCTAACCGCATTTCTGTCAATTTACTAGCATATTGTGAGCGCTGTAGTGGGCCTATCAAATACCACCACACTCGCAATATTCATTCAATATTGTTATTCTGATATTACAAATTATAACAAAAAAAGATAATAGTTGAGCAACACACATAGGCATTTGCGTCCTTTATTTACAATGTAGTAATTAGATAATTATCAATGTGAAAGATAAACAGATCAGTTGTTTGTACTTTGCAGAATTCAGTTCTTAATGCCTCAAAATGACATGTTGCTCCTGTCACATCTGTTTGTTCTTGCTATAATTAATGCATGTATTATTCATACACAAATATTCACCACTGTCTATATATAGCCATGCATAAATTCAATCAGCTAAGCGAACCATAACAACGTACAGTGAACACACTTGTCCTAGTTTGAAATGGCAGCACAGGATTCGAAACCGGGTATACCTGATTGAGAGTCTGATGCCCTACTTACTGCGCCACTGCGCTCCTACAGGTTGTGCAATTGTAGCTGACGATCCTTGCGATGTCCTCCATTGTATAGTCATGAATCACAACTGCGATATATACTTGAGAGTATAGCGATGTTCCTCCATACCTTCGCCACCATCGAAGATCCGTCTATTAGTCCATTTGACAGCTATATGTGTTCAATAGCCAACCTAGAAATATCTTAATTCATAAACGTTTTTGCTGATCTAGACTCGTATCGGATCCTAGAACTAATTCAGCTTGATTGTCCAAACGGCAACTTTGGGCAAATCTGGTAATTTGCATAAATCCAAGATGGCGACATGGCATATTTAAAAAAAAAATTAGAACCACTAGAATAATGTATGATACCTCTTTTCATGGGTGTTTTGGTACGTAGAATCATTAATGACGTTACATTTTAAGAGAGAGAGAGAGAGAGAGAGAGAGAGAGAGAGAGAGAGAGAGAGAGAGAGAGAAACAGACAGACAGAGACAGACTGATAAAAACAGAGAGAGATAGAGCGAGGCAGAAACAGAGAGACGGACAGACAGACAGACAGACAGACAGACAGACAGACAGACAGACAGACAGAGGGAGACAGAGAGAGAGAGACAGAGAGAGGGGAGAGAGAAGGGGGTTTCACTTCTACAACAGCTCTGCAACAGTGTTTATTACCATACTTTTTCATCGCTGGACACCACAACTATGCAAGGTCCCTCTCGTGGCACTGCCTCGAGATGTCAGTGCTCCTACCTGCCGAGGCCAAGGACGACCTTCTCTCCGTTGCATTTTTCTACAGACACAAACCAGACAGTTGGAACGCTGTATATGCTGCCGATCAGTTCGGGGAGCAGACGGCTATCACATTATCCTCAACACAAGTACCATGGATTGACTCTTTCCCCCTATCTGTATAATGTTTCTGACACGCTTGACCATTACTACTCTGCAGATCTATCAAGCAGTTCCACCAAGACGCCGCACAAGGAGGAATGTGTGAAGAGATGTAACGTTAATGAAGATGACCGCCAGCCTATCAGTATAGAACTTGGCAAATGTTCCTACACCCTCGATACCGAGAGTGGTGTCCTCTACAACATCCATAATAGACAAGTGGCTCCAACGATGGTCAATGTGTCAGACATATGGTTCTGATATTTATGTTTGATCAACATGATCAAGATGTTTGATCAACATGATCAAGTGAATTAGTATCCCTTGGGCTGCATTTGAAGTCTATTGCTGAGGTGTTAACATCATCCAGCCAGTTATTCAACTGCTTGACTCCTGTTCATTCACCACCCCTACCTTACTTTTTTCACTTTTTAAACAAATCACCCATATCTGATGGACCAACAAAAGATAACATGACAGACTAGATATTAAAAAATCGAAAGAAATTTAAAAAGTACGGGTAATGCAATTCTTACAAAATCTAACTAATCACAGCCGAAATGAAACTTAGATCATTTATCATTAATGTTCAAAACAACTCAAGTTCAGTGCATATTTATGTCTTTCTTTTCTTCTTGCGCTTGGAATCACGATTTGAAATGGCAGTTTGTACATCATCAAGTGCTTTCCTGGCATTCTGGATTATGGCATTGGCTGCTTCAGCTTTGGTCATGGCACGCCCTTTGTCTTTCATTTTCATGGTCTCATTCAACATGGACATTCCTTCTTTCAGCAAAGCCTATGAGCTTTCTTCCTTCTTGAGCAAATCATCCACTTCTCTTTCTTCAGCTTCACCTTCGCCTCTGTCTTCCTCCTGTCTCCTTTTTGCATGACCTCTCTCTCTCATTCTTCTTCCTTTCTTCATAGCTTGCATGGGATGAGCGGATGCTGTTGGCTACATCTTTGGAGAAGGGCAGCCTGTGAGGTTCACTCCGATACTTGGATACGTAGGATGAAACCGTACGCAGAATGCTATCAGCTAAACATGTATATCATGCGGTACCACGCGCGCCTCTTGGCTTCTCCAGCCACGCTATGGTCTACCTCCTGCATTCATATCGCCAGAAACTGAAAAGAATGACATAATGTGTTCGCAATAGCGTTGGAACCATGAGTCCACATTGCATCTCCACTGCTGTTTAGCATGTAAGGACTGGGACTAAATACGCGTCAAAAGACATTCATGAATATGCAGACACTGTGACATCGCACATAGGCTTCTGCTACGACCTGTGTACCAAATGTTTTGAAAGACTGATTTTGTCTCACATTCTCCCACATGTTCAATCTCAACTGGACCCATACCAGTTCGCTTACCGTTCAAGAAGAGGCACTGACGATGCAATAGCTTGTCTTCTACACAAACTATTCGAACACATCGAGACAGCTGGTAACTATGCTCGAATCCTATTTATAGATTTCAGTTCAGCATTTAATACAATACAAAGGCATGTCATGATTGGTAAACTACAGAAACTAGAAGTTCCAGCCGCATTTGTTCACTGGGTTTTCAATTTCCTAAGTAATCGCCCGCAGTGTGTTAGAGTGGGTGACATAAAGTCACCAGTGATTGTTAGCAACACAGGTGCGCCTCAGGGTTGTGTCCTGAGCCCATTTGTGTACACTTTGTATACAAATGACTGTCGGAGTGTGGATCCATCTACCCAATATGTGAGGTTTTCTGATGATACAGCCATGCTCGCTCTTTTGAGTGATTTTGTCTCATACCAGTCATATGTTTCTTCAGTGGTACGTTTCTCGAGTTGGTGCAGTAACCATTTTCTATATCTGAATGTTTCCAAAACCAAAGAAATGTGCATTGACTTCCGTCGAAATAGAACTGTCAATAGTCCTATTGTCATCAACGGTGAACCTGTGGAACAGGTTGATTCTTTCAAGTACCTCGGTGTTATCTTAGATGAAAAATTGTCATTTACAAATCATGTTACAGCCGTGCAGAAAAAGTCTCAGCAGCGACTGCACGTTCTTCGAAAGTTACGAGCTTTCTACGTTGATCCACTACTTCTTCTACGTCTTTACCGTAGCATAATTGAACCTCTCATAACCTACTGCAGCATTTGTTATTACCCTGCTCTTTCGGTGAAAAACCGTAACAGGCTTCTGAAAATCTCACACGTTTCCGCCAAGATCATTGGCTTGCCTACACCAATGCTCTCCGAAATAATTGACCATGCAATTTTGAAGAAAGCTCGTGCTGTCGCTACTGAGTCTGATCACCCGCTCTCTACGTTCTTCCATGTACTTCCGTCTCGAAGGAGATACCGTTGTATAAAATGTAAAACATCTCGCTATAGCAGGAGTTTTGTGCCTGAGGCCATTAGAATGTTGAATGCTAAATGATTCATATTGCTGTCAACCGGTTGAACTCTTCTTATAGTGGATACATCTGGAATTCACTTGCATTTTGTTGTGACCATCCCACATATTGTAGATCATGAGTTGTACAATGCATATCCTTTTTAAGGACAATAAAGTGATTGATTGTATTCCCCAAAAGACTTTGATAATGTTCGGCAACGATGAGCCGTTGTTCATCAGAAACCTTAAAATTAGCACTGTAATCGTAGGGGTGCCTTGAGCATATGACGTATGCATATATTTCAGCGGCCTCAATACTGAGAAAAACACCAGATAATTTTGTTTAATTAATCACATAAGAGGTCGTAGCTTCAAATTATGCAAGAAATCACATTGACGTATGCAGCTGCTTTATTATTATTAAAAAGTAATTGACTCTTTGGATGCGTCCAGAAGAAGTAACATAAGCGGCCTTATTGAGTGCATTAAAACAACAGGTGAAAGCATCTAGCTAAGGTCAACCAAATAAGTAGATAAGTATACCAATAACATGGCCTAAATATTACCGGGTGTATAATTAAAATACAAAATTATTGTCACTGTTTTCTCACCTTTCCCAGCCTTTCCCTGTGTCGCCGTTTTGGTTGTCGCCGTTTTAAATTTGTCGCCGTTTTGACCAGTACCCGTACTGTCATACAAGCAAAATAGTAAGTACACGACACGTTTGAAATGCTGATTATTAAACAAAAGACTGTTGTATATCATATAATTACGTTAACAAATATTTCGACATTCTGTGACGTTCCGGCCAGGTTTACGAGCGAAGACGAGTCATGCCACTGTCGGCTTTCCATACCAGCCTCGTTCCTGAAAAACGATGGCGGCGGGTCCTATCGCTGAAAGAAACCAGGGTATGTATTCAACACAATGCTAATTCGACGCATGCCTGTTTGTAATAAAATGTTGCTGATATTGTCACGAAATTGCAGCGCCTTCATATGTTGTTCGGATGTAGTGGAACCGTTCAGAACAATGTAGAAACTGGTAAATATTTAGGGCACGTGTCGCATCAACAACGCTCAACGACTACGTTGCCGGCGTTGGAGCACTTCGGCCAAACAAAATGTAATACACAAGTATTTTCATTGCTATTATGGCGACACATCTGTCCCCCATTGAAGTAATAACAATGTAGGGTAACCCAATGTAGTATGTTAGGATTTTTTTTCAAGAATAAATACGGCTTAATCCGTTAGTTCTATCCGAGCGATATTTAACAGTGCCGCATATTATCGCCCACGTGGTATTGTGTAGCTTTTTACCAGTCATTTATGTTATTATAATAAACTCTTCATTACCATAATATAACGAATCAATGTAAATTCATTACACTTACAGGTGCACGTATTACTAGTACAAACTGATCGGGAAGCACCACATAATCGTAAACGCCATCAGCCAAAAACACCCTAACTTTCCAGGCTTATACAAAGCATCACATGCACACCCTCTGCAAATACCAACATAGCTCTTCAAATATTTTGAAATTGGAAAAAAGAAGAACACCAGCAACTGCTCCAGACCAGTCAAATCATACTGCTACCAAACCTGCATCAGACTAAGACTAAGTATACTTATATCGCTTGGGATTCTACTAATAAACAAACCAAAGATGGTGTAGAGACATACCACCAGACACATACACAGTGATAAGCAGTGCCACAGCAACCCAACCTTAGTGATCCAAACCTGAAATGGCAGTCCCTAGAACACAGCACACATAGCTAGTCTTACTCTGATGAACACTGCACCATAGAACACCTAGCTGCAGAAAGGCATCCCATCCGGTGAATGGTCCAATGTTCCCAACACAGGACACATGCCATGATGTTCTTTCTTTATAATAATATTAATAATGACTTCTTTTGCGCCAATATCCTCAAAGATCAAGCTCAATGGCGCAAATATAGTCACAATAGAACCATAGAACAACCAAAACAGTAATTTCAGCTCTCTCCAGAGGGTTCTGAGTAGTGCCTACCAAGCTCTGCCACAGAGAGTGTTTAAGTGCTTATGACCCTTGTTTTAACATTTTTTTATAAACATTTCTAAAAAAAATAATCCGAGGTGTACACTTTTACTATGGTTAACATAATTCTGACATGTAGGAGATCATGATCATCATCCAGAACAAAATTCTAGGGTGTGTCATTTTAACTAATTTCTTAACATGTATTGTATGATTTGTATCTACAGATGCCACAATCTATGTTGGGGGCCTGGACGAGAAAGTGTCGGAAGCGATCCTTTGGGAGTTGTTTCTGCAGGCAGGACCAGTTGGTAAGTGGAATTGAGACTAAATTGAAAACCTTTATTGTCCATAAAATATTTCACATAAATTTGTATTTGGCCTTACCTGGTTATAAACAAAACAATGATTAATATATAAGACAAGTAAGAGATAGTTTTATAATGATCTCCAGATATGTAATATGATACTAGTTTTATGTTTCAATGATTCTATCTGTAGTCAGTATAAAAAGATGCTTACAGTTATTTAAATAATTGACTGAAGTGAAATGTTTAATATTGTAATTTTATAATTTGATTTTCAAATCAATGTCAATATAGACAATTACCGCCCAGGTAGCTTTCAAACCACTTAACTTCTTCATTACAGAAATTGTGCTAAAAAATATGCAGGGGGCAATAAGCTGCATATGAAACATGTGGAACTCTGTCTCACAACTGCCTGTTTTGTAGTGAATGTACACATGCCAAAAGACAGGATCACACAGGCACATCAAGGCTATGGCTTTATCGAGTTCATGGGTGAAGACGACGCAGACTATGCAATCAAAATTATGAACATGATCAAACTCTATGGCAAGCCAATACGTGTCAACAAGGTTTGTTTCCTTATGTCTTTTTTGTTATATGTCTTGTCTATAATTGTGGGGAATGTAATGATTGTTTTTTTTTATTAAAGATACACTGATGGCAATGATTGATTTATCATACCATATTTGGCCAATAGTAAATTTAATTACCTGTATTTTTGGTCAATAGTACAATAAAGTACATTGAACTGTAGTAACACACGTTAACAATGTTCATAAACCTAAAATTTTATTATGTGATTTTGTTTATTTAAAGAACTAACACATAGTCAATCATAGCAGAGCCATTCAAAGATTCACTATTTTGTGGAATCTATGGACTCCAAGGCATAACAGTAAAATTATTATCAATATTCACTCGTAAATAATTGTCACACAGTCGTAAACAAGCTAATCTGAATATTTGTCGGATCAGCAGCCAAGGAATTTCATTACACTAACACCAAGTACCCATAAATAATGTATGTTTTCTCCTAGACACAGCCATTTACAAATAGGTCTGGCAGTGAGTAAATGGAAAATAAACGTATTTGTAACATTGCTGCTTATCATAGGGTGTTCTATACACATCTTAGATTTTTTATTTTTGAAAATTATCCATATTTTAATTGATAACACTCCATCAACATATAACAAAATAAAAACATCACACATCCATCACTTTTGGACACGTTTCCAATAATAAACCAGGTATTTATTAACTTTTTCCTGTGCTTCTTGAATCATTGACATGGCAACATCTGGCTTGTTTTTAGGCTTCGGCTCACCAGAAGAATCTTGATGTTGGCGCTAACATCTTCATTGGTAACCTGGACCCAGAGGTAGACGAGAAGCTGCTCTACGACACGTTCAGTGCCTTTGGAGTCATTCTACAGACACCAAAGGTCGGTGCTCGTGTTACAGTCAAAGGACACAGTTCGTGGAGATATTTAAATGGATGTTATTGTTGTAATGGAGACTTGTAGTGTCTTACTCACGCTGACTACTTGGTCGTATCAGTGGCCACTGTGTAGGTCAGTTTGTTTGGAAGTTATGGGTTGTTAAAGTTGAATTGCTTCACCCAAAGAAAACAAGTTCTGAGATAAAAATAATGTAGCTTTCAGTCCAAACCTTGCAAAGAAGCTCTGGTTATAGCCAGTAAGTCCAAATAATATTATTCAAACCAGTAGTAAATTGTTTTGTGTTTCTAAAAAATGAGAAAAATTAAAATCTACATTTTCATCATGTAACTTGGTTTTACCTCATTTTTGGAAAGTATCGTGCTGTCCAAACAGGTGCAGCCTGTCACATATTTTATCACCACCAGTATATTTAAGCAATGAGGTGTTGTTTCACCAGATTATGCGGGATCCTGACACGGGCAACAGCAAAGGCTATGCATTCATCAACTTTGCGAGCTTCGAGGCGGCAGACATGGCTATTGAGGCCATGAATGGCCAGTACCTCTGTAACAGGGCTATTGCGATATCATATGCATTCAAGAAAGACTCGAAAGGAGAGAGACATGGATCAGCAGCTGGTGAGTGGACGATGGTCACCACTGACCTCTTGTCTTGACCCCGGGACCGTTTCGTTAAGATAATGAGCTAGTAAAAAAATGCGTCATTACATCGAAACAGCTGTTAAATCTAAGGCAGAAAACCCGCAGTATTGTGTAGTAGATTATTCCTTCAAATGTGGCATCATGATGTTTGAAGTTCATCGTAAGGACCAGATATTGTACTGTATAAGAACTAACCTTTACCTAGTCTTACTTAACTGACTGTCGGTTGGCTGCATAACTATGCCGAGAAGACAGTCTGGTGATTCTGCCGGCTTTTGAATATTATCCGCGTGATCTAAACAATACAATAAACTCACAGATACTAGTTAATCCGTTTATTTTGTGTTAATATAAGGTTAATTCTGAATAGTTTTTATAATACAGCATTATTTGATAAAAAAAAAAGGTATCCTTATTTAATTTGTATGCTATCCGTGTGGGGCTAGACAATGCTGCCACCTAACGGATACTGGTTAATCTTGCCGTAATTCTTATTTTATAAACAACTGTAAATTTGAATTATTACTTATTTTTGTGTTAATGTAAGTTCTATGTTGAATACTTTTCATAGGATATCATTATCTTGTAAACGTATATCGTTATTTAAATTTTTATTTCATATTTGGCCTGAGATCAGTGTCTCTACCCCACAGAGTATCTATGCTCTAAACCCCCTAATCTGGGGTAAGGCCGTCTGGCAGTTACAAATGCAGAGCATTAGTTTCCCAGGCAGAGTTGAGGGGCTGAAAGGTGCCGCCACCTCACAAAGCCTGGGTAACCGAGGCTAACCTTTACCAGTAGTACACAGTATGTTGTGTTCTTGCAGTGTCTGCATAGATTTATTGCATCATTATGTTGTTCAGTGTGCGATTCTCTTACTGACGTCATATTTCAGGTTGAAGCCGTCAGGGCTTTATGCAGGATAAAATAATTGCCAGTCACACGTTTTGGTGGACACATGGATGTTAACTGTTAAGCCAGTTTATAAACTTTCAAATGTGCCTGATGACCCGAAAAGGGTTACAAACACACATTTGACACCAATTACACCCACTTTCAAGGCATAAATAACAATATCTATGGTTTTGGAAGACATTTTTTTCCTGCTTCTAAATTGTTTACCCGTCCACCCATATTTCTGCCCGTCCATATTCGTTTTTACCCGTCCAAATGACGGGTGGACGGGTCTCTACATAAAGCTATGGAAGCCATTGTCATTTCATTCTCATATCCCAGGCTCTGCTGTGGGTGTTTTTCAGGCAGATGTTTATTAAAAACAATGCGTGTGTTTCAGAGCGGTTGCTGGCTGTGCAGAACCCCTTGTCACAGGCCGACCGACCCCACCAGCTGTTTGCAGACGCCCCTCCAAGTCAACAGAACCCCTCGTCCACCACCCCATCTATACCTCTTGTGCCGCCCCCACCCCCACCTGTGTCGGGCGACATGGGTACCGGTGCCCCACCGCCTGGTATGCCTGGTAAGTTGCTTTGTAAGGGTAGATGAGGGTAGCTTAATCGTGTCAATATTTCCTTAACACATCTTACTGAACTTGCCTATTTCTTACTGATAACCATTTCACCGTTATGTTACTGATACAACATATTTGGTTCACTATTATATTTCACTATACTATTTTTAAAGTACCCCCCAGGGTATGTTTAATTCAGATTATGAATAAAAAAGGTAATTTTTAAATAGTCTTTGAGACACCTACATAAGAGACACAAGTATATATGGGTGTCTTGTCACACATATATATGTATATGTATGTATATATATTATATATATATATATATATATATATATATATATATATATATATATATATATAAATATAACTAGTGAAATAAAATAGTGAACCAAATATGTTGTATCAGTAACATAATGGTGAAATGGTTATCAGTACGAAATAGGCAAGTTCAGTCAGATGAGTTAAAGAAATATCGACATGATTAATCTATTATATATATATATTAATTAATAGTTCGTTTTGCCTCATTACCTTGTGTAAAATGTACACTTGAAAACCTGAAGGCTGTTGCCAACTCATTTAGCGCATCTATGATATTTTCCACTGAAACATTTTCACTGTGTCGTTTAATGTCATGATTGTGCATTTTTGAAACTGTGTTTCCAGGAGGGTCAGTTCCAAACACATCAGTACCACCTCCACCGGTACCACCACCCATACCACCACCTGGCATGATGCCGCCTCCATTCATGCCACCGTTCATGCCACCACCGCCTGGCATGATGCCGCCACCAGGTAAAATTACACTAGAAAATGGGCCAAATAAAAATTGCGTAATTTATTATTCATAAAGTTAATGAATTATACCATACGTTTTTGCAGCATATCTTTGTAATGTCATTTGTACATTTTGGTTCATTACTGAACTGAGATAAAATTACCATTGTTTTTTGGCTTCAATGTATTCGGTTCAAAAGTTGGAAGTTAAAAATTATTGGTAATGTTACATATTAACACCGATTTAGTTTCCTGTGGGTTTTTTAAAATTGCTTTATTTTGTGCAACAAATTTATAATACCAAATGTATTGCCATTATATCTTGTTTTCAAATTTTATATTTTGTTTGTGTCGTGTGGTGGAAACAAATTAATATTGTGATGAGCTAAATAAAATAAATAAGCACAATTTGGCAGGCATTGTGCCTTTGATATATTTATTCTAGTCTTAAGAACATAATAATAAAAAAAAATTAAACTTAGGAGGAAACAACATCCTTTAAAATAACAAATAAACAAAAAATTGAACTGTTAAAAGTGCTAGTAGTTTATGGCAACTTCATATTTCAGGGGCACCACCACCACCACCGATGTCAAAGCCCATGCCCCCCATGGCTCCCCCTCCACCAATGTCTAGCTCAGGGGGCTCATCGGACAACAGCAACATGGAGGGCTACCCCTCCACGTCACAGAGCAACTCTATGGCTCCTCCCCCTATGCCCCCCGGCATGCCCCCTCCTCTCCGACCCCCTCACAGTAAGTACAGATTTTGGTTTTATGCAAGTAGAGGTAATTATTTGACGCGGTTCAGTTCTTGAACAGCATGGACTTCCCTTGGTTAAAATCAAGGTTTTGAAAGCCCGGGATCTTCAAAATCGCATGGATTTTTAAGTTTCTGTAAATACAATGGTGGTCACGCATAATGTTCGGTTCTCCAACCGTGAAAATGAAGAGTGGCAAACCACTCGTCTCAGAGGGAGTCACTGTGGTTTGACTGTTACCTTTGTTTTATTCCTTTGGTGTAAACTAGTACCTGTATGCTATAACTACATGTATGTAGAGCATAATGGCTCAGGGGTAGAGCTTCGGGCTCTCAACTATGAGAACTCGGGTTTGAATCCTGTGCTGCAGTGTTAAAACCTTGGACAAGTTTTTTCACTCTACATTGCTCCAGTTCACTCAGCTGTATAAATGAGTACCTGACTATTGACAGTGGTGGATATGTGTACGAGCAGCCTTCGCGCATTAATTGTAGCATATGGCTGGATGCTTCCCAGAGAAACTCAGATGGTGTCTGAGTGAACAGGTCTGTCAAGTCTCACGGTCCTGAGGAATGTGGGATACAAAATAAATGTTTATGCTGCTTATTAAACAAATCTAAATGATGACTATGTTGTAAATGTTTTCATGAATTCATGTCCATATATTTTTCACTTTTCAGGCAGCGGAGACATGCAGGGGCCACCTCCGTTTGGACCACCTCCAGGGATGTTCCAAAATATGGGAAATATGCCCCCTGGTATGCGAGGGCCCCCACCCCCTGGCTGGAGGGGTCCCAACCGTGGGCCACCCCCTATGTTTGGTGGTAAGCAAGCTTTTGATGCTCAGTATGTTAATAATGCCCCATCCACAGTGTGTCTAGAGCTTTTAAAACCTTGTTGGTTAAACTGCTACATATCTCTGGTGTCTCTAGGACCCTTAGGTCATACGCTTCCAAACAACCTTTTGTTCCTAAACTAAGCCGACTATTGGCAAAGGTGCTTTCTCTGTGGCTGCGTCAACAATTTTGAATCAACTCCCTATTATGATTAAATCTTCTGGAACTTATAAACACCTTTTGTAAAAAAAACTGAAACATATTTGTTTGAAATTGCTTTTCAACCATAAATTGTCGGCGGTTCCATGCTCCAGTGACAACTTTTGCCTGTCCCCATATATGACTAGCCAAGTGATTTCGTTTGTTACGCCTCTGAGCTTGAACGTTTTAAGGATATGGGCGCTACAGAAATGTTATTATTATTATGTTTAAATATGTAGTTAATTATTAGGTTAAGTAATGTACATAATAAGTTTAATAAAAGATTGAGTAGTTTTGAATATTGATTGTTAGGTCAATTGTGAAAATGTTAAGAATGTCAACTAAGAAGTTAACAATAATTTTGTAGTTTAGTTTGTCCATTGCTTTCATCAAGACTGAATAATAAATTTTCACAAAGTCACTTAGTTTTGGAATGAAATATGTCAAATATATATTATATATATATTATATATATATTATGTATATTATGTATACATATATATTAATTCACCAACATTGTGTGGGTGTGTTTTACATTAATATTTGCTTACATTTAAGTTTGGATGTTTTTTTTTTCAGGCCGAGGGGGTCCACCTCGTGGCCCACCCCCTCCCAGGGGGATGAGGCCACCCCCACCACAGTTCAGGGGCATGCGACCACCCCCCATGAGGGGGCCAGGACCCGGGCCAGGGCAACTGCCACCCCCTCCACCTCCACCCCCCGACTACTGAACACAAGCAGGATACAACAGTTGGCAGCTGTTTTCCCATGATAACATGGAAATAAACTGTTTATTTGTGTCATAGGTACATATGTTGGTTACGACACTGTGACTGCCATTCATTCATGCCATTCTGCCTGTTCATAGGTTGGGGGATTCAGACCAGTTGTAAACCCTCATTTGGCAATGCAGCTTTGGTTTTTTACAGTTTGATTATTGTACACATGTGAATATGTACTGCGTGTGTGTGATGAAAACTGATGTAACAACGTAAGGATTGTTTTCTTGTTGGACAAAACAAAACGATACTTTAGAGAATCACCTTTGCACAATGGATTAGTACAGGTTGACCTGTAACATTATTTTGACTTCCTATATAATACATTACAATCATTAGCAGGTTTCCAGAAATGTTTTCGCTGGTTTTTTACTTCCATGTTTGGTGTGTAAATTATTGGTTGCATTGCCTTATGGGGTTTCATCGACATCAATTTATCATCATGAAGCATATGGCCATTTATCTTGTGGCAAACAGTTCCAGTGTGCATGGTTATTCCATGTATGTAATTAATGTTTTTATTTTTAATTAATCTGTAATTAATGTTTGTCTTAGCATTTGTGATGATATTGTTTTACAGAGTACCATGTTATTTGTTCTGTCACAACAATGTTGTGATATAAGTAAATAAATGACTAGAAAATGATTGGTGTTGTACAGTTTCATAAATTAATACTGTGTGTGTACTCATACTTGTTATGATAGTTCTAATGCCAGACCTATCTTTGAAAAAAGGAAGCAAAATAGCAAACAAAGATGGTGTATTGACCAGAACTTTAATACATGTTGCACACACGCGCATGCATTGCAGCATTCCAATGACATTCACATAATTTGAAAAATAAATTGTATCTTTAATAACATAAATAACTATATTACAAATAATGCACATCATAATAAATATAAACTATCTGATCTCTATATAGTATACACATAATATACATGCTTCTGCCTAAGTGTCAAATCTCCAACTCTATTTACATCTATTTATCTTGGTCTGTCTGTTTCAAGCATTTACCTGAAGCACAAACAGAATGCCTACTTTTTTGTAAGTTCAATATAATTTTATGTGACTTTTCACCAGTTAGGATTGTAAAGTATATGTTGGTAGTTGTATTGGTGTAATGCTGAATGATAGTATTGTAGGTTTACACTGACAGCAATATCATACTTGTAAATCAATCGAGTCTGAAGTTAAAATGGTGTACACCTTGTAGCTGGTTCATGTCAACCAACAATAGAATTAATTTCCATAAGTGTCAAATTCAATGAACAATGATCAAAATAGTGTTTAAAGATACTAATAGTAATTACAAATTTGGAAATGTTTAATTTTTTATTAACAAATCGATATTTCTTTATTTTTCAATCGGCCAATTAGTGCATATTTTTCTCCAAACTGACACATCACATTCAGTTATGTAATTCACGATTGGTGTACATTTATGAGATTATATTAAATACTGCACGCAAATTAATAACCAACATGATGCACAAACCCATATTCTAACGCTATAGCTATTCTGCAGAACGTTCACGCTGTTGCATATAATATATATACATGACTAGATTGATAAGTAGAACAGGTCTTCTTCATCACGATTGCACATGCATGTTTGCGCATGCTTGCACGTACAAAGATCAGATCTGCAATTGAACATCACACACAACTTACAAATACGATTTGCAAAATTAAGTCTAACCATAGGAATATGTTACAACCCACTTTCTCTATGTTCCATTGTTGCATTTGCAATATTTTTGCAGTAATTTTGCTATCTGTAACTTCAGGAAAAATCTCCTGTTTTTTTATTAAAATGCAGGCCAAATGTTCAAAATTTACCTCGTCATATTTTGTGACATTTTCATTTGCACCCCTCCAACAATAACACATCATGGAAGGTGTGGGGAGTTACTCCAATGGCAGGTTACAACTGACCACGAAAGTCGACACATCTGATATGTTGCATGGATATTTAACTGAAGCACACAGAATCGACTGATTATCTTCCAAGTTCTCTCGTGACTAAGACGAGATGCAGCGTCTCTGTGTGAAGTCTGTGCCTTGTAGTGTGTATGTTGGGTCTGTATCTTGTGTGTGTTTGGGTCTATGGTGACCTGTCTGGTTATCACATCACCACTACATTACACTTGACCTTTGACCCTCACCATTGTTTAACACCGACTGCGACTCGTTTGCTGTGCATTAGTCCCAACACTGCTATGCTCCTTGTCCTTGCATTGCCGTGCACTGTCACAGCTCCACTGTCCTTGTCACAGCTCCACTGGCCTTGTCACAGCTCCACTGGCCTTGTCACAGCTCCACTGTCCTTGTCACAGCTCCACTGTCCTTGTCACAGCTCCACTGTCCTTGTCACAGCTCCACTGGCCTTGTCACAGCTCCACTGTCCTTGTCACAGCTTCACTGTCCTTGTCACAGCTCCACTGTCCTTGTCACAGCTCCACTGGCCTTGTCACAGCTCCACTGTCCTTGTCACAGCTCCACTGTCCTTGTCACAGCTCCACTGGCCTTGTCACAGCTCCACTGTTCTTGTCACAGCTCCACTGTCCTTGTCACAGCTCCACTGTCCTTGTCACAGCTCCACTGTCCTTGTCACAGCTCCACTGGCCTTGTCACAGCTCCACTGTCCTTGTCACAGCTCCACTGGCCTTGTCACAGCTCCACTGTTCTTGTCACAGCTCCACTGTTCTTGTCACAGCTCCACTGTCCTTGTCACAGCTCCACTGTCCTTGTCACAGCTCCACTGTCCTTGTCACAGCTCCACTGTCCTTGTCACGGCTCCACTGGCCTTGTCACGGCTCCACTGTCCTTGTCACAGCTCCACTGTTCTTGTCACAGCTCCACTGTCCTTTTCACAGCTCCACTGTCCTTGTCACAGCTCCACTGTCCTTGTCACAGCTCCACTGGCCTTGTCACAGCTCCACTGTCCTTGTCACAGCTCCACTGTCCTTGTCACAGCTCCACTGTCCTTGTCACAGCTCCACTGTCCTTGTCACAGCTCCACTGTCCTTGTCACAGCTCCACTGGCCTTGTCACAGCTCCACTGTCCTTGTCACAGCTCCACTGTTCTTGTCACAGCTCCACTGCTGTGTCTCCACTGTCACTATTTACACTGTGCTGTCCACTCCAATACACTGTCCATTATTACTGATATACACTGTCCCCTCCCTATCATACATCGTCCCTCCGTCCTCCCTCAGTCGCTATACTCGTTCCTCCTCACTGACGGCCAGCACAACCACTTTAAGTCGATGGATCTCGTGCTGCGCGGAGTCAAGGTCTGTGGACAACTTCGTCTCTCGTTCCCGCAGTCGTTTCACCTCGTGTTGACTCGCCTGTAACAACAGAGTAGTGTCACTGACGACATCGGTGGTGACACCTGATGTGAGTGGCCGTGTTGTCAGGAGTGTGGATATAACAGGGTCCGTACGGGGCCTCGAAAAGCCTTGAATTTGACTGGACCAAATTCAAGGCCTTGAAATCCTTGAATTTTACAAAGTTGTCTTGAAAAGTCGTGAATTTACTTGTGGTCAATAAAATATTGTTTTTACTCAACTGTTGTGACGACAAACAGCCGGAAAAGGAAAAGCCTATGCACAAAAATAACTCGTGCACATTGGGCAATCAGCATTTCATTGTGGTTGGCGCCATTGTTTTCTTAGTCTAGTAAAAATGTTAATGTTAACTTCATTTACTGCGCTTAAAAGTCCATACGCTGTTAAGACAATCTTGAATTTCTTTTTCAAATAGCCTTGAAAAGTCTTGAATAGCCTTGAATTTTAAATGTGTACGGACCCTGATATAATACGTGCACAATGTCACAACAATGTTTGGAGTCACGAATGCAATTTTGATGTCACAAGTGCATGTAGTGATACATCATGAGTTTGCACAGTTTGACAAATGGGCAGTGATGAAGAATGAGTACGATGTGACAGGTGTCAAGAGTGTGCCATGCTGTGAATACATACGATGTTACAAGTGTGCATGATGTCATATGGGAAAAATACACACCATGTGGTGAGTGTATGATGTCACAAATACACATGACATTACAAGTGTATGATGTCACAAATACTCATGAGTGTATGATGTCACAAGTACACATGATGTCATAAATAAGTGTGTATGATGTCACAAATACACATGACATCATGAGTGTATGATGTCACAAATACACATGAGTGTATGATGTCACAAATACACATGACATTATGAGTGTATGATGTCACAAATACACATGACATCATGAGTGTATGATGTCACAAATACACATGACATCATGAGTGTATGATGTCACAAAAACACATGACATTATGAGTGTATGATGTCACAAATACACATGACATCATGAGTGTATGATGTCACAAATACACATGACATCATGAGTGTATGATGTCACAAATACACATGACATTATGAGTGTATGATGTCACAAATACACATGACATCATGAGTGTATGATGTCACAAATACACATGACATTATGAGTGTATGATGTCACAAATACACATGACATCATGAGTGTATGATGTCACAAATACACATGACATCATGAGTGTATGATGTCACAAATACACATGAGTGTATGATGTCACAAGTACACATGATGTCATAAATAAGTGTGTATGATGTCACAAAGACACATGACATGAGTGTATGATGTCACAAATACAGTCCTGTTGTCACATACCACAGTCTGTTTGAGGAGCTCCAACTTGTCACACTTGAGTCTGTTCACTTCCTGCTTCAAAGTCTCCAGCTGTTTCTGTGTCGCTTCTGTAAAAACACAGCAATGACACTCAACAATCATGTGTCGACCAGTTTGTCACTGTTTGTCTATAAAATGCATTAACATGCACATTGTATTTAATATATAGTACATCTGGTCAATCAATCTTTCTTGCTGTCCAACTTTCCCTATTTGTTGTCATAAAGAAAAAGGTTTCGAGCCAGAAAGTAAATGAAACATATTGTGCAAAAGAAAATCTGACAATTGCACATGTTCAGCTCATGTTTTAGTTGGCTTATAGGTAGGATAGGTTCATTCACAACTAATGTTGACAATAATTATGTGACAGCCAGAAGGTTCATTGCCCACTTAAAAGATCTACAACTCATGTCAACAACAAGACATGATATGTGACATCACAACACAAGAATCATGGATTAACGTATTAGTCTATTAGATATTTGTTCTAATATACAAAGAACCACATACTATGTTAGAAAGTCCCTACTAATATCGCCAATTTCATAAACAATGTAAGCAGATAATGTTGACAATTTGAAACACTTCTTCATGTCAATCATTGCAACTCATAAAATGGTAAAAATGCACAGAAAGATATTTGTCAAACAACAGTTTTTCAAGAGTTAAACAACAGTCTTAGATTATTTTAGAATACAAACAACTAAATTAAATTTGTAAGTGCAATTGGGCACAATGCAATTTCAGTATACATTTACAGCAAGAGCCACAAAGAGTGCAGAAGAATAGAACCCCATTAAACTACGACATACTTACCATCTTGTTCAAAGACGCTTCCGTGGTAACCCTGGTCGTCAGTGAAGCTGGCGGACAGTGAGATCCGGTTGTTGGGTAATTCTGTCGACGACACAGACTCCTGGAAAGTATCCACAGAGTCCATGAGACTGAGCCAACACAAGTGCCTTTATATAGTATTAATTTTTATATAAACAATCAGCAACTATTTATGTAGATGTACATATAAAATATGCCACACTCAGGAGGCTGGGGTGGTTTACTGGCGAGACAACTCATGGCATGGTAATCTTTGTATAAGTGTTATTTAATTCAATTAACAATTTCTGAAAAGTTGGCTTGTCGAATTGTGATTTTCTGTACTTCCAGCCCAAGTCAGGTCAGTTTTTGCTAGCTTTTGTAGTAGATATTATGGTCAGAATTAGCACAGCTGTGTGGGTCTGCAAAGATTCTGATATTGTGCTGCATAAATCCACATCAATGATGTCCTCGCTGCAGGTGTGGGGCACGGGTCCCGGATGTTTCGGCCCAAAACAGTTTCGGCCAAATGGGACGAAACTGTTTTGGGCCAAAACATCCGGCTCCCTGGGACACTGCAGTGGGTTTCATGTTTTATGGTGCATTTTAGTCTCCCACAGAGACGTAATTAGAGAGCTCCATTTATCTTTAGAACGTCCAACAACAAAAGCTGTAAGCTGTGTGTGTCAAGTACCTGCCATGCCAGTGTCAAGTACCTGCCATGTCAGTGTCAAGTACCTGCCATGCCAGTATCAAGTACCTGCCATGCCAGTGTCAAGTACCTGCCATGCCAGTGTCAAGTACCTACCATGCCAGTGTCAAGTACCTGCCATGCCAGTGTCAAGTACCTGCCATGCCAGTGTCAAGTACCTGCCATGCCAGTGTCAAGTACCTGCCATGCCAGTGTCAAGTACCTGCCATGCCAGTGTCAAGTACCTACCATGCCAGTGTCACTGTCCTCCTGGGTGCCGTTTGTCTCTACAAGCACGGTCGTGTCATCCGTGCTGTTGACACTGCTCAGAGAGCTGCAGCGTGACAGCACAGCTTTGAGACGACCCCTGAAGAAAAACACATGACACTGAATACAGCTTTGAGAGGACGGTCAAGAAATGATGACACTCAACTGCCCACTCAACCGTCCACTCAACCGTCCACTCAACCGCCCACTCAACCGTCCACTCAACCGTTCACTCAACCGTCCACTCAACCGTCCACTCAACCGTCCACTCAACCGTCCACTCCACCGTCCACTCAACCGTCCACTCCACCGTCCACTCAACCGTCCACTCAACCGTCCACTCCACCGTCCACTCAACCGTCCACTCAACCGTCCACTCAACCGTCCACTCAACCGTCCACTCAAATGTCCACTCACCCTCGACTCTGTGACATGGAGTCTGGACTCGACTGAGTCGATGACGTGGGGCTGCTGCACGTCTTGAAGGACGACTGCGTGATGGCGCCGACACTCTGACTCGGTGTCACGTCACTGTTGACACTCTCAGTTGGTGTCACCTCTCCGGTGACACTCTCGATGAGTCCACTGCTGCTCTGACTCTCGTGTAGTCGGCCAGAACTGGTGGAGTGAGAGGAGCAAAGATGATCAAATGTATTTTTTTAAGTGCCGGTTGATTGTGTTTTCTAAAGATTGAAAGGGTTGATATAATGAACTTATTTGTAATCTAGTTAACAATCTGAATACATATGTAATTAAATGTGTGTGCATGTGAACATATATGTATATGTACATAGACACACATACACACATACACATAAACTTTGTCTTCTGCACCAGAACTGTATTATATATCAGAAAGAGCTTTGTTTGACTCACAGTATCTCTGTGGATCTTCTCAAAAGCCAAACTCTAAACAACAATTTGGTATGTTTTACCAGTTATCAAAACAAATCAAATAATGTAGTGTTTCAGTTAAAACTTCAAAAACACACCTCTATATAGCCCTATCTATTCAGATTACAATTTAGCACCACAACAGCAGGCTAAAACATATCACCTTTCAAGTGACAACACTGGCAGATATTATAACCCCAAAATACCAGTGAGTAGGAGTGGAAAGTAATGGATGTTGGCCCCAAAAACTGGAGAGACCTGAGTTCTCAAAAAGGCTGAAAATAAAAACCACAAAATAGCCAGGCGATTGAGACCACTAACTCTTTAAACACCAGTAAATGTGACGTACTTTTTCTTGCGGTGATCTGCGATTGTGGTGCTGCCCTCTAGTGTACAACCTTCAGAGTAGTTGCGTCGCAGAACTGCGATGCGGTGTCTTGGTGCTACAGGCTTCTGAAGAACAGAACCAAATCAACATAACACAACAGGTGTATTTACAAATGACAAGGTTAATCAGACACACCAGACTGCAATGCAGAGCATGTCATCTAAACTTGCTTCTTTGTCACTGCTCTGTCATACTGCAACAAACTTTGGTGTCACAGATTTAGTGTCACAGGAAGATGTCTCTACTAATAAGTAATAAGGTGTTTAAAGGGGTTGATTCATAGTTGTTAGAATCCATTTCCACTTTGTTCAAACTTCACTGTTATATTACTTAGATGGTTCAATCGCCTACACGACTACATCTACTCTTATCATTAAAAAGTCCGGACCTATAGTAGCGCCACCTGGTGATGTTTTGGCACAACATAATGGCGGACGATGATACAAGACCTTGATTTGTCATTACAACATCAGCACAGTACAAATTCCACACCGCCATCAACAACAGCCGTTTTATTCTAAAAACTTTCCTTTTCCTACTTCTATTTACATCACAACAATTCAACAATCAATGGTTTTCTATAAACCAATCGACAGCCCAGTCCTTTGGCTTCATACAGAGCTGCTTACCACAGTCGTTGTCATCTCGTTCTCCCCCACAGGTGGCAGCACTGGTGATACGAGCCCGTTGCTGATGCGCTTCGTGGCAGATGTCTGCGGTGGTGTTGCCGTGGTAACCGTCGACAGACCGAGGTCAATCGACTGGCTGCGAACCTTCCCCATTGCCCGGCGGAATGTGCTGAACAGGCGACTGTTGTTGCTCTCGGCGGCTGGTTTTGGGGCTTCCGTAAACGGCCACTGGCCAAACACCTGCAGGTTTCGCTCGTGCAGATCCTGATAGAGCGAGTCTAACAACGCCGCCCTCGTCCGACACTGCAACACGACACGCTTGACTGAACTTGATTGAATTCCTCTAGAATATTCAGACTGTGGTAATGCTGGGTTTTCTCGTAGTACCAAATATGTCCTCCACTCGGTGAGGGAAAACCCCGAAGAATGCGACTCGAACAAGTGCGATTTATTGGTCTTGTTTTACAAAATTTATGCGTGAAATGTTATGTAGTCTTTCTAAAAAGGTTACAAAAGGTACTAAATAGTAATATAAATGGGAAATATGCACTGCCAGTTGATAGAAAAGATATTAAAGTGGGCTTTGGTGACAAAAAGTTAAAATCATCAAATATCATCGTGCAATGTTTATGTGGCGTTTTCTCGAAATCAAGTTTGCTGACATGTGACTCATTTCGTTAGAACAGGTCACACACACACACACATATATATATATAATATATATATATATACATATATATATAATATATGTACATGTTGAAGATGTATTTAAACGTCTATAACAAAATAGCACCTAAAAATATTTATTAGTGTTCTTAAACAAATGTATAACTAGCCATAGGTGAAAGTAGTCAATACTCACTTCTAGTGACGCAAACTTCTCTGCTTTGTAGCAAGCATGCTCCGCGTTTATGAGTTTTGTGAGCAAGAATTCGCGGAAGTCGTTGCCCGAGTTAAACACTGCCCCATCGGGCATTTTTGGGCCAAAGTTGGGCACGTCACTGCGTGCCGTTACCACGACCTGGGAGGGTAAGAACAAGAAATATACAATAACTGTTTCAGCACACATCCTGTTTATAATAACCATCTTGCTGATTCCAGGTAAAGGAACAGAAACCTTCCTATTAATAAAACGTTTGTGGTTCAACAACATATCTGTGGAGTCAAGATAGGAGAATGTATAGTTACTTAAACTTGGCACACTTGAGTCTGTGTACTGTGTCACATGACTCTGCGATAAAAACAACAAGGCTTTGTACTGTATGTTAAAAATCCCATACTTTGATGTTTGGAAAGATGACCTCAGTAAAGCTGGCTTACTACAATAAAAGTACGTTCTTATATAACACACCACCAGTCCGCAGACCTTTAAGGACCCCTACACTTTATTCCCTGGCGGATGTGTTCAATCGAACACCATCTCAAATTCTCTGGGAAGCATCCAGCCATGTTGCAATTAATGCACGAAGACTATTTGTATATAGATATCCACCACTGTCTACAGCCAGTTACTCGTTCATACAGCTGAGTAAACTGGAGCAACTTGGGAACTTGGGGATCGAACTTGCCCAATGTTTAATACGGCAGAACAGCATTTGAGATTCAACTGAGAATACACAGCTCCAGTCACGGTATGTATGTTCCCTCCTTTACAATACCGCAAACAAGGATATAGCTTCAGTGTGTCCAAAATTGTTTAGCAAGGTAGTCACACATTCTCCGGATTATTCTCGCTCAGTGCCGCTTCTAAAATAATTGCATTGGCTACTTGTGCACTATCGCATCATTTGCAAGATTTGTACAATAGCCTATCAAGCACTCTCATCTACACAACCAGCATATCTAAATTCAATGCTAACTCCAGCAAGAAATTCCAGACAGCTACGCTCAACCCTCTTTACATTCCTCGGGTGAAAACGAAAGCCGGGACCCGAGCTTTCTCGGTTGCCGCACCAACTCTGTGGAATTTGCTTCCTGCCAGTGTTAAATCAAAAGGTAATACAGTTTCATTCCGCCAACGTCTAAAAACCCATCTCTTTAATGCTGCCTATCCTCCTTAGCCTCCTAGCTTCTTCATCCATCCATTGACGACTCACGCATTGTTTTAGATTACGAGTTTGTTTAATCCCTGGGTTTTGTCGCGCCACTGAGCTTGATCTTCGAGGATATTGGTGCAAAAGAAGTCATTATTATTATTATCAGTGACTGCCGTAGAGCATTTGTGACATGAGACGCACCTTGTACTGTGTGTCAGCCGTCGTGTCGTCCAGGACGGGTTGGATGACGATGAAGGTGTGGAGGAAGTGGGACGCGATCATGTCGGGGGAGAACGGAGTGTTTGCCTCCTGGAAGACGATCGCCACGATGTCGTTGCCAATGTGTCGCTTTCGCTGTAGCTGTGATGAGAACAGGTCGGTTAAAAATAATAATAAATAACATTATTTGTCTACGCCATATCTCTAGCAATAAAACCATTCAGAGGTGCATTACACTTTACACGAATATACAGATTACCTTAAAATACAAAATAGAGATGTAGTTGTAAAATAAATAGCTCAGTAAAAAAAATTCAATATAAATAAATAATATTAGTTTTAATAATACTAAAATTGACAAATAATAGTTAATTACATTACAATTTAAAAATAAATAAATCAGTTGACATGTATTGCCTTGTCACAACGTGAATTTATTACTTAATGGTTTATATATGTGTACAACTTTACATCTGTGCAATATACAACTACACTGTGTACAACATACAAATGTGCAGAAGTGCAACTGTACAGTATACGGCATACAACAGTGTAACTATACAATATATATATGCATAAAATTAATGTACAATAATACAACTGTACAACTTCACTGTGTACAATACCATACGAGTAATCGGTTGTGTTGCGAATACTGACATCAGAACAATAACAGATTGTGAATAACAAATTGTAAAATGAGCGTTAAAATATGTCTATACTTCATACAAAAAAAAAATTAAAGACCGGAAAATATGGTACTAGTAACATTTACATTAATCACGAATTATTAATTAACTTTGTTACTATGATGGTAGTGCTGTGTTTTTACGATGTATCATCCCACACATTGTCTACCTGTTGCTGGTCTCCCTCGGTGTAGGGTAGTAGGGTGGACACGTGAAACATGACCTCACGACCCTGGTAGACTGTGAACACCGACTCCTCTCCCGTCTGGCTGTGCACCGTGTCCAGTCCACCCCGAAATCTACGACCAAAACATACCCCTTCAATGGTCCAAACGTCTGCTAACCGTTGTACAAAATCCTGTTCACTAAACCTTCTAATGGTTTTATTGTACACATTTAATGGAACAGGTTTAGGTCCTACGGGAAGTTGTGTTAAGACTTTTGTAAAAAAACGGCACAAAACATTAGGAAGCACAATATGAACTCCCATATACACATTGTCAGCACACCGCCAGCTCCATACACATGTCACACTGTCAGCACACTGCCAGCTCCATAAACATGTCACACTGTCAGCACACTGCCCGCTCCATAAACATGTCACACTGTCAGCACACTGCCCGCTCCATAAACATGTCACACTGTCAGCACACTGCCAACTCCATAAACATGTCACACTGTCAGCACACTGCCAGCTACATAAACATGTCACACTGTCAGCACACTGCCAGCTCCATACACATGTCACACTGTCAGCACACTGCCAGCTCCATAAACATGTCACACTGTCAGCACACTGCCAGCTCCATACACATGTCACACTGTCAGCACACTGCCAACTCCATAAACATGTCACACTGTCAGCACACTGCCAGCTCAATAAACATGTCACATTGTCAGCACACTGCCAGCTCCATAAACATGTCACACTGTCAGCACACTGCCTGCTTCATACACGTCACATTGACAGCACACTGCCAGCTCCATAAACATGTCACACTGTCAGCACACTGCCAGCTCCATACACATGTCTCACTGTCAGCACACTGCCAGCTCCATAAACATGTCACACTGTCAGCACACTGCCAGCTCCATAAACATGTCTCACTGTCAGCACACTGCCAGCTCCATACACTTGTCACACTGTCAGCACACTACCAGCTCCATACACATGTCTCACTGTCAGCACACTGCCAGCTCCATAAACATGTCTCACTGTCAGCACACTGCCAGCTCCATACACTTGTCACACTGTCAGCACACTGCCAGCTCCATAAACATGTCACACTGTCAGCACACTGCCAGCTCCATAAACATGTCACACTGCCAGCTCCATAAACATGTCTCACTGTCAGCACACTGCCAGCTCCATACACTTGTCACACTGTCAGCACACTGCCAGCTCCATAAACATGTCACACTGTCAGCACACTGCCAGCTCCATAAACATGTCACACTGTCAGCACACTGCCAGCTACATACACATGTCTCACTGTCAGCACACTGCCAGCTCCATAAACATGTCTCACCGTCAGCACACTGCCAGCTCCATACACTTGTCACACTGTCAGCACACTGCCAGCTCCATACACATGTCTCACTGTCAGCACACTGCCATCTCCATAAACATGTCTCACTGTCAGCACACTGCCAGCTCCATACACTTGTCACACTGTCAGCACACTGCCAGCTCCATAAACATGTCACACTGTCAGCACACTGCCAGCTCCATAAACATGTCACACTGTCAGCACACTGCCAGCTCCATAAACATGTCACACAATATCAGCACACTGCCAGCTCCATACAGATGTCACACTGTCAGCACACTGCCAGCTCCATAAACATGTCACACTGTCAGCACACTGCCAGCTCCATAAACATGTCACACTGTCAGCACACTGCCAGCTCCATAAACATGTCACACTGTCAGCACACTGTCAGCTCCATAAGCATGTCACACTGTCAGCACACAGCCAGCTCCATCCACATGTCACACTGTCAGCACACTGCCAGCTCCAAAAACATGTCACGTTGTCAGCACACTGCCAGCTACATACACGTGTCACACTGTCAGCACACTGCCAGCTCCATAAACATGTCACACTGTCAGCACACTGCCAGCTTCATAAACATGTCACATTGTCAGCACACTGCCAGTTTCACAAACATGTCACACTGTCAGCATGCTGCCAGTTCCATAAATTGTTGCTTTAGTTTAATTAACTGCTGCAGATGGCGCCACCATTGTTTCAGTTTCATTAACTACTGTAGATGGCGCCACCTCTGAGGTAGCACCACTGGAGATAGAGTGGTGCAAATGACTGAGATGACATAAACATTATGCGACTGTGTAAACAGTTTTCTGAAACAATAAACTTGTTTTCACATGATTCCCTTGCTAACAACTTATAGTGAATACTGTGACGTAATTCATTAGTGGGTACACGTTCGTCACCTGTGGAGATACTTCACATAAACAACACATTATTTATAAACATGCTTTTAGCGGCAAAACCATGATTAACAAACACTATCGGTGCACCACTAGTAGCTGAAAATAATGTAGGGTTTACACTAATCACAAGGGAATACCGTTTTAGTAGGTGTCTAATGTAGCCGAATTTGGCCATATCACAGACAGACATCTCACTCACCTCGTGAAGTCTTTTAACTTGACGCGGCTTCCGAGCAACTGTAGAAACTCCTCCAGTGCTGGAGAGTGTTCACTGTTGGCAAACAACTCCTCCTCCGTCACCTGCAAGAAACAACAGCCAATGTCAAAACACAACTGAAATCAATCACACGATACAGCTAATCACACGTTAAGTTACTGGAAGTTGCCTCAAAATGCACTACTTTAAGCTAGCTTTTAATGTATAAACGGTTACCTTTATGGACATGTGACAAATACCAACATATGACGGAGTGCTGGAACATCATTTATTTAAATCATACCCTAAGATTCATCATATCAAATATGCATTTCATGTATAGTTATTGGGGTGTTTACTATTATACTACTACATGTTTTATTATTATTATTTATTTAATAACATGTTATGATTGATTACATGTACTAATTTGTTTAAATATCACTTTTATATAATTTATTTGGTTTACAATTGTTGCAATCTTAGTCTTATTTTATTTATTTATAATTTATACAAGATTTCATAGTCACACTCATATGAATAAATTTTATTTTGTGTGTACATAACTTACATTGTTTTACAGAAGATTATGTAAACACTACTGAACAATGTCATACTCTCGAGACCTGTGTTTAAATAAAGTATATATACTATTATTATTATTATTATTTAACTGATGAGCATAAGAAGTATTCAGTCTGGATATTACTTGTAATGTATAGTTGTTCACAAGGCAAGTCACAAAAAACATCCGTAACTGAATGGATGATGGTGAACATTTCTCAGATCAGTCGCAGGAAAACTGAACCTGGTTAAGGCTACTGTTTGGAAAAACCATAAGTCATCAGAAGTTTCATGAATTAATTCCTGACAGTTTCACTCAAAAATAAATCTATGAAAATTTAATATGCATACATAATACAATCAGTATTTACCTTGTAGATTGTTACACACAAACACATACAAACACACGCACAAACACACACACTACCAGTACTTCCATTATAGCTAGATTAAATACACGCATAACCACAATGTCAAATTAAGCACTCTCTTGACAATTATACTTTTTATAACCAGCTGGATTAGGGAATTTGAGAAGATATCATATTCTGATGTATGATTGATTACCATAGCAACCGAAATAGAGTGCATCTCTATCGCATGGATTAATCTGGCCTTGGGAAAAAACTCCAAAGTGCAAAACAAAGGGGAAAATAACCGAGATAAAATTGGCCCATTAAATATCACTTCATTTTATGTTGTTGAAATATTTCTCATTTTGATCGCCGCAAATATGTCCAGATATGACAAATTCATTAATGAAACTGACAAAATCTCACGCAGGAATCTCTGATTCTCAAGATGCCGTTGTCCAACAGGTTCATATCGACGGTTTTCCATGAAAATTGATGTCCGTGGTGTAAAAAACACTCAGACTTCAGCGTGGCTCGGCACAACATGCTGGCACAGTGTTACAATAAATCAAGACTTCCATTTGCCATCGCCATTCAGCAAATCAAGATGGATGGAAGGCAGTGGCTAAAAAACCGAGGCGAGTGTTGCTAAGTGGTGTTGAAGCCAAGGCTGTGAGGGGGATTGCCGACGCTGAATCTTAAATCAGCTACCTACGCGTCGATGACATTCAGCTAGCGGTGTATTTACAATATCGGGGGCGTGGACTATCGCGTTAGTGACGCAACAGGTTTTACACAAATAATTTATGATAAAATTGCAAAAACAAGCCTGTGGAGTCTGGCATGTCAAGTAGATACATACCTGGCCAAACCGCTGATATATGACGCCAAATTTGAATGTATTTGTAATGACGTGTTCGTCAAAGTTCAGTAGCAACTCAGAGCCCTGTCACAAGTAAAAACAGAGTGAGGTGAATATCTAGTATAGATTCGACTTTTAAATATAATACGATTTGTAGAATCATTAAGTTATTTTATAAATATGAGGTGAATATCTAGTATAATCCATTGATTCGACTTAAAATATAGTGTGATTTGTAGAATCATTAAGTTATTTTATAAATATTTATAAATATAGATAAGCTCATTATGTTTTTTAAGATCCAAACATGTTTTTTTAGTATCAAAGAACTGCCTTATTTGATAACAAAGAAAAAATCTAAAACGTAAATAAAATAACTGGAAATTATAATTTCTTTAGAATGTCATGTTCATTACAATTATATGAATGCATAAAATGTAAATATTTATACCGGTATGCATAGAATAATAATTCCATATACAGTCTACAGCCACAAAATGTACACATGGACTTTCATAATATATGTTACAATGCATGACACATAAAATAGAAACCGTTATCAATTAAGCCAATGAGACATTTTAAGAAAGCATGTCATTCTGTCATATCGTGTGATTTATGTGCATAGAAAAAGTAACCTAGATTTATTCAGCTTTGTGAAAATAGTTCCACGTGATAAGAAAAACCTCACCTTTGGAAAAAGCACTGGATGAAATCGTTCAGCCGACACATCTTCACACAAAACCTACAAAAACACACAAATGTCAGCCTTGAAATAAAATCTACCTCATGAAAATTCATATTGATTTTTCATCCACGTCGACATTAAACAGATGCAAATATTATGGAAAACATTAATCAGCCACTGTGGCTTCATGCAGGGTCAAGACAGAATGCTACGGTTGTCTTCGATCAAACCTGTTGTACTGGTAGACAGCAATATATTGTCATTTATAGGATGAGGGAATCAATCTGTACATTATACACACATACAATGACAGGCATCCTGCTGTAAATACTTCTATGAACCCAGGTACCAAACAATGAATAACAATCTGGTAGCTTCAAATGTAAAATGTATAAGCGATTACCTAGCGATTACCTAATTTTATGAAAGGTCATTGTGGCAACTAGATGTTAAACCATAAAGAAGAGAGGATATGTAGATTGTAACATAAACATTCTTACACCACGACATTCTCTAGATGGACATGACACATCCATAGGATCTGTGGTCATTTCAAAGATGATAAAATTGAGATGCAAGATCACAAATTTTGGTAGACAGATGCTTACATGATGTTTGAATGATGCACATTTACTAGTAATACAAAACATATTTCTGTAACGATAAAATCGGTGACATAGACAAATAAAATGATAATACATTTAGGCTTTAGCTGTCACGTCAACAATCTCATAACAATTTTATCATGTGAGCAACATTTTAGAAATGTTTTAGAAAGTACATAAATATGAAAATGTTTAACAGTAGCTTCACATGTTCAAAAATTTAAAGGAACTCATTTTACTTTTTATTCTCTTTCAAGTATTATTACAGTCACAATCTATTTTCCTTACAATCCCTGTTAATGACCAAACCACCACATATAATTATTAACATATTTTATGGACTTTATGATCACCCCTTAGACCCAACGATTACCCTTTACCACACCAAGAAAAGTTATTTTTAGTGAACTTGTGGGTGGCATTAGACTTACTTTTGCAATCTTGCTGGGATGAGGGTTAGGTCCGAGGGTGCTTGAGGGCACAAGGTCATGGAGGGTACCACTTCTTTTCCTGAAAGAAACAACATCAAAATAAATAATTGGTCGCGCAGTAGAGCACTGGACTGTCAATCGAGGGGTCACGCAGTAGAGCACTGGACTGTCAATCGAGGGGACAGTGGTTCAATCCCACCTACCGCCGTTTCGAAACTTAGCCAATTTCGTTCACCTCACATTTGCCTGTGTCTTTCGGAAGAGACACTAAAAACCGGTGGTCCCTTCTATCTGGTGTCTATCCCAGGGGAAGTAAAAGACCCCACACAGGGGGTAAATATGTAACCTGTAGTGGACTCACAAATTATCGTTGGACTTTAAATGCCCCTGCAAAGGGCCCCGTCCAGTATATGGGAGAAACGCAAAGAAAAAGAATGAAAAAACCATTTATCAATCTATCAACATGACTGCATAGCTGGTTACCGGATATTAAGATAAAGGTGAATTCTTATACAGAGCAGTATCCAATCCTCAGGACTGCTCAATCAAACACCATCTCTACTTTACTGGGAAGCATTCAGCTATGCTCCAATTAATGTGCAGAGACTAGTAAATATGCACCACTGTCTACGGCCAGGTATTCATTTACACAGCTGAGTGAACTGGAGCAATGTAGAATGAAGACACTGGCCCAAAGTTTGACATGGCCGCACATGATTCGAGCCTTGGTTCTCTTAGTGGAGAGTCTGAAACTCTGGCCCCTGCACCACTATGCAGATCTTTCTCATAAACGAGATATAATTAATTCTTGATTAACATACAGCACTACCATTTATTATTAACAATTCATTATTGTTAGTTTTAATTAAAACCTACTCGCATATGTTGCTTGATGGTAGTGTGACTTCACATTAAATTATTTAATAAGTAATTCTGCTGAAAAACTCGTTCTCTTTCAGTGACATTCCTATTGAAACATGTTCACGTATGCTAGTATTCACGTGCACACGTGTTTGCCTGTTTTCTTTTAATTCTGAACTATGCATTTTATCATCACCACACTCTCTGACCATCAACCCTGCCCTATTCTAACTTAGGACACAGTCGAATGCCCTCATCAGGTCTTGACCTTCTCACTGACCACACAAATGCCAGTGATCTCCCGGGGGACGACGTGTCCATCTCACTTCCCTGGGTCCCTAATTAAACACCAGCGAATGACAAAGGCCATACCCCGGCTCCATTCAGTGACCTATCCAGACCGGTTCTTAATTAGGTGATTCCGCACGCAGTAATCTGGCGACAAGAACGCCAGTTAGGTTTTGACAAAGTCGCGACAGAAATGACACGGACACCCCATGAGGACACGTGCTTCTCCAGCAATCCCATTTCCACCAAATGTCATGGACGTGCGTGTGATTCTCGCTAAGCATCTTCTCCCTTGTGTACGTGGAGGTAAAAATAGCAGCTCGCCTGAAAGAAATAGTGCCACTTGAAAGAAGCGCTTACACATAAATCACCCACCCCAACTCAACTACTTCATTGATTTGCGTCAGAATATAAAATGATGGTCATACTTAAAATGAGGGTCTCTGCTCCCAGGTGTTAATTTTTTTATTTAGTATTATGTTCTCACCACAAACACATATCTTGAAAGTATGTCTGCCAAATTATGGTGAGTTTAAGCTTGTAACGATATTCGTAATTTGAAAGTTTCCATTTGCAACATATTCAATTAGTAAACAAAACACCCAGTTTCAAAACAAGTTCTACTGGCAGTACTGTATATACTGACGAGAGCTGAATTACCCACGATACCCTTAGACATTCCTTGTTACCATGTTCTGGCACAGTAGCTGTAAACCAAACCACCAACCAGACATCATCCCATTAAAATACAACGCAGTATTGAGATAACTACTAAAAAGGATAACAATGACAAACACAGAACAGATCAACTGTGTGATAGACTGGGAGGGAGCGAAAGTGGTGGATAAAGAGATGAACAGGTGTGCGCCTTGGATAAAAGAAGCCATCTGGATTAGGAAGACGGAACCAACTATGAACAGAGACGAGGGGCGCTACAGACTTAAGTCATGTGTAGGACAGTCTGCTCGCCACGCCATCTAGCGAGCAGTGACCACTGAACATTCAGTTCCTGAAGAAGGCCGCCGATGGTGGTTGAAACATAGAAGTAAGTAGAACATTGCTAGTTGCGTAATTATGAATTTGTTTGGAATAATATACTGCCAACTTGATGAAAATTTTCACGAAGACCAAGTGATGTGGCCCGCACTGTACTATGGCCCACAAGAAGATATGATCACCAAACAGACCAACTGTCTTGATGACTACCGCAAAAAAACACCACAACCACACAGATGTCGCAGAAATCAAGACAATATTCCATGTGTATAACCACAAAGGTGCCTAGCTGACATCCGTGGGCTTGTCTGGATTCCCGGTATTCCATAGCCCTGCAGAAAGCCTGTTGGCTGTCTCCTCTGTGGGAAGAGACACTGCCTGCCATCCGTCTTATCCATCCCACCTGATGCCTGGGAAAAACGTGGGCCACTGCCATTTTCATCGTCCTGTGACATTTATCTTTTATTGCTGATAATGGCGTCACAGAAATGGCCGGTGTTCGGTGTTCAGTGTTCGTAATGTCCGTTCCTGTGTGGGCGTCGACAATGCCTCCAACAAAATAATCAATCGTTTCCCACCCCCAGAATCAATATCTTCCATAACATGTGATCTCACATTGGTAAATGGTGATGAGATTTTGTATATTTTTTAATATTATATTGGTATCTGTTCGTAAAAGTACAATAATATTGCTGTGTGACATTTCAAGATGGACATTCTTGAAATGTCACACCGCGTGGTTTTGATTAAATTGAATTACGGCTCACATTGTATGTAGTTTTTTCAGCAAAGTGAATTTGTGACTGTTAATTCAAATATGAAAATAGTTTCAATACAGTTTGGGACAACTGATTAGTAAAAGTCTACAAGTCAAGAAAGTTCAACAGATAGCTCAAGTAGCAGAACTCATGCATTAAGTAAGTAAAATTTATCATGTGTCTTTTAAAATAATCTCTGAATCTGAATGCTATGTTGAGTGACCCATCCTGATCATAATAAAATGGTTGGTAGTAGAAACAAACAAGAGAAGAATACACGGAATGGAAAGAAACATGTCTTCATCACAACTGCAAGGTGTTCACAGAATTGTCTGATGTATACTGAATCCAAATGTACATCTTTTGGACAAGGAAATCTCTCAATGTATCACAAGCTTTTAGAATGCAGAAATTGGCTGCCAAAACACAGGACTGATAAAGGACATATATATGGGACTACCAAGTCATTACTCTACACAAGAATAAAATACCCAACAGACACCGCAAATGAGGTAAACAGTGGTTACATTTCGACTGCGTATTTGGCCCCCTTCCGGGTATGCTTAAACGACAGCATGATGTCGAGGACGCGTGTCATACATTTCCATGTCTGGCGGCGTCGCGTCGCCAGTCTCCGCCACCACGTTTCATCAGTGACACTATCAAACGACACCCCTCCGGCCGCATGTCAGACAAACATGCCGCGTGAATATCAAGAAGCCACGAGTCGACGCTAACTTGGATGTATAGCACGGCGGCCGCCAAACCACGAAAGGCCGGCAAAGGTCACACATGACGAGAGAGTGAATCGGGCGATATTCCGGCCTACATGCGCGGTAAATCTCACAAAAGCCACAGCGCCAGAAGAATGATGCGGGATGCTTTCGCCGCTTGATGGGTAATTTAGTGGCCTGCGTCGGTAATGCGTTCAACTGCTGTGGCATTCCACGGCCTCGGTAATGGTAAGGAGCAGCCCACTGGTCTGCTTTTTATGCCACAACAATATCACTTGTTTGAAACATGCAAGGATAATCTACGTCAGCTGTTCGACTAATTACTGTCATTAACTTGCGAGCACAATGGAAATAACTGCTTGCACTTTTTTGTGTCATCCTTTTATTTAATGTTCTTTGTATTTATATCTTATGTATATCTGTACAATGTTTTACATTTTATATTAAATCAATCCATCCATCCAATATTAATCATAACAATACTTGCCCGTTCACTATCAATATTTGTTTCTTGAAAATAAAGAACACTTAAAATAACTCAACTTGCCAGTTTCATGGAGAAAATAAATGCGGGACCATAATTTTTTAGTTATGAGGAAAGCTGCACATGGTGTTGTTATCTGTGATGTATTTCAAGATCCTACTGTTTCGAGGTAATATATTTGGGGGTCTTGTTGCATGTGGGTGTCTGTTGGGTCCTCCCAGGGGTGTTTGGGCTTGTAGTTGTTACTTCTCATCTGATTGGTTAATTCCACCTAGGAGGGGTTACGTTAGCATACCCCCCCCCCCCCGCATACTACGTACATACATACATGCATGTATGTATCTGTATACTGTACGTGCAAATATACATAAGCTAGCTTAATTAAATGTAGATTGCAGTACTGCCTGCCCCCCGCCCACCCACCGGCCCACCCCCCTGCCCGCCCGCCCGCCCGCCCGCCCGCCCGCCGACCCGCCCACCCGCCCACTCACCCACGCGACTGGAGGACTGGAGGACTGACTGTCTGAATATTTGACTGTCTGAATGTCTGACTATCTGCCCTGACTAACTGTCTGACTGTTTGTCTGAATGTCTGACTGATGGACTGACCCTCGGAATGTCTGTCTGACTGTCTGACCGACTGACCAGCTGACCGACTGCTGACCCACCTGAGCATGATGCGAGTGTGTTCCTCTTCCCCCAGTGCCTCAGACTTGACCGACATTATCAGTGGACCGTGCGTCTCATCAAATGCGTAAAAATTGAAATGTTCCTGTGTGAATAAAAGAACCGAATTACTTCAATCACAGGATTAAAACATAACGGTCGTCAATATTTTTTTGATTAATCTAATTACATTAATTTATATAACATTTTCTACTGAATAATTTGGTTCACAAAGTTTTGTCAGGCAACACAAACAAACGATGACTATGTCATAAAAATTCAAGGTTTATTGGATCATTTAAATTTGTGCCGAAGACAGTACAGTGTACTGTGTCTTTTAGGAAGTATAATATTAAAGCTGTCATGGATAATATATAATAATAAATAACAGTATTTGTCTACGCCATATCTCTAGCAATAAAACCATTCAGAGGCACATTACACTTTACATGAATCTACAGATTACCTAAAAATTAAAAATAGAGACGTAGTTGTAAAATAAATAGATCAGTAAAAATGTGTTCAATATAAATAAATAATATTAATAATACTAAAATACTAATACACGTACTGATAAATAATAGTTAATTATATTACTATTTAAAATTATAATAATAAAATAGTTGATAAATAACAGATATTAAAAATAGTAGATATTAAAAATAAATAAAAGTTAATTATATTACAATAAAAAAAAATTAACAAATAGTTGATAAATAGTACATATTAAACATGTTCGGATATTAAAAAATTATCAGTTATTATCATTATTAAAAAAGGTATGATACAGTATCATACCTTCCCTAGAAAGTGCTCCCGATACAGATGGGCGGTCTCGTCATATTCCAGCTCATACTCATCCACGTCACATGACATGTCACGTGACCTCTGACTCATCGGCACTGTCGGACTGCCAGTAGACAGGTTTGCCGGATGGTCGACCCAGTAATCACCGCCAGGTGGCAGCACCACTGTGGGATACGGCCCGGCAGATGCGAGAAGAATCTGAACGGACGGAAAATGTAACTTACATGTGATATTATGTGTTATTTTCTGCTGCTATAAGTTACACCAACAGGTGTAAATAAATATGAAAATGTAAAGTTTTGGCCCGTCTCTTTTTTCTAACATTCGTTCACTTCTCAGGATCAATGGTACTGATCTACCGACTCATAACGCACTTGAGAAAAAACACAATGGTAGTTATTTTGACTTAAATTTCACATTTCGGTTCATTCCATATTACTGTGGAAGTTATACTAAAATTGTGAACACTGGAGTTATAATAAAATTATGTTCACCGGAGTTTCACTCAAATTACCATGATTGGAGTTATATTAACATTAGCATTTCTGGAGTTTTTAAAATTAGTTTATTTGCTGCGTTCAATGACATAATCAGTCAGAGCAAAATAAAAATTAAACGATTATAGAAGTATGTTAAAAGTACAGTGGTAACATTGGGTAATTTTTTAAGTGCCATAAATATATAAAATACCAATCCAGATGTACTGAAATACATGAAATAAAAAATAAAACGTGCATGCATGCATATTGGTATTATGCAAAATAGATACCAATAAAATATTGTAATTGTAAAATACTGTAATACTGTAATGATGGCAACTGCTGCTATTGGTTTGTTCCTCCATTGTTTTACAAGTCATTACACATCTGTAAACTATTAAATATTTAACATTTATAGAAATATCTAAGGCAAATTATAATTCTACTACAGCACTGTACATACAGCTTACAAAGTGCACACAACAAATTGCCTACGTACACACATTTCCCCGTGGGCAGAATTTAATTCTCCGTCAACCGTAGCAAGATGATTGACGCGCCACCCACAACAAACATGCAAAGTTTTGATTAATTAACCACTGATCGATGGACGTCTATTTTGACATGGCACGCGTCAGCCGACCAATGTCTACGTGATCAATAATTAAATGTTTAACAGACTGTGATATATCCGTGTGTAAGAACCAAGGTAGGGAGGTTCTTGACTCACTTCCTTCAGGCGATTCTTCTCTCTGTTGTTGTCCTTGCGACACCCCACAACCTACAAGAACACACAGTACAGTCACTGCTAATACAAACTGAAAGTGAAAGTATACTTCAGGGTTCACATTCAATTATCATAAGTAAAAAGTGGCAATATAGTGGCATATTTGAAGTGGACATAATGGCACTGACCCCCTTGCAAAAGTGGCAATATAGTGGCATATTTGAAGTGGACATAATGCCACTGATGCCCTTGCAATGTTTTCATTTTTTTATTTGTCATGTAATTTATTTAAGTTTTTTATTTTAGCATTAAAATTGAGCTACCATAATTACTGACTGTATTTGTATTGTTACAGATATGCTAAACTCTATAAAATATTAAAATTTAATAGTATATTTTCCCATATCCAAAACAGTCCACAATGTTTGTATGTACACACGCACACGCACACGCACACGCACACGCACACGCACACACAATATAGAATTTTCATAAGCTAGGCCAGAAAATATTTTCACTTAATTTCACATATAAGATGATGCATGATGGGTAATTGTGCCCACCTGGTGTCCTGGCATGGCACATCGCTGATCGTTTATACGACTTCCTTGTACCTTCTCAAGCATCGCAAACAACTCGTGGTGACCCTAAAAAGACAAGCGAATAGTCATTTATCAGCGGCTTCCACATGAGAGCCATAGCAGACTCTGAGGCGTCAAATATTGCACAAAGACCCATGAGGTTTGCACTGGAGTCTTGAGGGAGAGTGATTGTAGGAAATGGAATCACGTCGTATCTGGATATTTTCAAATTTAGGTAGATTTACAGAAAGGACATAGGGTATATGGACACCGAAAAGACCGTAGGTTCCTCCGATCTCTTGCAAGAAATAGGGGAGATTATTAATCACCCGATTCAGTGGCACACACACACACATCAGTTTGGCATGAACGAATCACAATCCACAACTTCCAGATTTCGATTCTGAGAATCCAAACCAAACTTATCACGCATGTCAGTTTCTGCCAGAACCAAAATTACATCATAATTCATCACATCCACAAATTTACCAGAACCCAGCTAAAATAGGTGTTATTTTTCCATATAAGGCAGAGTCAAAAATTGTCCGCAAAACAACTGCAATATTCCAGTGAAGTCATCCTCAAAGTCTGACCATCACTAGAAGAATCCAGAAGCCAGGGACAGCTACAAATGTCACAAATGATGCTGTGGCCTCAGTCAATGTTATATCCTTGCATTATTACCACGAGACCATTGGAAGTGCCGAGGCAAGATTACAACTGCGCATGAGGATACGCATTGCTGTGTGAGCTCAGCAAATAACAATATCGCTGCCGATCTGATCCATGAATGTCGATGTTAACTGCAACATCTGTGACAATGCCATCGATGTGTTCGGCCACATATCCTGATGGATTGTGGGCAGATGTTAAGTAGGAAGCATTAATCCTGCAGAGTGTACACGGAGCATGCTCCAATCTATCTCCCATCTTGGTTCCGCACCATATGAATGTCGGGAGATTTCGTGGGATCATTCCATAGGGTCCGCGGTCTCGTGTGCGGCCGTGTGCTTAATTCTCGGCTTATCGTAAATGACCTTGAGGAATTTTCGTCCCCCGTATAATCCCTATATTGATGTTTATGCGTGGGTGAAGTACTCAGATACGACATACAATTGTGGGGATTTCATTAATCCTACTTTAAAGATACTTCCCATGTATGTCAGACAGTGAATCCACAAAAAGGATGCATATTTTTCCTCTGTGAAGGATATTTAGCTTTCCCTGGTATAAGCACAACCTGGAAAAGATAAGATCTACAGCCGAGAGAATCACTTCTAAGCCACACTTCCAGCTTCCTTCAGATCTGGATAATCACTCAGCACACTGTGACTGCGATTTTGCACAGAGGATTTATTTAAGATTATGCTTATACACAGTTAGTGGCTCATTCAAAACAGCCACGCTTTCAATAAGTTTGAAAATTTCATATCATAGGAAGATGCAACTACTTGAGACAAAACACGGTTTTGTTTTATTTTATTCTGAGTCTTAAGTCGTATAATTTTTTTCAAGTAATTGAGACAGCCACCAGACTCCTATTTCACTGTATCCCTTTTCTTTCACTATGCACAAACTTATCACTAAGCACTGACTCACAAACTGACGTTGCTCTTTAAAACAATTCAAATGATCTTGTATACTGAAAACCACTGGGATGTGTAAATTTTGCCGGTGTCTCACAAAAAATAGTGTCCTTGGTGATAAGCGCATAATTTGTCACATTAAAAAAAAAACTTCTTAACTTTAGCAATGGATTATGTTTAATAATGTTTTTATTTCTTAGGAGCGCTTCATCTTAGTGAAATGATCCCATGAGATGATCCCCAGGTCATGTGACTGGTGTGCACTAAACCACTGCAGTGCTTCACAAGTAATGCATACGTTTGCGAACGTGAGAATTTAATTATTATAAATCTGCAATCACCACTGTCCAGAAATACGCCCCCCGTGAGAAGATACACAGACAATGTGCACTGCAGATTGGTAAGTGAAACGCTAGATCCTCGAACTAGGTTTCCCTCGATGAAATAAACCGACAGCAGCCGCTCTGACCTTTGTACCAGCAAATCAATGTTCTCAATCAAGAATGTCAAGTAATAAAAAAGTTTTCTAATCATTCCGCCCAGCCAAATCGGCAGCATTCAGACGTTAAGTTGGACGGATTATCTGAAAAAACTGCTAATAGTCTGACTATTTGTTTCGTGCGTCGGAGAATATAAGAGAATACGCTAGAGCGTCGCCATGGCTGGTGAATCTGAGCTTACATTTCAAAAGTGCTTTCAATTAGGCTTTTGCTTGTCTCGTTTCAAAATAATTGTACGGAAAATTAAATCATCCACTAGAAGAAAGCTTATTTCTCCCATTGTGGTTTTGGTGAAATTATCAGACACTATTTAATTTCTGTAAATATTTCTTGTGCTAAGTGAACAGGAGAAGGAGACAGAATAAGATATATATCAAGAACAAACTAAACCGTATTGGAGAGAATAAGTTAATTCCTGATGTAGAATTCTGGCAGCAGTCGAAACATCAAAGTGAATTAAATTTATTTTATGACTATGTCTAAAGAAAATTATTTTGGTTATACTGTATAGAGTTTAAATATTGTTAATTGGCACGTGTGGTCTACATTAGCAAAACACTTTTAGGATTTTACATAGCCTTTTGGTTTTATTATAAGCATTTCTCTTACATAGTTTATATATATATATATACTTTTAAAACTTATCTCATTTTAATACATACATTTGTAGGTTGTAACAGGCTAACAGCTGAACCTAGTTTCACAGTCACTTCGGTAATTTTTCCATTTCGCAATGAATGCCACTCTAAGACAGCCCCAAAATATTCTCACAACAATAAAGTGAAGGAGGTTAGTTCCATAAATAGGATCATCTCACCATCCATTAAGACAGTCCCAAAGTATCCTGGTAAAGTATTGGAAATGAGTTCTGCTAATAGGGTCACATGGGTACTCAAGTAATTTAGCACTATTTCCAAGGAGACTTTTCACATTGTATATGCCCGAATATGGGATTGTTTAACGTGAAATAAATAATGTATTTGAAATTTAAGAAGCTTTGAAAACATTCCAGTATGTGATGCAGTGAGCAGGAACGATGCTATGATAATCCAAGGAACGATGCTATGATAATCCAAGGAACGGTGCTGTGATAATCCAAGGTGGCACAGGGACCATGGGATGATCCATGCAAACAAAGGCAGTTAGGGATAATCCACAGAGACAAATGGATTATCCAGAGACAAAGAAATTATCCACAGAGGGAAGGGTGGCTACACGGCCTACAGATGTCGCACACAGACAACAGGGAACAGGGAAACCCATCAGTGGATTTGGGTTTGAGAGACACAAAATAAGTGGTCAAATATGGGATGGTCGATAGTGATCTTGTTAATAATAATGGCCCCCCAGCATGTTATCATTGTTAGCCGCAATGGACGACTTGACCCGTACTAAGGACAGACTCGACCGTTGTGAATTTCATATTAAGGTCAACACCCATGTGACAAAAGACTTGTATTAAACTAACATGCTTGTTATTCCATAAAATGGGCATGTAACAAAGTTTTTGTAGCAATAGATTAATAAACATCATAAAATTAAAACAACTTACTGTTATGTGTTTTAATATTTTTGTTTCAAAATGTGTTATGGGTTAAGGGTTCTTACCTATTTTAGGGTAAGAATTGGATATCAATCATACAATGTGCAAATTTTCTGAGGGACACTGGCTGACCAATTGGGGATGTTTTATGAAAACCCACAAAAATGTCTAGTTGACCTCACAACAAACATAATTTATGAATACTCTGGAAAAAATGTCCTGGTGCATGTGTATTTGTGTTAGTTAACCAATGAAATCACTGTATGAAATGTTCTTTTACAAAAACAAAGTTTGCTGATGTGACAGACATCAGGCGTAATATTGATGTGACCACACATTATCTGAACTTATAATTCTACACACCAGTAGTTCCGTAAGGTCACACCAGTAGTTCCGTAAGGTCACACCAGTAATTCCGTAAGGTCACACCAAATACTTGGAAAACTGACCGAAAATGAGATGATCGACAAATGAGTATTATTAAGATGGCGGCACGTTAACCAATCAACAGACAGGTAGAATTAACATGTAATATCTCTAAGGTTGCTGTTTAGCTGGAAGTGGTGTCTGCACTAGACATGGCGACTAATGAAGTGTTCTCGTTCTAACGGACATCTGTGTTATGACTTGTCAAATACCGTCTCAGGTCAGAATGGTCACTGCTAATCCCATCAAACAAGGAACCATTTCTGAACCAGTTGGCATGTGCCATACTGGTTCATAATTGGTACTGCTCCACCAGTACGTCTTTTCATGTATATTCATGTGAATACATGTGTTCTGCTTGTTGTCACGAGTTTTGAATGAGTTTGACACGAGTCGTACTGGGTCAGAACTGGTACGGTTTCAGTGGTACGTGTCATCACGTGAAAAACTCATGATTTCGCAGTAGACGCATATCAACCCACCAAATTTGTGAATTCACGTGAATTGAGCAAGTTGAACTTGTGAATTCACTTTTAGAACATGTGACATCACTGGTCCTTGTTTGCTGGGATGTTTCACCAAACATGTCGGTTTTACACAATCAGAAAGAGAGTGGTGGTGTGTGTTCTTTTCTAACAACTGTAAATGGGGACTTTTTACTTAGAATGTTTTTTACTAAGAGGCCTTTTGAGTTGGATGACTTCTGACAAGTTTCCAATTAAAAATGGAAGGTCTTAGACAACAGGTATGGAACATGTTTGCTCAGAAGGGTTTTACATGGATGTTTATATCTGGGAGGGTTTTTGACTGGGAGTACTCCGGGGGTACTTTTGTTTTCCAAATAAGGATGGAGGGTTACTACCTGAGATGACGTTTGATCAGAAAGGTTTTTAACTGGGACGCCAGGCAGGTTTTTGACCAGGAGGGTGTTTGACAGCAACCCTACTCATCACATTGATGGAGAGAGAGAGAGAGAGAGTGGGTGAGAGAGAGAGAGGGGGGTGGAGAGAAAGGGAGGGGAGAGAGAGAGGGGAGAGAGAGGGGGAGAGAGAGAGACTGGAGAGAGAGGGGGAGAGAGAGGGGAGAGAGAGTGGAGAGAGAAAAGGCAGAGAGAGAGGGGGGAGAGAGACAGACAGAGAGAGGCAGAGAGAGAGAGTGAGAGGAGAGAGAGACAGAGAGAGAAGAGAGAGACGGGGGAGAAAGAGAGAGTGAGAGAGTGAGAGAGAGGAGAGGATAGGGAGAGAGAGGGCGAGAGAGAGAGAGAACAAACGAACGAGCGAGCTAGAGACAGAGAGCGAGCGAGAGAGCGAAAGAGAGAGAGATAGAGAGAGAACAAAGTACACTTAACATAACACCTACCTTGTCATCGCCGTCATAGCCGGTGACGCGAGACTCCCGCGTGTCACACCTGGGCAGGTGGGCCTCGCAGTACACCCGCCCGTCCATCGCCTGCTTCCTACAACACACGCAGCACACAGCCCATCACACACGGGCAGCCCATCACACACGGCCTACACACACATACTGCCATCGCCAACAATCAACATCACAATTAAATTGATACCGCAGATGCGTGGACGTCCGTCTCGATTGGACGATTGGTCTAGCACAGTTGGACGCAGCTGCCAGCCCCCCCCCCCCGAGTGCGTGAACGAACACGGCTCCCGGTAATCATCCGTGTTCTCGCGGTACAAAGCTGCTGCCGGCTAATCAGCAATATCCAGGAGCAGCCGTAGGATCGGTAAAGAATCCTGATCAGAAATTACCAATCGTCGGGGTCGTTGTCGGTGCGTCAGGCGAGATTACCTGCGTTAATGCAGATCTATTGGTTTCGCCAAAGTTACGGTTTCGTTTACAGAAAGGCGAGGCACATCACAGACCCACTGGTGTCTCTGATGTTATCACAGTCTTTTTCATCAACCACAGTAGACCAGACACTTGACAGATCAACTGGTTCCTCTGAAGTTAGTGCACTCTCTTCCATCAGCTATCCGAGATCAAACATGACAGATCCTTTTTGGTTTCTCTGAGGCTATTGCGTGGTCTTACATCATCCACACATATCGTAGATACACTGGTCTCTCTGACGTTATGCGATTTCTTTCATCAACCATTGAAAACCAAATACATTGCAGGCCCACCGGTTTCTCTGAAGTTATTGTAATCTCTTCAATCAACCATTGTAAGCCAAATACATCACAAATCTACTAGTTTCTCTGAAGTTATTGTAATCTCTTCAATCAACCATTGTAAGCCAAATACAGTGTACATCACAGGTCCACTGGTTTTTCTGAAATTATTGCAGTCTCCATCAACCACCATAGACAAAACACATGACATATCCACTGGTTTCTCCGGTATGTATTCTCCACTAACAGTGAAACAGCCACAAACTGTCATTCACCTAGACCCACCCCCTGCCACTCACGATATCACCAGCCACACTGAAACGCAATCCTAATAGCTTCAAAGCCTTCGCCTAAGTCCACCTGAACGTTTTGGCATGAGCCACGTACACTGCCTGACAAGTTGCACCAACAGGACCCTTTGAAGTCTGTGCTGCCAGTTTTATCTTCACTTCCTCCATCATGCTGGGCATTAGTCTCCCATAGCCCCCCCCCCCCCATTTGATGTGGTCTCATTACTGGGCCCACTCCCTGGGGACCCAAAGGCCCAAAATACACCAGGATCTATTGCAAGAGAACACCTTTCACCAGTGTAAGCAAACAACACAATGGCGAAGTGAGGATTGTGGTCGGCCAGGTAAAAACTAAATCTGGACCTCTCAACACATAATTTACACGTCTTCAAGTATTTACTGCTAAAAAGTGATGTTTCACTATCCTGCAGTTGTAACGTGTGTGCTAAAGTAATAAGTTAATAAAATAAATATGACAAATAGATAAATACAATTAACTGTACATTAAGTGTACATTAAAACGATGAATAAATTAATAAAATAAATATAATAAATAGATAAATAAATCATTTATACATTAAATTTCACGGTCATGCAATGTAAAGGATACGACACTGTGAGCTAAAATTATAAGTTTATAATAAATAATGAAACAATATTAATGTTTCCCTATGGGGCAAACAGAACCAGTTCCTTTATCATGCAGTTAAAAAAAATTAATTGACCACAGACAGTCAGGCACGTGAAACAACAAAGACGAGAAAATAGTGACCAGGACAACATTTTCTGAAAGCCCCATAAAAATATGTCCATCAGCATCAGTTTCAAGTATGGAACAAATTTCACCAATGCAAGCTCACATAAATGCACATGCATGCTCTTTTTTTCCGACAGTAACTGGAGCCGGCAACCAGCCCCCACATGGTTTACCCAGGGTAATAAGACTGCTTTCCATACTTACAACAGGCTGTAAGCGAGCGTGGGTGTATAATTTTTTGTCACGAGACCATGATGCCATCAGCAGAGCATATCCAATTATAACATCTGTACCGACTTTTATTACATGAGATACTTAATTGCAATTTTCGGTTTCTAAACGTTTTCACGTTTATGCATGCACCCATTTCATGCCCTCTGCATGCCCCCCCCCCACCACCCCTACCCCCATCCCATCCCAAACAGCTTACATAAGGAGTACACACACTGTATATAAATTGGGAACCATTTTACAAAGACCATAATCTTAAAGAAAATCCACCACTAAATAGAAACTGTTGTTCAATTTAATTAGCGTTTAAAAAAACAAGCCACCATCTTATCATCAACGAGGACACTATTTCCATGACACACCATAAAAAATGTGCCAGCAACGCATCCTGGTGATTTCGAGGAGTAAGACAGATTTTAAAGAGCAAAACAGATTTTAAAGAGTAAAACGGATTTTAAAGAGCAAAACAGATTTTAAAAGTGTAAAACGGATTTTAAAGAGTAAAATGGATTTTAAAGAGTAAAACAGATTTTAAAGAGTAACAGATTTTAAAGAGTAAAACAGATTTCAAAGAGTAAAACGGATTTTAAAGAGCAAAACGGATTTTAAAGAGCAAAACAGATTTTAAAGAGCAAAACAGATTTTAAAGAGCAAAACAGATTTTAAAGAGTAATATTGATTTTAAAGAGCAAAATATAACACCAATCAATAAGGACAGTTTGACCCGGTCCCCAGCCTTCCTGCTCTCCAGCTAAACAAACACTGAGAGAACTCAGGAAGAGAGGAAGCAGAAGATATATGAACTGGATCCCTGTCATCAGCACCTCGTGGGAACCAGATGATTCGTCTCAGTCTCACCTGATGGGGAGATTTTTTCCAAGAGCGAAATCCCAGCAGCATTGCAATCACTGGGAAATCAATACGAGGTTATATGATTACCAGAGCAGACTCCAGCCAGGCCTGTTGCGTGGAAGGTGAAATCACTGCTGGGTGCCGAGTGATTGAAGTCATGTGTAAAGGCAAGTTCTTATATCCAGTCCTCAGCACCGTTCAAAGCGCTTTACACTTTACTTCCCTCACAGACCTGTTCAATCAGACACCATCTCGGCTTCTCTGGGAAGCGTCCAGCCATATGCTACAATTAATGCGCGAAGGCTGTTCGTACACACATCCACCACTGTCTATAGTCAGGTACTCATTTAATCAGCTGAGTGAACTGGAGCAATGTAGAGTGAACAAATTTGCCCAAGGTTTAACACTGCAGCCGGGATTCGAACCCGGGTTCTCGTAGTCGAGAGTCTGAAGCTCTACCCCTGAGCCACTGCGCTCTACTGTGTAGATGCAGGATGGTGTACACCAGTACAAGTGATGGGTTTAATGAATGTGTTGATGGTTCACAGCCAGGTTCTATGTAAAATACCTACTAGAGTAGAAGCAGGCTGCAAATGTATCAGTGTCCTGCAAGGTTTGCTGATGTTCTATTCGTATGGACAGTTTCTGGCAAAGAATCTATAAATTAGCTACGTACTAGACGGCGAGATGGAAGAATGTAGCAAGACACATAGCTGCGTCACAGGGTGGCAGAAAACAACTGTGTCAGAAAATGCATAACCACACATACTAACAGCAAGGTTACTGGCATTGAATAACATTAAATAAAATTCACCTTTTGTTAAACAAGACAGACTTGCTATGAGCCACGTGAAAGTTCACATGGTTTATATATATACATGCGTGCATACGTTCATATGTATGTATGCATGTACATTGTACATGCATACATACATATACACAATGTAGGATATTCAACATAAATAAATGCACTGAAACTACTGTGTATAAAATGCTCAAATAACTAGAGAATAACTGTATGAGTTTAATCATGTTATTTTCATAGTGGAAAATATCTTCATTTGAACTAAACAGCATAAACTGGACACCATAACAGATGACAATTAAGACAGATGACAACTAGACAGATGACAAATAGACAGATGACAATTAGACATCAGACGACAAATGAATGACACAAAATATCTACTGATCGTATACAACAAACTGAAACTAGTCAAAAACAAAATTGATAAATACCCCACAATGGCAGGCATTTAGTCACCAAACTCTCAATAAACCAAAGGCTTCTTTGTCTGTTAATATAAATTTTTTCATCTGGAATGTTTGTTTTCAAGTTTCAATGGGAATCTGAAACGAAACAAAAATGTTTACCAGTCCTGACCTTCCCAAACAACTCATCCGTGAGAAGGAAAGGTCAACGAAATCAGGTCAATGAAATCAGACCGATATACAGTGACCAATCAGTGAGACATTATGCCTCATTTGCGTTAATAATACCTGCCAAAAGTACTCCAACGACCTTGACGAGGAGAGTTAATGTATCGAGGAGCAACGACCCCTGTTGCCGAACTCTGTCCAGTCCAGGGTCGCCACATATGTCCCGAATCCCGTCAATCATTTGACGCGACAACGGATGCCACTCACCCTTTCTCTACAGCCCGAGACCTTTAATGAAATACCTTACTTCGTTATGCGGTAACCAATGTGCAGTCTTCCGGTCCATGGGATCCTTTGAGGAGACTGATTAGATCAGAGACTCTGCCTCAGTGGCCATCGCCAGGTAACCTTTTCGCCGAGACTCGCTGGCGACGACGGTACGGTCGGGATTGAGTTTCTCCAATCAGATGATGTACATTAGATTTAGCTTAGTGCTGCATTCCGCACCCAGCGGCAGCCGTAATGAAGTGCATCCATAAATGAAGTATCACTCTGCGCACTTCAAAGCCGGGGTGGGATTAAAAACTCAAAATTAGCGGTGTTCAAAGTGATTGAATCTTACTGTAAAAATGCCCATGCACAAGAAACCCTGGATGTAGCATATTTAATTATGAAATGTTTTTCAGCAAAATGCCCTGGATACAATATATTCAGTTATAGACTAACCATGCGGAAAATACCCTGGATAGGACTGTTTAAATAGAAAAAGTTCAACAGAAACATCCATGGACTTTACGCCATATGTAAAAAAATTGACAATCACGTTTACTCAATTCACAGCACCGCGCAAGTTATCCACTTTTAAAATCAATGCTATTAAGACATAACACACCATGTAAATTTAACTGAAGTTAAGCTACCAATATGTTGGCCTGTCAGTCGTGCAAGAACCCAGAATGTAACTTGATATGTTTATATTATAATGAACCCGAAAGCACTACCTAAATCCAGCTCTAATATAACATTTCACACTGGAATGACTTCTATGACACCTGATTTATGACTTACGAGTGATGTCATGGACTTGTATGAAATGGCGACGTGTGGCGACACCTGTGTGTGGAAATGGAACTACTCTTCAGTGACATCTGTAACAAGCTCCATCCATCTCCGCGTGCGAATAAAGAAAGGTGACCACCTAACGACCGTGGACTCATCAGTAATAATTGACCACCGTGTCCGCCGCATGTCACCTCACTCTCTCGCAGCAACTAATATTCCATCCGCAATTACTTATCCATGTCTCCGACTATTCATCATCAGCGCCCCGTGCGAGGCATAGCTTCTTTAAAATTGAACTACCGATCGATACAAAGACATGCTAATTTCATTGCTTCGGCTGATGCAAGGTCTGCGTTTGACGCGTCTTCAGAATGCTAACAAACTCTTAACAGATTCACACTCACAAATGTCACCCACACACAAGCGTATGCGACTATATATACACCCACACGCACAGATGTGTGCATGCTCGAATGCACGCGAGGATTCATTCAAGGGCAGCTTTCATGGGCGTTGAGCCTATTTTTGCAATTGTATTATTTATAAGTACAACGTGATATTGATATATTGTGTGTATTGCTTAAGGTGTCTGATGATTGAAATAAACAAAGAAATAAAAAGTGCCACTCCTGTTTTATTGCAAAGTAATATAATTGCCAGAGATCTTCATTAAAGATACAAAGAAGTGATTCTACTGTAAACAATTATATGTATAAAACTGTATTCAGTCACACACCTTCATTTCCGCAACCTATTGTAATGTAGCATATCTTCATTTGATTTACCACTTTTATATTTCAAATGAATGTATCCTAATTACACTGCAAAGCACAGTCAATGGCAGGATAATTATTTAGATCTACAAAGAACAATAAAGCTTTCATATTTTTACAAGTAGTAATTCACCAAAACATACCAACTGATACTCCAGTAGTGAAGCTAGAATATTTGTATATTTATTTAATGAAATATGAAAACTGAAAAATAAAGCTGAATTAATTTCACATGCAACCAGCCATTCACATAAAAAAGAACTTTAGCAAAATGAAATAAATGCTAGATCCTGTTTAATGGTGACAACAAATTACTTTCAGTTTGTTAATTACTGTAGTTATCCTACCACTAGTTTCACAAATAGCAGCAGAAAATTCATTAGTAACAGCCTGACGTCATTTTTATATCCCAAAATACCATTGCGTCATTCTGCATTGTTACAGGTACAAAGATATATGATATTATACATCGCGTACGGAGCACATTTCGTTGTCAGCTTCTGTTGTTTGCGAGCACTGTACTTGCATAATGAGCAGTAACAATGGCGCCTGAGTTGAGTAATGTTGGGGCACCATATGTGCCATAAAACACAACATTTAAAAATCACCACCACTGTCTATAGCCAGGTTCTCATTCACACATCTGCTGGAATTGGAGTAATGTAGAGTGAATGAACTTGTTTTGCGGTTCAGCACGACAGTACAAAATATGAAACTGGGTTCTACAGATTGGGATCTTCTATTCATTGGGACACCATGCTCTAGTTTATTGCACTAATTCACTAGACCATTCCTTCTTAATCATGTGATATTTATCTAATCATGTGTTTACCCAATCATGTGATACTACAGAGGGTTGTTTTGTTCTTGAGATAACTTCAGTGGCCGTATTCTGCCATGAATCCTTTAAGAGCGGCGTGGTCTAAGAAATAGACTCCCACATGTAGCGGAATGCATTGACCTCTAATCCCTCGAGTGAGATGCCAATATTCCACATTATCTCCACTACTCTAGTCATCCGGACCAATCAGCGAGGTAAAATTAACATAAACAAATCTGACTGATTGACCGGCTCTCTCCCTACTTCATCCTGCATCTGTGACAGGCAAATCAAATCAGTCTTTGCATTTTCAATAATTTGGTTTTGACCCGCTGAGTGAAATGTTCCGCCCCCAACAATTTCCAGACCAGAAGGGCAACTAATGCCTTAAAGTGGCAGTCCGGCAGTTAATGAGAGCATCGACTTGTGGTGACTTATGCGCTGATCCCTTGACTTTTAACGTATTTCTTGGACGGTATGACCTCCTCAGAGACAAGGATACTTGACCAAAGCACGGACATTTTGAAAAGAGCAGTCAAATTTAATTGAAGGTCACAGCCATAAATGGCCAAGGCAGAGAGAGAATCGCCGTAAACGAAGGTCGTTTATTGCAAATAGGTCACGGCAGATCGGGACGATAGAAAAAATATGATCATCAAAAGGTCATATGTGGTTGAGAGAATGTCACAGGAAGGCGAAATGACAGGCAATAAAGTGAAAGTAGGAACAAAGTGAAAGTGACCATGGAAGGATGACTGATCACATTAAAGTAAAAAAAAGCAACGCGACTGTTAAGTGAAAGTAACTGTAAAAGGTTTGTCTAAAAGTAATACACATATAATATTGCTAGTTCTACGTATTTCAATCTGCAGTGAGTTTACAGAAATGAATTAGAATTTTTTCGACACTTGCATGAGACCGCCTTTAACTACCGTCCTACATTTTTACTAGATTATGAGACATATTAACAGAAGCATAATTCTACCAAATCAAAAATCATCAACCTGATACATTGGACACTGTTGAACCCACAAGTGTGCTATACAATTCGTCAAGTCAAATTACTCTACTTCTGTTGCTGATCACTAGAGGGAGCTACGAGTACCTAATATACAATCCACAACAGAAGCCATTTTGAACCTGATCAATGCAGTCATAATTTAATAACAGAGGATGGCCATATTATCTAATCCAAACCATGTTGCCAGCTGATAACATATTATCAGTTACCATAGCAGCGCAGTGGCATGGTGGATAGAACTTTCCACTCTCGACTAAGAGAACCCAAATTCAAATCCTGTTCTGCTGTGTCAAGCCATGGGCAAGTTTTTTCACTTGACATTGAGTATCTGGCTATACACAGTGGTGGATATGTGTGCATGGATAATCTTTGTGCATTAATTGCCGCATGGCTGGATGCTTACCAGAGAAGCCAGGATGGTGTTTGATTAAACAGGTCAAAGCGTAAAGCACTTTGAGCAATCCTGAGAATTTGGATACTGCACTATATAAGAACTTATCTTTTCTTACATGCTAATTCATAATGCACACAGCACAAACGGAATACGCATATTTCAACCTATGTTCAGGTTTTATTTAATTGAACCTTTCGAGTCGGCACAAACATTACTCCTTTTGCAGGACCTCAGGAAAGGAGGATCTTTTTCTCACGAAGGTTACAAAAATACTGTTCTTCCACTTACCTGTGTTTTACCAAACATAGCCAAAAGCAACACGATTGCATCCAAATATCAAAAATTAGATTTTCAAGTTGTGGTCCTTATTCATTTAATTATAAACATACTCATTAAATGCAGTGGTTTGTAGATAAAACTAACCAAGACAAAAATATGGAAAATTATAAAATTCAATACAAAAAAAGGTAAATTTGTTTGATTAAACAAAATATAAAGTTAGGAGACATGTATTGTTTTGCATGACACAAAGTTATGTTGTTTATGTTCCTCTGTTCTGTCTGCTAACGTTGCAAACGTCATTACACCAGAGACTTGAATATTAGACACGTGTGTGTCAATTTACCATGACAGCTGCAATACACTGATTAATACTTCAGTCTCCCGGGTGGGTCGATGAGGCACCCGCCCTAATGAGAACAATCACTCAGGGCAGGTTATTAGTTCCAGAAATCTGCTCACACAAGTTATTAGCAAGACAATTTAAAGGGAAGCAACTCAATTCAGACAGATTAGTTAGTGTCCAAGTGCACTGTTGGGATCTACCAGCTTCTGTCAGAATGGACTGCTCATCTCTGTACTGTTTGGAAACTCTCCCCCAGCCAGTTTTGTCAGAAAGGACATTTTACACCTGCACTGTTTGGAGCACTCTCCCCTAGCCAGTTTTGTCAGAAAGGTCAGTTTACACAGCCAGTTTTGTCAGAAAGGTCAGTTTATACCTGCACTGTTTGGAGGACTCTCCCCTAGCCAGGTTTGTCAGAGAGGACAGTTTACACCTGCACTGTTTGGAGCACTTTCCCCTAGCCAGTGTTGTCGGAAAGGACAGTTTACACCTGCACTGTTCAGAGCACTCTCCCCTAGCCAGTTTTGTCATAAAGGACAGTTTACACCTGCACTGTTTGGAGCACTCTCCCCTAGCCAGTTTTGTCAGAAAGGACAGTTTACACCTGCACTGTTTGGAGCACTCTCCCCTAGCCAGTTTTGTCATAAAGGACAGTTTACACCTGCACTGTTTGGAGCACTCTCCCCTAGCCAGTTTTGTCATAAAGGACAGTTTACACCTGCACTGTTCGGAGCACTCTCCACTAGCCAGTTTTGTCAGAAAGGACAGTCTACACCCGCATCGTTTGTTTGAAGCACTCTCCTTTGGCCAGTTTTGACAGAAAGGACAGTTTACACCTGCACTGTTTAGAACACTCTTCCCTAGCCAGTTTTGTCAGAAAGGACAGTTTACACCTGCACTGTTTGGAGCACTCTCCCCTGGCCAGGTTTGACAGAGAGGACAGTTTACACCTGCACTGTTTGTTTGAAGCACTCTCCTTTGGCCAGTTTTGTCAGAAAGGACAGTTTACACCTGCACTGTTTGGAGCACTCTCCCCTAGCCAGTTTTGTCAGAAAGGACAGTTTACACCTGCACTGTTTGGAGCACTCTCCCCTAGCCAGTTTTATCAGAAAGGACAGTTTACACCTGCACTGTTTGTTTGAAGCACTCTCCCTTGGCCAGTTTTGACAGAAAGGACAGTTTACACCTGCACTGTTTAGAACACTCTTCCCTAGCCAGTTTTGTCAGAAAGGACAGTTTACACCTGCACTGTTTGGAGCACTCTCCCCTGGCCAGTTTTGTCAGAAAGGACAGTTTACACCTGCAGTGTTTGGAGCACTCTCCCCTAGCCAGTTTTGTCAGAAAGGACAGTCTACACCCGCATCGTTTGGAGCACTCTCCCATGGCCAGTTTTGTCAGAAAGGACAATTTACACCTGCACTATTTGGAGCACTCTCCCCTGGCCAGTTTTGTCAGAAAGGACAGTTTACACCTGCACTATTTGGAGCACTCTCCCCTGGCCAGTTTTGTCACAAAGGACAGTTTACACCTGCACTGTTTGGAGCACTCTCCCCTAGCCAGTTTTGTCACAAAGGACAGTTTACACCTGCACTATTTGGAGCACTCTCCCCTGGCCAGTTTTGTCAGAAAGGACAGTTTACACCTGCACTATTTGGAGCACTCTCCCCTGGCCAGTTTTGTCAGAAAGGACAGTTTACACCTGCACTGTTTGGAGCACTCTCCCATGGCCAGTTTTGTCAGAAAGGACAGTTTACACCTGCACTGTTTGGAGCACTCTCCCCTAGCCAGTTTTGTCAGAAAGGACAGTTTACACCTGCACTATTTGGAGCACTCTCCCCTGGCCAGTTTTGTCACAAAGGACAGTTTACACCTGCACTGTTTGGAGCACTCTCCCCTAGCCAGTTTTGTCACAAAGGACAGTTTACACCTGCACTATTTGGAGCACTCTCCCCTGGCCAGTTTTGTCAGAAAGGACAGTTTACACCTGCACTGTTTAGAACACTCTTCCCTAGCCAGTTTTGTCACAAAGGACAGTTTACACCTGCACTATTTGGAGCACTCTCCCCTGGCCAGTTTTGTCACAAAGGACAGTTTACACCTGCACTGTTTGGAGCACTCTCCCCTAGCCAGTTTTGTCACAAAGGACAGTTTACACCTGCACTATTTGGAGCACTCTCCCCTGGCCAGTTTTGTCAGAAAGGACAGTTTACACCTGCACTGTTTGGAGCACTTTCCCCTAGCCAGTTTTGTCAGAAAGGACAGTTTACACCTGCAGTGTTTGGAGCACTCTCCCCTAGCCAGTTTTGTCAGAAAGGACAGTTTACACCTGCATTGTTTGGAGCACTCTCTCCTAGCCAGTTTTGTCAGAAAAGCAGTTTACAACTGCACTGTTTGGAGCATTCTCCCCTAGCCAGTTTTGTCAGAAAGGACAATATACACCTGCACTGTTTGGAGCATTCTCCCCTGGCCAGTTTTGTCAGAAAGGACAATATACACCTGCACTGTTTGGAGCACTCTCCCCTAGCCAGTTTTGTCAGAAAGGACAGTTTACACCTGCACTGTTTGGAGCACTCTCCCTTGGCCAGTTTTGTCACAAAGGACAGTTTACACCTGCACTGTTTGGAGCACTCTCCCCTGGCCAGTTTTGTCAGAAAGGACAGTTTACACCTGCACTGTTTGGAGCACTCTCCCCTAGCCAGTTTTGTCAGAAAGGACAGTTTACACCTGCACTGTTTAGAACACTCTTCCCTAGCCAGTTTTGTCAGAAAGGACAGTTTACACCTGCACTGTTTGGAGCACTCTCCCCTAGCCAGTTTTGTCAGAAAGGACAGTTTACACCTGCACTGTCTGGACTAGTCTCCCCTAGACACATCTGTCAGAAATGATGGTATACATCTGCAGTCTGCTTAAATGCCTCTCCCTATACACAGGCAACTACCCATCCCAAAGCAAACAACTTTAATATGACCCTTAATTACAGGACTAACCAAACTCGTTAATACCGACATCATTACCAGATAATTAATAACACACAGACGGTTGGCATAGAAACTAAGCCATCAAGTCCCAATGTTGTACCTCCCTCACTGGCCTAGCCAAGTACAGGTGACTTCATGATCACACAAACAAACGCACATCATTACACATATATTGATCACGGTACAACTTTATTGATCCGCCTGAACTGTAACAATCCACACCACAACAAAGGTTGACCGCGGTCTCACCCAGACGCACTGTCCACAGCTTTGTGGCGACAGCTGTCACATTTTAACGCTAATCGATGCATTTTAACGAGTCGTTCTGATTTATCTGAGTGGCTGTTTTTGTGCCTCGCCAGTGCATCAAGTGGACATCTGTGGGTATCTGCATAGGACAGATACGGGCACAGATAACGCAGATAATGACACACCTGGACGAACATACCTGGATCTACAAATGATCCGGTTTACTACCTGTGCAGCCTCGATCGTGCCTCACTTGACGTCACCGTGTGTCATCGGTACACGATTAGGTCTTCCACAATTTCTACCACATCTGTCACCAGTGACACACGATGACAGGGAAACCTGTCAGAGGTGGCCTGGTGTCACGTGACATTGTGTCACTTGTCACTGACTAATGTCACAACAGAAACCTTGCTTGTGTTTATCATTGTCACAAAAGAAAGTCTATTACATGAGAGAATTGTCACAAAAAGTCTTGAGTGACCAGAGTCACCTTTCACGAAACTGATGCAACTGAACGTATAGCTGCCTGTATATTGATTTATTGAATTTTGAAATATTGTAGACAAGTAATTAAAGTGTCATAATGTAATTAATTGATGATTTTAATGTCACAAATGTAACTGAACAACTAAACTCTGATACACTGTACATGCATACACACATAAGCACGCACACATGCACGCATGCATACATTCACAAAAAAATTATGCAACTGCATATAAATGCATTTGAGAAAAAAATATCATCCTCTCTCTCTTTCTCTCTACTCTATCTCTCTCTCTCTCTCTCTCTCTCTCTCTCTTCTCTGTCTGTCTGAGTCTCTCTCTCCCCTTCCCTCCCCCTCCCATCATCCACCCCCCCTCCTCTCTCTCTCTCTGTCGCTCTCTCTCTGTCGCTCTCTCTCTCTGTCACTCTCTCTGTCTCTGTCTCTCTCCTCTCTCGTCTCCCTCTCTATCTCTATCTCTGTCTGTCTCTCTCTATCTCTCTCTCTGGCTATCCAAACGAGTATTTCCCCTACACTCTCCTGTCAATACACTCAACTTATAATCAAGATATCCCCCCAATTCCTCCTCTTCCCATCTGATTCGTCCATTCCTCCCCCATGAAACCCCCTCATATGTCCTTCTCCACACTCCCACATACATCAGCAACAGACTCCCCCCTGACATCACAGCACATTCACCCTCTTGCACTTGTCTACAGAAGCAGATAATCCAGTATACACCACCCACAACACTGGCAAATATTGCCAATTTGCCAGCAAGCCCCCACTGGGCCTCCAAGTCTTCTAACTGAAGCACAGCATGGCACCCACAATAAGCCCAGCGTCCATAAACACACGGATCACTAACCTAAATGCCAGCCAGGTATTTGGGTAGTTTATTCATTATAACTCTCTATTGGTGTCCCTTTTGCACGGCATGTATGCCAATGAATTATGCAACACAGCAGTGAACTACCAGTGCCCCTACCTAGCCTACTGCTGAAGCAGTCTGGCGTGATGTCTTCAAGTGCAAATGTGGCATATTAGTCACGTCATCTTCGGACTGAGGAACTAGTCAATGCGTGATCATGTACACGTTGCAAATGTCACGCCTCGATTTCATATTTTCGCTCGTCTCATTTTTGACTTAATTTTGCGGAAAATTAAACATATCTGTTATCCTCTATGATATCAATCTGATATGTAATCAAGGATGTTCCCATTAACGAAACAAGGCAAGACAATGCACACATGTGATTCCAACACCAACGTATTGTAAAAACCCATAATAGTTATCCACAACATATCAGCCCTCCCCAGGGTGTCAAGAAACGAATCAATAAATGTTTGAAAATCAACATTCCCGAGAGAAAAGAACCTGTAAAAAAACGACACCGGCCAGTCCCATAACGACTAGTCTAGGCAATCAATCAAAATTGCTAAACGATATCTTTCTGTTAGATAAACATTGATAAATGTATTTTTTAATGCCTCAGACATCTAAGCCATTGAATTTGAGCAGATACAGTCAGGCAGAAGATTTACTTGCCCTGAGTCCATAGGGCCATGGTGAAGTAGAACGGCTTGCTGGGCTTACCACGGTTTGCGAAGAGTTTTACGACCCCCGTGGAATATTCTCTCCATCACTGTTACTGCCCAACGACATCCACGACTGACATATTTGGCTGCTGTATTCATAGCTTCAGTTTATACAACTGTGTTGGCAACTAGATGCACTTAGCCAGGGTGGCTACATTAATCTGTTTTCCTTGTTTTATGCAGCAGCTCTGTTGCTCAGAAACAGGCGAGGGATTTATATGACAACCAGCAAGTTTCCAAGACAAATGCTTGTGGAAGGTTTAATGAGCAGTTAGCAGTGAAAAGTCCTCTATAGAGCCAAGGCAGAAAAAGTCAACGGAATATTGTAAGGAAGATATTTTGGCATTGTCTTTGGACTGCTGACATCAAGAACAGGAAACCACACACACAGTATGCAGGGAATGAGGACACCCAAAAGAATCTTACCAATGCACCATCACAAAATTGGCAAAACACCAGAAATTGCAGGTTGGCCAAATACCCAGAAATGGAAAGCATCGATTGCACTCTGTCTATGTGACACGACACAGACACTATGTCAGTCAGTAAGTAAGTAAGTAAGTGTCGACTCAGACCTCACTGTAGATCAATATCGTCTGTGTGACAAAGAGTTATTCTTTACAGTGGCTATAGATACCATCCTTGCCTATACAGACTTAGTGAATTTCCTGTAATGATAAATATTTTTACTATTATAACAACACATAAATTTACAAAGTATAATCCCACGAATCTATGAAGTTTCATCTTTGTAGAATGACGAAAATAGAGAGGAATTTGTTTTTATCAAGAGGAGTTGCAGTGAAAGCGTGTTATCTCATTCCCAGTGTAAGGACCTTCTACTTAAGAAGAATAACTCTAAGTCTCCATTGTATCATCAACTGTGTTATTTAACCAGACAGAACGAACACCAAATATAAAGTATGACATACTGCCAATCCTCCAAAATGTTCCATGTATCCCATGAATATTTTGTGAAACACTTGGTAAAGAATAAATATCTACCAATTTTTTAGCGAAGACAAACATCACCAAGGTGCCAGCTACCTGAGTTTCATTTCAGACCTTAGCAGCACAAAGTCTTCTGATGTAGAATCCGACAGAACTTAATTGTTGAGACCCACAAAAAGCAATTTTTTCACAAGCACTTACGAACACTTTCAAAGTCCAATGAAAATGAAATTCACAATAAATCTCAAACATAACGGATTTAAAAATCACAAGACACCAAGTCTGCAGCACAGAATAAGTACATCCCTAAAATGTTTTTTATTTTGCGAGACTTACACACGCATGCACGCACGCACACAGACACACACAGACACACACACAGACACACACAGGCACACGCGCATGCATGCACGCACGCATGCACACACACACACGCATGCATGCACGCACGCATGCACACACACACGCACACGCACACACACACACACACAGTTTTGCACCTACACCACTCAACGTCCTTTCATACTTTCAGATCAAACACATCATGTGAAATGACACAACTTTCTGCTGACAACACAAACCAATTAAACTAAAAAGTACCTCTATTACCAAATCATTATAAAACTACTTGTCAAACACCAGATAACGCGAGACAAACCAGTCAAACTTAACCACGTTTCCGACAGCTTTGAAGCCCCGCCTCCGTACCAGAACATCTTACCTTGAAGCCATCATGACGGGAGCGGTTGACAGTGACATTGTGTCCTGGTTCCGTCCGCAGAATAACCACGGCAGTCGCCAGCGTTTCGACTTAGTGGACAGTGCCGACGTCCCGAGAGCTGCAGTGGAGCGCCGCCTGGTGGCTGAGACGAAGCTCGGCTCGCTGCGGGATGATCTCATTGCGCTGCCGCGGTGGCTCCGACGCATTTTTTAAGGTCAATCAATAACACAGTTAGCGATGAACCAACACGCCTGCGTGCCACCGCGTCCGTTCCACATGTGACACGGGCGGCATTTACAGCCCGTCAGCCCTGACAGGAAGTTGTCAATTTAGCCCAGACACAATGCTGCGTGTCGCCATACTTGCAAGGATGCGCTTGGTGATTCCGCTTGGAACATCTGCTGTCCACGTCCCGTCTTTACCGCTGTTGGTTTATGAATCCTAGCTAACTCTGAGCCTGCGTCAACAACCTCGGTATATCATAACCATGCTTTGTTTTTGGCACAGTGACGCGTGTATACAGATGTCGAGAGTTTAATTAACCTGCAAACTTCCTGGCACATGTCCAAGGGGATTCGGTTAATCCCCATGGACCTGTCCATATGCCCTGATGCCCCCGTCTGGTTTAATCAGCGAAACACGTGTCCTTGTCCGTGTTCATCTTTCGCTTGCTTTGCCTTGCTCGACAGCCGTCAGAACGGCTGCAGATTTCGGAGTCAATTTACGCGCACACCTGCATACGACCATTGCATATCAACACATGCGTACTCTGATTATCCATGTTGTGTAGCCTCCCTCCTCCTGCTCAGCTCAGGACAGTGGGAAGTGCGTCCGCTTTGCAATCATCTCGTCAATCTATCCCCGTGTTCTTCCTACAGATCCACATAACGCAATTACGCTTCCTGCACCAGTCATAACTCGGTGATGCAATTACCGTCGATGTCATCCAGGATTATCCGATTACGTCGACAACGGGAATGCAGTGAATCGTCCAAGCACATAACAAGAGCTGACCAGACAAACTCGTCACGGTCAACGGAGCAGAAACGTGCTACCGGTTATGTGTCAATCCACGTGGCGCAAACACGTTTCCGCAGTCGCGACACATTATCCGAGTGATGTAGACGCCAGCTGACGCAGCAGCACCCAACCAACTACAGATGTAAGCCAGATATTAATATTTCATCCTTCATAACTGACATCAGTGGTAGTCGTGACTGAATCGGTCGGTGATGCTGTATTCGATGCATGAGCTGTATCGGCGCTGGAGCAGTCCAAGCGAGTCGCGTCGGTTTTATACGAGCTCACATAACATAGCCCACAGCCGTGCGACATACGGCACAGCACTGCGATATGAAACCACATAAATCATGTGAGACACACCGTGGGTCGACCACACCTTCATGCTGGACTGTCCAGTCGTGTATTGACCACTCCACTGCAGATGGACTTCATGCCGAGCTTCTGATCTGTATAATTACCTAATCCCCAAATACGTCGATATCTCCGGTTACACTAAGGCCCTAAGTAAGCAATCCATCAATAGTAACGGTTGCTGTACATGTCCCTGTACATACAGGCCTCATCCACCGGGAGCGTGGATCAATTCATGCACTGGGAACATTGTCTACGCTTCACTCAACGTTTTTAACTATTACCGTCAGCTGTTTCCAGTCTGCTACAGTTTGGCTTTATCATCTCGTTCATTTTGTTGGCACTGAAAATCGTCTGCCAGGAAATTATGATTTCATTCAGGTGTTGGTAAGTGAGCGTGAAGCTGGTGTGTAGTGCCTTAGTGCCACAGTATCACGGTGCAGTAGTGCCTTAGTGCTACAGTATCATGGTGCAGTAGTGCCTTAGTGCCACAGTATCATGGTGCAGTAGTGGGGCACTGTGACACTGTGTCATGTTGCTGCATGATGCCGAATGATGCTGCATGATTTCCTGTAAGCTGCAATGTGATGCTGTGTGATGTTTTGTGATGCTGTGTGATGCAGCATGGGGATGTGTGTACTGCCTGGTACTGCTGATGCTATGATACAAGTGATGACTTGTGCTGTAAAATGTTGTGAGATTTTTACTGCAACATTGCCATGCAATGGTTTGTATTGCTGCATTGCCACTTGCTATGTTTTAACAAGATTTAAGAAGAATTTAACCAGATTTAACACTGCCAATCAGAGAACACTCTAGATGGCAGATGGACTAGGAAGTCGGTTCCCTTATCCAGAGTGCGTATTTTCCTTTTTTATTTAATTAGGAGGCCCTGTGATGCTTTGATACTGCATGGTATTGTGATGCTGTAAACTATTACTATAATGACACCACAGACAGAGATACCGAATCATGGTCAGCCTAGCAATATCCCTGATGACCACAAGCCTGTAATGACCACAGTATGGCACAGACCACCAGTGACTGTCTGCTGAGACCACAGAACAGCCATAAACCATGTGGGAGGGGGTGTTTGTCAACGCTGAGACAGAGGTGATATAATGGTCACCACAGAACCACAAATGCTACCTAATTGACTCTACAACACTTGACATCACTCGGCCACTCCTGATCTGACCGGACAGTATCCCTAGCTTAACCGACAGTATCCCTAGCTTGACCACCACAGCCAGCTACTTACGAGACCCAAATGAGCAGACTAATTGATGCTGCATTGGGCTAGTTTTTGAGATTCTCCCTAATCGAGGCCGCCAGCTATTGCAATAGTGCTAAGTGGCCTCATTGACATCGCCCAGAGGATGGGGGAATTACTGTAATTATTGCCTCGGCTCTGGTGCAACACACTGGTTCACATTTAACTGTGTCTACAGAATTATTGATATCAGTGGGAGAGGTCCACTGGTGACTGTTTTCGACATGCAAGGGCAAACCATCCAGCCCTTTACCATTCATGTTTTCATGCAACCCTTAGACAGTGAAATAGGCCTATCAGCCACCACATGCTCAGAGGCTTTCAGAACTGGCCTTCAGGCCTTAACATCTGCTTTAATTTCTTCATAACACCATGTACATCATAGTAATACATTTTTTAAATCACCAGAGGTCCATAGAATAACTTTATTAACGTTTTAATTTTAATTAGTTCATATACATTTTGTTTTTATATTAACTGTTTTAAGAGAGCATACACCACCCTCCAAGCGCACAAGCTTCGATTGGACTTTTAACGCCCGGAAACGGCCCAGTCCAGTATATGGAAGAAGAAGATACAGCAAGGGCAGTTTGGTAACTGTAACAGGCATGAGAATCTTACAACAATAATTTTAACTAGGTTAGTTAATGCAGTAAAAACACAAGTTCTTCTTCAACACCCAATTCTCTTAGACTGGACGCAGGTCTCATTGGATGCACAGCATAACAAAAACGACAAATAAAATGTAATCTTCTTTTAAAGGCATTCTGGGGTTAACTTTCATATTATCTCCTTCGACTGACACCAGGTGTAGTTATGATTATCATTTTATCATATTACTATTTATTTATTTTTTAATTGTAATATAATTAATTATTATTTATCAGTATTAGTATTTTAATATTATTAAGACTAATATTATTTATTTATATTGAACATGTTTTACTGATCTATTTATTTTACAACTAGGTCTCTATTGTTTATTTTAAGGTAATCTGTATATTCATGTACAGTGTAATGCACCACTAAAATGGTTTTATTACTAGATATATGGCGTAGACAAATACTGTTATTTATTTATTTATTATTATTATCATGACATGGCATATTTCTGAGTCTATGATTGACAGGTGTCAATCACCAAGACACTGCTCCACCCTGTGCAAGCTCCACTCAGTGCTCCAGTAAACAGTGACATCTGGTGTCTTCAATTACTGTCTCTGACGCACACATGCGCACACACGCACATGCATGCAAAATACGCCTGAAGACACAAGGTTCATGCCGCCGCATGAAAGAGTAGAAACTAATGCAGATGAGAAGATGCGTGGCGGCAGTACAGGAAGAAGTCATCTGTACTCATTCTTTCCACCACAAAAGCAGCAGAACGATATCTTATCAACATATGTTAACTATTTATCATTACTATTATTCATGTAGTACTTTTGACTGTATTAATATTGGATAATCAATCATTATTAAGGTAATTTTTGACAATTAACAATAGGAAAAATGTCTGCTTGAACATCAACACTGGGGTTATTTTGCAAATCAATAGTAGATTTTTTTATTATGGGAACTCTTATAATCAATAACACTGTTAATAGTTTTACAATTAATTACACTGTTATTTTTTTTCGATCTTTTCAGTGATTTGCTGTTGCATTTTTGTTTTTCAGAAATCAACATGAAAGATAATTTGTTACCCAACAAACTAGATTCTCTCATCACACAAGTTTGTGTTGCCAACTAGCAAATCCTAGAAATGTATACAAAGGTCATATGGTAGCAGAAGTACTATATTTTACAAATGTATCCCTACTCGGTTTCAGGTACTACTTTTTCAAGTAAGTAAAAATTCCCAAAGGCAGATTGATCTCTGTATGACACGATCCCAGGAGTAAAATAATTATCTGTCCCCCATAGGCATTCTACTTCATCTTCCCATACTTCTTAAATGCGTGAACATTACCCCCCTCACCCCCTCACCCCCCTCACCCCCTCACCCCCCTTACCCCCCCCACACAATTGCACCACATATATCCCTAGACACATACATGAAAGCTCTGTAAAAAGTGTCACTGGACTAAACCGCCTTTCATCAGCGTTCTACTGGACCCAGACAGAGAGCCTTTCATTAAGATTAATATCCATCTCAATCCCCGGTCACACAAAGCCACGTTATCTGCCTGCGTCAAGCACCTAGAACACTCCGACTTCCAGGAACACTAAACTTGGTACGGTCAGCATCAGATGTCAAAATAGGGTAATGTATTCCTCTGTTCCATGGACACAATCACTGATCGCTGAATGAACGGGGATATGATCTCTCGCGAGTGTGGATGCTTAATTAAAATACAATGTAGCGAGCGACATGGATGCCACTGACCCCCACTGTAGCCACAGCTATTTATAGACATGCTAAGATCGGTAATTTGCTCTGATTCTGGTGATGACTGTATCGCAGTTATTATCAAAAAACTTATTACAGCTGTATATTATGCTAAACGAAACAAAGTCTGGAATCAGGAGTCCTGTTTAAATAAAATGCCCAGTTTAAAGGTCATACAAATATTATGGAAATTTCCTTGGTAGAAGCTTCATTGTGAGTGGCATTGCTAAATATTTTGAGCAGGGTATCAATTTAAAATACTTTTAGTTAAAAAAATCACTGCACGTCAAAACCATGTAACCAGCCACCTGAATGACAAAATGACAAAATAAACCATCTTTTTAAATTGCATATCCAAACCTAATTTACGTAATTTTTACAAAGCATAGATCGACACTACTTTTAGCCAATGCAATCAGCCCAAAGCTCTAATTTGTACAGACTACACAACATGCAATCCACAATTTCCAAGGGATTATTTATGAGGAAATGACGTCTTACTTGTCATTGTAGTAAATACATATCCCTGTCCTGAACAGGCTGAAGTTGAACAAACATGTTGTGTGCAGCTAAGTGGCGCCCCCTTGTGAATGGAAATTAATCACAAAACTTCTTGTTTTCTATGTCTGGTCTTCCAGTCAGATGTTTGTATTTATGTTAGTTAGAAAGTAGTTACGGAAATTTTCTTTAATTACTCAGTTCTGGAAGGTGGGGAGGGGGTAATATTTGAATGTAGGTTGGTGTTTCAATATTCTCTTGGTAATTTCTTACTCGCCGTACTTGATATTCTTTGCCCAGAGTAAAAACCAACAGGACCAAGAACTGATTCATTAACTGGTGTTTGTTCAATCAAAAGAACTCATTGTGACTCTTAACAAACTTACGTGCATGCTGATATGGATATGTGTAAAATATTGTGAAGCCTTAATTTATCTATTTAGTTTAATGTTTTAAACTATTTATAATTTTTTAACAAGTTTAGCCAAATAATCACAGAAAATATTCATTTAATGTCTTAAATTATTTAAATTAGTTTTATAGATACATATTGTATATTCTCTACATTATAATTTTTATTTATGCTAATATCTAAAATTATGTATTATTTCGATCAATTTTTAACAAATATACTTTGCATGTTTTATGTACCCATTTCAATCTCTATGATTGCCCAGAGTGAAATTAAACTATTATTATTCTTTTTGAGGATATTATCCGTAATTCTTCAAACTATCTTGTGAAAAATATGTTTGGTATATAGTGACAGAGCTGCAAATTAGGTTGGTTTTAATTTTGATTGGATTTGTGTAATATCATAAGATTATGATAGAGAGGGTTACAAATAACTGATCTGGTTGGGCAGTTAACTGGAAACACAAAACAAAATTAATAATATTTTGCAGGCAGGCAACTATTTCTCAGTTAGTTAAATAAATCGCACCATACAGCTCCAGAGACTTAAGGTGTAAACAAATAATAATAATAATTAAAAATTAACCTACTTAAAATAAAATGTTCCTAACTGTCTGACAGAATATTGCATTGATTATTCACAAATATAAAACATTAAAATAACAAAATACATGTTGAAATGTGTATAAAACATTTGTTATTCATATTTCTCAGGAAGGTCAATAAAAGAGGAAAAGGCACATTCATGTAATTTTTTGGTGTTTCTTAATTTAAAAGAACCACTTGCAAGTAGATCTCTAAAAGAATCAACCAATTTCATCGTCTTTTATCCTGGTGAATCTATTGACTTCCTTTTGAAACATGGTTATCGTCATCAGTAATCCATCAAACCCATCTTCCGGATCAGACAAATCTGAACGGCTCATCAAACTTTTAGTGTTTATGAGCGGTCCATAAAAATAAGCTGCATTTCCCACGAGAGGGAATTTCCAACAAGTCTGCGGCACAGACAGTGTGGGCTGCCGGGATTAGCTATTAACGGATCCACCATGTCCAAGTATAAACATGCGGTCACTTGGCCTTGTTTTAGACAAGCTCTGAACAACAACATTCAGTTTACTCAACAAGAGCCTGGTGTCAACGTGATGTTATATCAGGCCAGCGTTAGGCAGGTAAAGTTGCTACTTTTATCAGTCAGATCAAAATTTTCTTCTCACCTGCTACAGGCAGTGTTCAATGTTCACATTAGACGCTTTCAGTAATTTCTAGATGTGTTAAATTTAATGTTGTGTCAAAAGCTGTCCACGTGAACTTTTAATACACAAATAACAGGATTAGTTAGCTCACCTGAATTATAGTGAATAGTGTCTTTAATTGTGGCTATACATCAACTTTTAATACACAAATAACAGAACGGATTAGATCACCTGAATTATAGTAAATAAAGTCTTTAATTGTGACTATACGTGAACCTTTAATACACAAATAACAGAACTGATTAGACCACCTGAATTATAGTGAATAGTGTCTTTAATTGTGGCTGTAACATAGCATGCCAAGAAAATGGATATTTGTTTTTCTCTATGCCATGCCAATTGGGTATGTCACGGTATAACATTCAAAAATTTCTCAATATTGTTTTTCATATAACAGCAGCATAAACAAACGCTTACTGATGTCATACAGAGAATGATATTCTCTTTTTATAAATATATTCTTCCTGTTTGGTAGTAAATATAAAGCTAGATGTAATAAAAACTAACATGTTTTTAGTATGCCATTTTGTGGACTCAAGACACAATGTTTTCTGATAACGTTGTTTGCTGCGATGGCTGCATCGAAAATAGAACCGCTGCTGCTTTGAGATTGGTTAGATTGTAATTCTAAAGTGGGCATGAATGCATTTATTGAACACATTTCCCAATTTGACATGTCAGAATGACATTGATGTGTCTGATCTTAATTACATCTAAGCAGTCCCTTAATGTGCACCGCTAGCGGTTGATCTAGGTGTTTCAGTACACAGACACATATTAAATGCAAATATTCATACATCTATAAATAAGCAGAATAACACGTGCCAAAAATAAAACATGATTTTATTGAAGAAAACGCAAGTTTCTGACATTGTTTACTGTCATCATTGTTCCACAACTTGGTGATTAAGACAAAAAAATGAAATTACAACTTACCTTGAACTAAGATTATGTTTTAATTTTTTTCATCTAGATCTTTCACCTTTCACCACATGTGGTGGTAATGATTTAATATGGGTGGTGTAACTCGTGTACAACAAAATAAAATCGTAATGTTACATTCATTACAGCTCTGTACTCTGTAGTGAGTGAGTGAGTGAGTGAGTGAGTGAGTGAGTGAGTGAGTGAGTGAGTGAGTGAGTGAGTGAGTGAGTGAGTGAGTGAGTGAGTGAGTGAGTGAGTGAGTGAGTGAGTGAGTGAGTGAGTGAGTGAGTGAGTGAGTGAGAGAGAGAGAGAGAGAGAGAGAGAGAGAGAGAGAGAGAGTGAGTGAGTGAGTGAGTGAGTGAGTGAGTGAGTGAGTGAGTGAGTGAGTGAGTGAGTGAGTGAGTGAGTGAGTGAGTGAGTGAGTGAGTGAGTGAGTGAGTGAGTGAGTGAGTGAGTGAGTGAGTGAATGAATGAATGAATGAATGAATGAATGAATGAATGAATGAATGAATGAATGAATGAATGAATGAATGAATGAATGAATGAATGAAAGTTTATTCAACAACAACATAGAAATAGTATTGATTAGTGCAACATATTATGGATAATACAAAGCAATACAATACACTTTCATGATTGGTGAGTTGCTACTGCTGTTGAAGGGGTATAGAAGTCATGTGACTTGTAAGGCGCTATGCTCTTTTCAAACTTGGAATCATTACTGTAAATACATCGGAAATACTACCCAGTAAGTGACTTCCAAATAAATGTAATTAAATTGTATAGTATTTTGACTTTCTCTCACAATCCGCACAAATTACAGCTCCCAGTGTTAGTGTTAACGTTTCGCTCATACTTTACTCTGTTTTAAGATATGTTCCCATGCTGAAACTGCCCATTAGCATAAGACAGGTAAGACTGACCACACACTTCACTACCTATTCCCTGACCCATCAATTACCCCAGAAACATTAGATATTCACCCACCCCATCAATCAGAGAAGACTGACACTGATAGCTGTCTGCTGACTTCATCACTTCCTGCCCCACGACCCCTGTCAATGAATGGCGAGTCTTGTACTGTCGTCTTCTCACCTCTCTCTGTATTACTCTATACATGTACCTCATAGATCTAATTCTGTGGTATACCTGGGTCTCAGGTTGAGTCTGGCTTTGAACCTGACTCTCAATCTGTCTGTGCTGTGCCATTACTGTCTCCACACTCATCCCTGTGTCGTTTTCTCTAATTCTCAACTCCTCTGCCAAATGTTTACTCACACAATCTTGCCAAATCTCTCCTGAAACAATCTTGCCAAATCTCTCCTCACACAATTCTGCCAAATCTCACCTCACACAATTCTGCCAAATCTCTCCTCACATAATTCTGACAAATCTCCCCTCACACAATTCTGCCAAATCTGTCATCACACAATTCTGCCAAATCTCTCCTCACACAATTCTGCCAAATCTCCCCTCACACAATTCTGCCAAATCTCTCCTCACATAATTCTGACAAATCTCCCCTCACACAATTCTGCCAAATCTGTCATCACACAATTCTGCCAAATCTCTCCTCACACAATTCTGCCAAATCTGTCATCACACAATTCTGACAAATCTCTCCTCACACAATTCTGCCAAATCTGTCATCACACAATTCTGACAAATCTCCCCTCACACAATTCTGCCAAATCTCCCCTCACACAATTCTGCCAAATCTCCCCTCACACAATTCTGCCAAATCTCTCCTCACACAATTCTGACAAATCTGTCATCACACAATTCTGACAAATCTCCCCTCACACAATTCTGCCAAATCTCTCCTCACACAATTCTGCCAAATCTCTCCTGACACAATCCTGCCAGGATTAATTTGATTTTGATCTTAATTTGAATTTGACTATTAAAACCAGTAGTGGTGTTTTTGCTTGTAAAATACAAAACAAAAAGAAAAATCACTGCTTTATTTCCGCAAATGTATGTTTTTTCCACTCAACCAAGATCCCACACAGTCCAAACCATCACATCCGCATCCCACCCGGCAGAAGATGAAGGGTTTCACTGTTTCTCACAAATGGGCCATTTAGTTGAACAAGCAAGCACCAGTCTGCTCTCTCTCCAGAGTCTATCTGTCGACCTGTCTCCACAGAAAGTGGGCATGCCAAATTGAGGGCCCTGTTAGGTGCAGGAGAGGTAAGGGTCGAAGGTCAGAGGATCCAAACTCCCTCTTTGAAAGGAATACTCTGTTCTCACCATCAGGCAGTGGGCACTTTAGTTCTGATAGTTGTTATTATGGCGCTATCAATTTAACTCATGACGCCATTAGTAATGTATGGGTTGGTGTGATTGTACATCCTTGTTGTCATCGTGACAGAAGAATTACATTGCTGTCATTGTGTAAATTGGTTAGTGATACTGTAAAAAGTGTACACTGGAGAGAGGTTGGTGTAACATTGTACCACTGGTGCAACAAAAAGTGTTGCCTTAAATTATTCCCACTGTGGATGATATGTGTAACATGTCTTTGTGAATAAAACATACTATGACACTGAACATTTACAGTACATGACAAGTGTTAAGTGTAACACACTTAACTGACTGTTTTCATTGAATGATTTACAAAAGACAGCAGAAAAATTACACTGTCTATTGTTTTGGAACAGTGATCAGCGACCGACTTTTTCTAAGACAGCAATGAATATATCAAACGTCCAGTTTTTATAATTACTTGAATTAACACTTTAGTAAATATGACACAAACAATTTAAGCCACCATATATTGGAGTTGATATTAGGTTAGATTTCTTATAAAATGTATTTGAAGAGTTGGATTTAAAAAAAAAACGCTTGGCATGACAGTGAAGCATTCAAGATTCAAGATTCAAAAAACTTTATTATCCGTTTAAAAACATATTAAAAACGGAAAATTTTCTTTAGTCACACATAAAATGACAGTAATAAAACATTGGTGAATCATATCTACAATTGTCAATACAATATAAAATGATAGTAAATATAGTCATCACTAAAATAGGTAAAGTATCAAAATAAATTACGAATAAAAATAGCTACTAAGATAAATAAACCCTAACCCTAACCCTAAATAAGCATGTATAATTTCTTAAAATGGGTCTCTGATTGGAGACAATAACATTAGCAATAACATAATACTAAAATTGATAAATAAATAAGATTAAATAAAGAGTTACCATAAGAATATGAGACACATAAAATGTAAAAATTAATTAATGACTCGTTGAAAACAGCATTATAATTTAGCATTTAAAATTAAAATAGCAGAGGGTACAAACGATTTTTTGAAGAGATTTTTTTTTGGCTAATGGCACTTTTAGGCGTCTCCCTGATGGCAGTTTCTGAAAGGCTTGATTAAGAGGATGAGCAGGATCATAGAGAATTTGTGTTGATTTCCTTTTCAGTGCATCTTTATATATGCTGGACAGCTGCTTTTGATTGTTGCCAATTAACTTGCTTGCTGTGTTAACTACGCGAGCAAGCTTTACTTTATTTTGTTCACTAACATTGCCATACCATGTAATTATATTAAAATTTTTGCATACCCGAAAACATCCCATTACATGATGGCAGGCCCTAAAACACCCAAGTGGAACAGGCACCGAGGGCACGCTGTGTGGACTGGATCGATAGCTATGTAACATATATGCCTGGGTTGCAAGGACAGTTTACATAACAAGGGCGTGGCAGTGTGTCCCTTCTCCAGTAACTCTGCTGTTCCACTAAGTGGTACACATGTATGTTGTATATAAGGCTACAAGCTCATTGTATTACACATATTCACTTAGCAGACTTCCATGAAGTTGTCATAAATATCACTACTAATTAGGAATGATTACCATCCAATTATCATCCTTGCCTCTATTTTATCTTTCTGTTTTCCCATCAACCTCTTCGTCTCTCAAGCCAGACTGAAACTATAATTTATTTCAGCTGCTTAACTTATGGCTCTTGCATACTCGTATATCACAGTATTGGCTCCTCACAACATATTTAATTCAGATTATAAACTTTTTCTTTTCTCAGTGTGTTTCCTCCCTCCTTCCTCCCTCTTTGATGTCCCTCCTTCCCTGCCCCTCTTCCACTTTACCCCCCCCCCCGATTGTCCCTTCCCGTGCCCCTCTTCCACTTTACCCCCCCCCCACCCCGATTGTCCCTTCCCGTGCCCCTCTTCCACTTTACCCCCCCCCCCCGAATGTCCCTTCCCGTGTCCCTCTTCCACTGTACCCCCCCCCCATTGTCCCTTCCCTGCCCCTCTTCCACTGTACCCCCCCCCCTCATTGTCCCTCCCCATGTCGCTCTTCCATTCTGTTATCCCTAACCCCCTCGTCTCTCCTCACTCTCCTTCCTCCCAAGCCCCTCCCAAATATCCCTCCTCATCTCCCTCCTCCCATATCCCTCCTACACTCCCTCGTCCTCTTCCCCATATGCCCTCATTTGAACCCCAAACCCAACACCTCCTCACACCTCCCCCCCTGGTGCACCTCATAAACTACCCATGATGCCTTGGGAACGTGTTTCCCAGGTGAGATCTCACAAGGGTCAGCTGTTCCTCCCCTCCCTCCCCTCCAGCTGCCTGTCATCTCACTCAACAAACCCACAAACCCCCCCAACTACAGCCAGATGCAAATGGCCTGGGACCCTGCAGCGATGTGGGCCTATAATGTATCTACTGCACGGGTCATAATGACTCAGAGACATCATAAGTCAGTTAGCTCCAGTAATGATCACTACAAGATGGACTCGGCCAAACATGAAGTGTACATAACAACATCTAGGTGGCGGGGACAGATCATATTTACCTTTCCACTGGCGCAATGTTTTAATACTGCCTCATATTTATGTTTAATATTCTGGAAAATCAGTTAAATATGTTTTCATTAATTAATTAATTGTATATCTTTCATCAACCTGCTGCATAAAATTCATTGGTTTCTGCCACTGTTGTCTCTAGAAAATCAGTTTGTAAATTACCATTCATCAAATGACACCAAGAATAAGTACACAATGTCTTTGTGCACAAATGATCGCATCTGGATTGATAGATAAATTAGTTGCAATGTTTTACTAAATGTTGTGATATCATTGACATCTTGTACATTTGTTCAGAACTTACATTTGGATTTTTTCATATAAATATTATGTACTCATATTTGTTTAATTAGGTACTTGTGGTTGGTCGCCTGCCAAAAATATCAAGTACATCTCATACACATTTTAAACCATAATTATTGTATTCACAGACAACCCAAAAAACTGCAAAACGGTACTACATAAAAAAAACCTAACACGTCAATCGTTCAACATGCACCCGGAAGTAAACTGTGTCCGTTCCTTAAAGATGGTATCTCACAGAGTAAAGAGTTCACCACCAATTTGTCTGAATGCAAATGATCCACATTGATATCCAATAACAGCATCCAGACTAGTAGTGCTTTATGCGTGATGGAGATATCACATCTGTACCAATTTGATATCCACAAGGGCTGGCATTCCAAATAATAGCAGCTTTCAAAACCATTTTGCACCCGAGGTAGCAAATCCAGCAGTGTTTTTCTTCCGTCTTTATATATTCCAGATGTTGATTACACAACCAGGACAGATTGCCTTCAAACTTGGCACCAACATTTTATTTTCCATCATGGCTGTTCTAGGTTTGTTTTGATGATGCAATTTCAGCACAGATTTGCGAGGTAATTTGATGGCGGGTGTTGATTGTATATTATGACTTAGGCTGTCAATCGTAGTCAATGGTGCATTCATTACTTGTTCGTATCCGTATCCTTTCACTGTGTCAATATAAACACTGGGACTAGCCCAGCATGGGGCACTGATATAGGTTGCAATAACAGTTTATACACAGGAGTAGCCTAGATAGCGACGGTGTGGGGTGAAAGCTGAATTATGAGTGGCAACCAAGTATTGGTTTTTAGTAATTCACTTTAAAATGCTGGTGGAAAGAAATTTACATACAGTAAAACACCTTGGAATGTGGACATATTAAAAAATATAAAGCATATCGTGAACTTTAGGCATTCAGTGTCTCTTATGTGCAATTGATAAATAAATCGTAGTGTAGGCAAGCTGGTCAACAATATACATATATTTTAACATATTTAACAACAGCAAATACTTAATATATCATATATAAAATAACTACAATAGTGTCAATGATATGATAACATTTTGTAAAACATTGAATATACACATAGTTTGTTCATGATCCGCCGTCAACACATTAGTACACCCTATGCTAACTTTAGAGTTTTGTAAGTGAATCTCCTCCCTAGCACCAAGGTTGTGTTTATTCACTTCCTTGCACTTCTGACCTTTGACCTATCACCTGGCTATTTCAGAAAACACAGCAACAGTTGCAATGACTTACGTACGTATGTGTTTTTGGTACACAGGACTTTTCTGGACAGACTTTCTCACAGTTAAGACAACCAAGTGACTATGACATCACGAGACGGCCCAAATGAAAACGAATGTTTTGTTGCTCCACAGGTGAATATAACCAAATTATGGACCCGCTGCTTGACGCGTGACACTTTCTTGGTCCACCTAAACAGCTTCTGTGGGACATCCATATTGCGCTGGCCTATCTCGTGAACGTAATGACATGCAGCGCTAGGACCGAATGCAGCGTCAAAGGATTGAAATGTGTCACATTTCGGAAATGGCATAGAACGTCGGTAATGACATGCGTGTATTTAAGTGCCGTTTATACTCCTTTGAAGACGGCCACAACTGCTGGGTGGACCGCTGTGTGTGGCTGGCGATTCGTACGTAGCAATTGATTTACAATTGCATTGGAGTCAGAGAGTCATGCATATCGGGTTACGGAGTACGTCTTTGATATGTCGGCTCTTTATATCCACGCACAGACACCAATCGAGATATTCTAATAACTCATAACTTTGTTCTTGTCTAATGGAGCTTTAAATTGGTGCGGTGTTTGAGTACGACTGTAACGTGTTCGAGTGCTTCTGGAATGTTTATGACAGAGGACATGCAACACATCCGACCTCTCTACAGCGAGAGGATAGTGACACTGTGTATAATGACCACTTCACATATGCCTTTAGACCTTGTTTTTACGTCCTGTACAACTGTCACCACCTAATCTGTTTCTGTCACTGTTTACTCCCCGTGTCTGAGAAAACATCCAAATAAAATACACACGTCGACTTTGAAACTAAACAAAATAAGACGGTTACAGAACACAGGTCAGTGCTGTAAGTAGACGGGAATGTTTCCTGAATTTACCTCAAAATGAAATCAAATATAATAATGAAACAATTCAAAGCTGATTTTGTATGATATAACAATCAGGATACTGGAGCAGGGCAAATATTTGTAAAAACAAATAAAGTCAATATTACAAGAATTGTGACAAAAGTATATTATATACTGATAACAGACATCTAAAAGGTAAGAAGGAAGAAGTCAGTAAGAATGAGGACATAAAGAGATGTTATTAATTATCTAGATATACAAGTAATGCGTCTTACCTGTAACTTCTCAAGGTTAGAGGCACATCACATCTGAAAAAACGTAAACAGATTTTGTAAATTAAACAAAACAAATACACTGTACACTGGCAAACATCCCCTGGGTAGGCCACATCCTGGAAAACTGAAAATACGACAAACATCCTGGAATAAAACTTGCCGAAAAGACAGACTGTAAGACACTGTTAGTCAAGGCAAATACATGCGCCACCTACAACTGACAGGAATAAACAGTGTGACTGTATGGAATATATGACAACACTACCACCATAAGGATGTCAACAGAGAGAGTGAGAGTGAGACAGAGGTGTGCTGGGTCCCTGGCTGTGTACACAGTTCACACAGCACACATACAGAGCACACACACACCTCGGTGCCCCTAGCTCTACACTAAATACCACATCCAACCGATGTTACCTGCGCCATAGCCCTGGAGGGTGATCCATGATTGTGAATCCTGTGGCACTGGCCCTACACACACAGCACTGAGAGTACTGTCAGCAGCACTGTGCACTGTCCCTGCTAGTGCTAGTGTAGTGAGCGGCACTAACACACTCCAGCGGCCCTGCTAACCTGCCCCTAGACCATGAGAAGACAGGGCCATAAATCAGTGACAGGCAGCGAAAACACGCACACAGGCCCACAGCTTCTTCCTCCTAGACTAACCACTGCAGCCAGCCTAGCACACTTGATGCTCTGTGCTGGCAGTTGGAGCATATGCCAATTTTCCAGTAGGTAACTTTGACTGCTGGTGATCTTGATCTTGTCCAATTCAGATATGATTTACGAGGTTGACTGTTTGTTGCTACTGGTGCCTGTTATAAAGTGACACACCACCAGGTTTGTGTATGGATGACGTTGTTTTGTTATAACAAGTGATAAGTTTTCGGTCATGTAATGATGTTATTTATTTATCCATGTTGACTAATGTAAACTATGAACTGTACTGGGGCCAGGACACAAATGATGTAGGACCAGCATTCACTTGTATGTGTGTGCATAATTCTAATACGTATACAATATGAATGCAATCCATGATTGCACATTATACACAACTACAGCATGTATTATACATACATGCATACATACATGCATGCACGCACACACACAAACACACACACACGCACATAGACAGTACACACCGACGGTACACACACACAGTACAAGCACGCACGCACGCACGCACGCACGCACGCACGCACGCGCACACACACACACACACACACACACAGACAGTACACACACAGTGCATGCACGCACGCACGCACGCACGCACGCACGCACGTACACACACACACACACACACACAGACAGTACACACACAGTACATGCATGCACGCACGCACACACACACACACACACACACAGACAGTACACACACACAGTACATGCATGCACGCACGCACGCACGCACGCACGCACGCACGCACGCACGCACACACACACAGACAGTACACACACACAGTACAAGCAAGCACGCACGCACACACACACACAGACAGACAGTACACATACAGTACATGCACGCACGCATGCACGCACGCACGCACACACACACACACACACACACACACACACATATACTATATAAAATAATTATATATTTTTTTTTAATTATTTTATATATTTTAATAATACATGTATACCAAATATTCATCCACTTCAAGCATCCAACCAATTGGCCTTGACATTCTATAAAGAGCAAATCTAAAAGGCTGAGTGACACATTTTTAATACTCTTGTCTGCCGCCATTTGCCGGCTGTGTCAGATTGACGTCAATATGCATCATATAAAACGCTTATATCATTTTTATGCGGAGGATGAAGGACATTGTAAAATATATTTAGAACATTCCGTATTAGTAAAACAATCCATCTTCCACAAAACTAGCGTTAAAATAAAATCTCTGTCCAGTTTGTGTGTCATTTGATGTAGACAGGAAATTTATTAAACATGTATACCGGTAAGTAATTTTTTGTACAGTCTTGTACCAGAACGATAAGCAGAATGAGAGTCGCTCTGTTACATCTAAAAACACTGCTGAATATATTCACTGATTAGAACCATTACTATATAGGTACTGTTCTACATGGATATAAAAGGAAATTACTTGTTTATTGTATGATTTGTTGCACAATGCAGCTGCTGTGATATATAAATTCTCACGTAAGCGTCGGCAGGTGAGACTGTGTCATTTATTTTGAACAAAAACTAGACAATCAACCTATTGTTTTAAGTCACCATTTCCACAGCCATTGGACACAAACCATGATTGATTGTCACACTTCTATAATGGATTTCATAGCATGCTATTAAGTGATACTTTTATTTGTAGTTCGTCTAAATATAGCATCCTTCTCATAAATCATAAACTCTAGAAAATGTAAAATATTGCTTCCACAAAAGTCACATGTTACAAACATTATAAAATAGTGTAAATCCGTTTACAGTGTACATGTGACTTGTATTTAAATATTTTAAGTACAGAAAAAAGAAAAAAATTCCACAAGTTGAATTTAAAAAACCCAAACAGTGTTTGCAATTTTAATGCTGAACCTGAACAAATTTCATAAGTACTGTATAATTATAAGTAAAACCTCAAATTTCAAATAACTGTTACTTGCACTTATTACAATGACAAACCAAAAAGTACCCTTGAAGTTCCCTTGTTCCCACATACCTGGTCACACAGTGGGACAAAGTAGAACTGATTCAGAGAACTTTGTGGTAATAATTAATGTCCACCTTTATCTGAAAACCTAGGCTGTAACTGTAAATTAATGTCCACCTTTATCAGAAAACCTAGGCATGTAACTGGACCATGTGAACTGGACAGAGATGTTTTAAAAGTGATCCTATCATCGAGGTCTGTGAAAATGACACACATCCACAGAAATAACACAACACAAACACTGTAATCAACAACCAGTCGCCAGGGAAAGGGTGTTGATGATTGCGTGCTGTGTTACACAGCACTCTTCCACACAGATGCCAGGATATGAGGCCTGTCAGACAAGCTAACTCTCTCTGTCAGTCAGCTCTGGAGGCTGGCTGGCTGCTGGCACCAATTATGGGTCTTCCCAGGCCTCTAATGACTGGCACAGATGATGGGTAGTTTGGGTACGGAGCCTGCTTGTATCCTCACTGCACTGGGTGACAGCTATAATCAGGCGAGACAAACAAAACTCACCAATTTACATATCTGACTGACCTGTGATGTTTGCATCAGAAGGCTGAGGTCAAAGCGTTGGTCAACACACTGGTCAACACATTGGTCAACACACTGGTCAACACACTGGTCAACACATTGGTCAACACACTGGTCAACACACTGTGCAATGCATTCGTTAATGCAAATAATTATAGAGAAATTTAAAAACTGCAGTTGTGGATGGGACGATATAAAACCAGATATCATCAAATAAACATATTCTTGTATGATTAAACCATTATGCCATATTTTAAATTTATCATTTGACAAGAATACGTACCATATGAATTAAAAATAGCTAATATAGTGCTGATTTAAAAGAAAGGATATGCTACATAATCAGTAACTACAGACCAATCTCCATAGTACTGGTATTTTCTTTAAAAAAAATGAACTTGTATATGATAGACTAACTGAATATATTAATAAACATAATTTATACCCTGCTGATGCTTATACTGGCAGAGACCTGAGCTAGTTTGCTACAGTAAATAGACAAGATTTCTTATTGTTGGTAAAGGTCATTTAATGACTGTATCCAGGATGTATACAAAAAACGATCTTCCTTTGTGCTGGGAAATTTGTCGACTTCTGTAACCAAATTCTCAACACAAAGGGACCGAGCCTCGTTCTGAGAGTTCACGGGATACGACACGTTTGTGGAATACGGACTAACTATTGGCATCACATTGTATAAATATTATTTTGACATGTGTAAAAATATTCATATTTTGTCAAATTGTCAATTTGGATTCAAAGAGATATTCTACTTACATGGCTTTAACAATATTAATTGATAAAATAACAAGTGCAATGGACAAAGGAGAACACATAATAGGACTTTTTTAGATTTCGCCAAAGCATTTGATACAGTGAACCAGGACATCCCATTATATTAAGAAAATTAAACCATTATGGAATAAGAGGACCTATCCTACAGTGGTTTCAACGAAAATAAACAGTAAGTAAGAATTAGTTAAACCAATTCTGTTTTTTTTAAATATAACTTGTGGAGTGCCACAAGGATCAATATCTTTCCTATAATGTATGCAAATGATACTAATACTTTTATCCAAGGGAAAGATTTGCAAAAAATGGAACACGATTTAAATATTGAAATACAAAAACTTTCACATTGGCTTAAATATTAAGAAGTACAATGACATTTAGCAATATTCCTAGTAGAAGAAACAGAATCTACAACATTTTTATAGATGGGACTCAAATAGACACTGCCAGGTATGCATTTGGTTGGGGGAGCATAGACACTGTGGAGGGTTAAAACTTAAAACCACAATTTTGTTCACGTTCCGAGAGCCTAATGCTCTGGCATTGTTTCAGCAGAAACAAAAAATTTCATGGGAAAATCTGTGAGCTAAAAAAATAAAATGAGTACCTAAAGATGAAGACTTGATTTATAGTTATTTGTGACACTGAAAATATGATTACTCTCTTGTGTCACATATATCAACTATTCATTGTATCATAAATAACTGGTTTAGCCTTGAAACGGATCAATAATAAACATCAGCAGTACGCTAAGCATAAATAAAGAAACTAACAGATGATGGAATAACGCAAAGCATAAATAAAGAGATGGCAGACTAACAGATGATGGAATAATAGATTAAGAGCTTCCAAACTGTAAATAAATCAAAGGTAACATCTGGTAAATAACAATTCTGCCGAACTTAGAATTAAATACTCGTATTTATAAAGTCAAATAAATAAACCAAAACATGTGATAGTGTAATGAAGGTAAACAATTGTTGCTAATTGCTTCTTATTCCTCAACTACAGTTAGCTGTGAATCGCGTGATGAAGCACAGGATGTAAGAAGTTAATGATCAATCAGGTATAATGAAAGGAAACGTCAGTTTGTCAAGTCTGCGCAAGAAAATGACAACCCGGAAATAATTATACGAAACATGGGGGGGGGGGGGCACAAAGTGATTACTTGTCACACGAGCTAATAGACGGTGGAATTACACGTGAGGTGATAAGAAATTACCGTCTGTCGAAAAAGTGCCAACATTGCCTGTCAGCTGTGACATAATGCTATTCATAGCTGACTCAGACCACAATGCGCTGGGTCACCACGTCTGCAACAAGGGTAAGATGTATCAGAATAACTATGGGTTACTTGATTTTGTTATGCCTTCACGCAACTATACGATATGAAGTAGATTTTAAATTGAGGGCGTCCACTCCACTACCCAGAATTAGCCAGTGGAGTAATTTACAGTTGGAAGTCTGCTCTCATGAATGCAGGAATGTTGAACATCAAAGGATATTGTAGTCAACTTGGTTTACCCCAACAATATTGAAAATAAAGCCTCTTTGGAAACTGCACTTTTTGTTTACCGATTAAATGTGTAATGCAGTGGAAATTTTTAAATTGCAAACAGTTTAATAAAGTAACAAGACTGAATTTGGTGGGAGATATATCTTCAGCATTTTTTAGTCTTAATTAAATAACAAATAAAACACCTAGAAATATATCTCATCCTTTCAAAGGGATACCCTGCCACCATTAACATTCTGCTGACCTAGAGCCAAATAGAAATTTACCGACAACATTGCTGTAGTCTATTCTGTTTGTTTGGTGCCTGTCACTTGTCAAGTAGGCAGCTTCAACCACCAAATGGAGCTTGAACCAGGACTTAAGTAGGATAAAAGAGACCTACATTCTACATTCGAGTCATCAACAAATTTATTTCAGGATTTTTGCCCCCACATGGCTGTTCCAAGAGACACAGGTACTATATAAATATTGTATATTATTATTTTACTATGATTATTCCATCTACGTATCTTTCAACTGGAATACGCTGTCAGGCCAATCCGTGCTCTGGGAGGGTTGTTGCTGAACATTTTGACTGCTGCTTCATTGATTATGCGAATGCCAGCAGATAGAACTCTCACATGGAACTCACAGAGCCAGAAGACATTTCACCTCATGTGTAGAACGCACTGGCTCAGGAGTAGAGCTTCGGACTCTCGACTAAGACAACCCAGGTTCGAATCCTGTGCTGCAGTGTTAAAACCTTGGGCAAGATTTTTTACCCTGCATTGCTCCAGTTCACTCAGCTGTATAAATGAGTACCTGGCTATAGACAGTGATGGACATGTATACGTGCAGCCTTCGCTAGGGGTGAACAAAATAGGCCTGAGTTTTGATATGATAGAATATGGGCTTGAATTCCAGTTCTCTTGACTGATAGGTAGAGTGGGGTGATTGAATTATTGCAAGCTTCAATCTGGCAATAGGTGCAACCACACCCTGTGGTGCTTTCATTCACTAGTCGAGCTGTGAGTTCACTACCAGGTAGTACCAACTGGACAAGTGTCTGTCATCCCTGTGTTGTGTCACCTAAACACTGGTTTGTTTTCTTACCTCAAGATCTTACTTCAAGACCGGTCAGTAGTTGCCCAAAACTGAGCATTGAGACCGTCTCAAGATTTATTTTCTTATGTTGCATTTCTCTATTGATGTATTTATTTTCATATGTTTGTATCTGGTTTGCATAGCCAAGGCTGGTTAATTTGAGAAATTATACAGGTCTGGGTGACCTCTCCAATCTCTACGGAGGCGTGACTTCAGTTCGTTTATTGTCCTGGCCTGAACTGTGTCGTCTGACAGAGAGTTCCACATTTTAACCACTCCGGTCGAGAAGAAGTGGTGACTGTAGCCAGTAGCTCTCTGTGTTTGGTGTTTTTCACTGTACCCTCTTGTGGTACGTACCACTCGCTTTTTTTAACATCAGCTTTGATGGGCACTGCGAACATATGCAATCCTGGTTGACCGAGTCTATTCTTTTGACAATTTTTAATGACTGGATTATGTCTGTTCTCTGTCTTCTGTAGTTTTATATGCAGACATTTGTAACACATTCAAAACAGCATAACTGAAACCTCACCTTTCATCCTCGGCCTAAGAGTAACAAGTCTCTGATGATCAAGAATTCCCAAGAAACATGAGAATGGTCCTCAAGGAAATTTCAAAACATGTGGATCGATTTCAACACAATCCTAACCAATGAAGACATTTTCTGCAGCTGCAGCGCCGTGGATACGTGGTACAACTTCACCTTTGACTTGTGTCTTCCCCACTTGTTGTTTCTGTGTTTATTCCTTTGAGCAGGATACTTTAATTAACTAGCAAAAAAGAAATTTTTTAAATAGCGCAGTATCCGGTCCTCAGGACTGCTCAAAGCACTTTTACACTTTACTTCCCTGACAGACCTGTTCAAACAAATACCATCTCAACTTCTCTGGGAAGCATCCAGCCACATGCTACAATTAATGTGCGAAGGCTGCGCGTACACATATCCATCACTGTCTATTGCCAGGTACTCATTTATACAGCTGAGTGAACTGGAGCAATGCAGGGTAAAAAATCTTGCCCAAGGTTTTAACACTGCAGCACAGGATTCGAACCTGGGTTCTCTTAGTCCAGAGTCCAAAGCTCTATTCCTGAGCCACTGCACTCTACACATGAGGTGAAATGTCTTCTGGCTCTGTGAGTTCCATGTGAGAGTTCTATCTACTGACATTCGTATAATCAATGAGGCAGCAGTCAAAATGTTCAGCAACAACCCTCCCAGAGCACGGATTGGCCTGACAGCGTATTCCAGTTGAAAGATACGTAGATGGAATAATCATAGTAAAATAATAATATACAATATTTATATAGCGCCATAATCACACGGTGATCGATGGCACTTTACAGTACAATAATAATAATAAATCTACAGAGAAATTAAAACATTACAATATTCAGTTAAATAATTTAAAATCTAAACAACAAATATTCATAAATTGAATTAAACAGTAAAAATACATTAATATATATATATATACAGTCTGTATAAGGATAGTAAACCTAAAAGGTATACACTGTAGGTGCAATAAATAATTAATTAATATATTACATAAAAACTATCAAATAATAATAATAAACAAATATATATATATATATATATAATTAGGTGGGATTAAAAATAGTAAGATTACAGATAAAATGTACATTCATTGCATTAAAATAAATGAACTAGTAGGAATAACTATCAAATGCTATTAAAACGGTTGATACATCGATTTGTTGTCTATGTATTGCTGCCGGAACAGAAATGTCTTCAGTTGCCTTTGAAATGTTATGCAGCTATCATTATTTCTGATGTCAACAGGCAAACTGTTCCATAGAGTCACTGCTGCTTTCGCAAAACTTCTGTTGAATACAACAAATGTGGCCTGATCCGTCCCCAGCAAGGCAAGCTAGCACATTCAAAACAGCCTTGTCTGTTACATTATTAATCACATCCTTCCTCCTAATTAAGCCACGGCTGCAATCATTAGCAGGACGTTCACGGAATCAGTTGTATGTTATGTTATGTTGCAGTCTTCATTGTATGAAATGCAGTCTTCATTGTTGAAATCTATGGCATGCCACTAAAATCAGTTAAGAACTTCACATGCATGGGCAGAACTGTAGTATCTGACACCATTGATGTGGAAATTAAAAACCGTATTCAAGCTGCCTCTGGAGCCTTTGGAGAACTCTGGAAGCGTGTATTGTCACAGCATGGTATTTCAGACTCCACAAAGTGCAATGTGTACAAGGCAATTGTGCTTCCAACACTACTGTACTCAGCAGAGACATACACTCTCTATCGTCGCCATTCTAGAAAACTTTCCAAAGTGCATCTCCGACATGTACGACAAATCGTGCGGATCTCATGGAAAGACCACATTCCAAATGTTGAAGTCTTGAGACGGGCTAATATGTCCAGCATAGAAGCCACTCTAACGGCTTCCCGACTCCGTTGGACTGGACATATCATTCATATGAATGACAGCAGATTACCAAAGGCTGTATTCTATGGAGAATTAGCCAAAGGGAAACGTCTTTGTGGTGGACAACGGCTGTGATACAAAGATGTAGTCAAACGACACCTAAAGGCTACACACATCACCGTAGACCACTGGCAGACTCTTGCACAAGATCGACAACAGTGGAGGCAGGCCATTCACAAAGGAAAGAGCCATATTGAAGAAAAGATATCATAAAAATACCAATATGATCATAATCTCTGCCATGGCTTTCCTGACGCTTCTGCCCCTATCATGTGCTATGTCAACTGTGGGAGAGGCTTTAAATCACAAATTGGACTATTCTCTCACCAACGAGCAAAGCACGTAATGGACGAAACCCTACAACACTGATGTCACCATCGAACACGATGGTTTATCACTTCCATTAATCACAACCATCCTCCCAATTAACCCACGGGCTGCAATCATTAGCAAGAAGTTCACCGAATTAGTTGGACGTCATGTCATCTGCAGTCTTCCTTGTATGAACCTAGCGAAACTCAATTCCAGGAAATTGCAGAAAATTCTGGCTGCCTAATGCACAGTGTTTAATATTTTTGTTTTGTTTACTACAGTGAAAACATTTGAAGGTGAAATGTATTAACCTGCTTTGAACTTAGAATCATTTTGGAGGTCATATATGAGAAGAGACAGATTAGTTAAATTTCTGTTTGCTCGGAAACCTTCATAGAATGAACACATTCCAATGGCCAAGCTATTCACAGATCTAAAGTTCTAAAATGTATAATACATAAAATAATCATAATAAACATCAACATGTCTTACTAAATAAAAGGTTTGGTTGTCATAGATTTGCTAGATGTTCGAGTGTAAATATCCAACTGGCTATCTCACTAACAAGACAGAGTACTACTACATTCGTTAGTTGCTTCAACATGAAAGCAAGGGTCCACTACACCTATAATGACCACCATCTCGACTCCACAGAGAGTCAAAGCTGACCAAACAAGACACAGCAAGGCAATCTCAGCACGCTCCTTGAATCACAGACATGTCACTGCATTTAACTGCAAATGTACATGTTCTGATTCATTCAAATACATACGCCATTTTCCAAGATCAAATATAAAATGGGCATGTTTTTTGGGTGGGCACATTCAAATGTCAAAACCTTGCACATGATATAAAGTAATTTGAATTTTAAGTTAGAAAATTTAATTGACTTATCTACACTCATGCCTAGCCATAAAACAAGTAGTGCTACATGAACTTGACAACATTTGAGCAGGCACATTATGATATTGATGTAACAATGCACGTGTTTGCTAAATATTACATTACAACTGAAACACACCGACCGACGTATCCCATCAGAGAATGGGCGTTTTTACTAGAGTCGAATAAACAAGTGAAGAAACTGAAATGTTCACACATTCACACAGACACAGCCACCTACTTTGCACAGGTCATCTGTCCATTCTGTGACACACAACCTCCGAATAGATGCTGCCAAACCATCGGTCTTTGCTCCCTAATCACCTCGCGTCAGTTCGTCAGCAGAGTGCAGGTACTAATCACTCAAGCCCGTCCAGGTACTGAGGTAAGCTTTGCCGAGCTCAACGATCGCGTCCAACTGCCAGGAACTCAAGCTAACGTCCAACAATTCGACTGGACACAATGTCAACATACCCAGGTAGTCCACAACGACCACTTAATTAGAGAAATTAATAAGCATGATCGGTATTCAGTAGTACACAGCTGCAGGCAATTGAGAGGCACCGATTGAGTGGCACTGGACCTAGATTAGTCCTGTATCTCTGTTGCCACTTACTAGACCTCTAGCAGAGAATCACAGTCCAAGATCTCCAGGGGGTCACTCACTGGCAAGGTACTAATTAGTAGTTCTCCAGTAGCTCTACCAAAGGTAAAATAAGTGGTTTATAAATTGCGGTTTTGTCTTCGAGTGTTTAATCTGACAGACTAATTCTTTGTCAAAGTTGTGTGTTATAGGTTCCCTCATAAAATGTCCCCTTAAAGGGTGTTTACCTTCTGATGTAAGATGGTGAGGAGTGTGACTAGAAGTGTAGCAAGCAGGGAGACAAGGAGGGAGACAAGGAGGAAGACAAGGAGGGAGACAAGGAGGAAGACAAGGAGGGAGACAAGGAGGGAGACAAGGAGGAAGACAAGGAGGGAGACAAGGAGGAAGACAAGGAGAGAGACAAGGAGGGAGACAAGGAGGGAGACAAGGAGGGAGACAAGGAGGGAGACAAGGAGGAAGACAAGGAGGGAGACAAGGAGAGAGACAAGGAGGGAGACAAGGAGGGAGACAAGGAGGGAGACAAGGAGGGAGACAAGGAGGAAGACAAGGAGGGAGACAAGGAGGAAGACAAGGAGAGAGACAAGGAGGGAGACAAGGAGGGAGACAAGGAGGAAGACAAGGAGGGAGACAAGGAGGGAGACAAGGAGGAAGACAAGGAGGGAGACAAGGAGGGAGACAAGGAGGAAGACAAGGAGGGAGACAAGGAGGAAGACAAGGAGGGAGACAAGGAGGGAGACAAGGAGGAAGACAAGGAGGGAGACAAGGAGGAAGACAAGGAGAGAGACAAGGAGAGAGACAAGGAGAGAGACAAGGAGGGAGACAAGGAGGGAGACAAGGAGGGAGACAAGGAGGGAGACAAGGAGGGAGACAAGGAGAGAGACAAGGAGGGAGACAAGGAGGGAGACAAGGAGGGAGACAAGGAGAGAGACAAGGAGGGAGACAAGGAGGGAGACAAGGAGGAAGACAAGGAGGGAGACAAGGAGAGAGACAAGGAGGGAGACAAGGAGAGAGACAAGGAGGGAGACAAGGAGGGAGACAAGGAGGGAGACAAGGAGGGAGACAAGGAGAGAGACAAGGAGGGAGACAAGGAGGGAGACAAGGAGGGAGACAAGGAGGGAGACAAGGAGGGAGACAAGGAGGGAGACAAGGAGGGAGACAAGGAGGAAGACAAGGAGGGAGACAAGGAGGGAGACAAGGAGGGAGACAAGGAGGGAGACAGGGAGGGTTACAAGGAGGAAGACAAGGAGAGAGACAAGGAGGGAGACAAGGAGGGAGACAAGGAGGGAGAGAAGGAGGGAGACAAGGAGGAAGACAAGGAGGGAGACAAGGAGGGAGACAAGGAGGGAGACAAGGAGGGAGACAAGGAGGGAGACAAGGAGGGAGACAAGGAGGAAGACAAGGAGGGAGACAAGGAGAGAGACAAGGAGGGAGACAAGGAGGAAGACAAGGAGGGAGACAAGGAGGGAGACAAGGAGGGAGACAAGGAGAGAGACAAGGAGGGAGACAAGGAGGAAGACAAGGAGGGAGACAAGGAGGGAGACAAGGAGGGAGACAAGGAGGGAGAGAAGGAGGGAGAGAAGGAGGGAGACAAGGAGAGAGACAAGGAGGAAGACAAGGAGGAAGACAAGGAGGGAGACAAGGAGGGAGACAAGGAGGGAGACAAGGAGGGAGACAAGGAGAGAGACAAGGAGGGAGACAAGGAGGGAGACAAGGAGGGAGACAAGGAGGGAGACAAGGAGGGAGACAAGGAGAGAGACAAGGAGGGAGACAAGGAGGGAGACAAGGAGGGAGACAAGGAGGGAGACAAGGAGGGAGACAAGGAGGGAGACAAGGAGGGAGACAGGACGGGAGATAAGGAGGGTTACAATTTAAGGAGGGAGGCAAAGAGGGATACAAGGAGGGTTACAAGGAGGAAGACAAGGGGGAAGACAAGGAGGAAAACAAGGAGGAAAACAAGGGGGGAGACAAGGAGGAAGACAAGGAGGGAGACAAGAAGGAACACAAGAAGGAAGACAAGGTGGAAGACAAGGAGGAAGACAAGGAGGGAGACAAGGAGGAAGACAAGGAGAGAGACAAGGAGAGAGACAAGGAGGGAGACAAGGAGAGAGACAAGGAGGGAGACAAGGAGGGAGACAAGGAGGGAGACAAGGAGGGAGACAAGGAGGGAGACAAGGAGGGAGACAAGGAGAGAGACAAGGAGGGAGACAAGGAGGGAGACAAGGAGGGAGACAAGGAGAGAGACAAGGAGGGAGACAAGGAGGGAGACAAGGAGGAAGACAAGGAGGGAGACAAGGAGAGAGACAAGGAGGGAGACAAGGAGAGAGACAAGGAGGGAGACAAGGAGGGAGACAAGGAGGGAGACAAGGAGGGAGACAAGGAGAGAGACAAGGAGGGAGACAAGGAGGGAGACAAGGAGGGAGACAAGGAGGGAGACAAGGAGGGAGACAAGGAGGGAGACAAGGAGGGAGACAAGGAGAAAGACAAGGAGGGAGACAAGGAGGGAGACAAGGAGGGAGACAAGGAGGGAGACAAGGAGGGAGACAGGGAGGGTTACAAGGAGGAAGACAAGGAGAGAGACAAGGAGGGAGACAAGGAGGGAGACAAGGAGGGAGAGAAGGAGGGAGACAAGGAGGAAGACAAGGAGGGAGACAAGGAGGGAGACAAGGAGGGAGACAAGGAGGGAGACAAGGAGGGAGACAAGGAGGGAGACAAGGAGGAAGACAAGGAGGGAGACAAGGAGAGAGACAAGGAGGGAGACAAGGAGGAAGACAAGGAGGGAGACAAGGAGGGAGACAAGGAGGGAGACAAGGAGAGAGACAAGGAGGGAGACAAGGAGGAAGACAAGGAGGGAGACAAGGAGGGAGACAAGGAGGGAGACAAGGAGGGAGAGAAGGAGGGAGAGAAGGAGGGAGACAAGGAGAGAGACAAGGAGGAAGACAAGGAGGAAGACAAGGAGGGAGACAAGGAGGGAGACAAGGAGGGAGACAAGGAGGGAGACAAGGAGGGAGACAAGGAGGGAGACAAGGAGGGAGACAGGACGGGAGATAAGGAGGGTTACAATTTAAGGAGGGAGGCAAAGAGGGATACAAGGAGGGTTACAAGGAGGAAGACAAGGGGAAGACAAGGAGGAAAACAAGGAGGAAAACAAGGAGGGAGACAAGGAGGAAGACAAGGAGGGAGACAAGAAGGAACACAAGAAGGAAGACAAGGCGGAAGACAAGGAGGAAGACAAGGAGGGAGACAATGAGGGAGACAAGGAGGGAGACAATGAGGGAGACAAGGAGGGTTACAAGGAGGGTTACAAGGAGGGTTATATTGGGGGAGACAAGGAGGGTAACCAGGGGATGACCAGGAGGGAGACACATATAGTGGGGCAAGGAGGGAGACAAGGAGGTTAACAATTAAGGAGTATGACAAGGAGAGTGACATGATGGGAGACAGTGAGGGTAATAGAGTGGGTGATATGGAGAGTGGCTAAGACTGTGCCAAAGAGCGTGCTTAGGAGAGTTTCAAGATATCTGATGGTTCCAAGTATGTCAAAGGGAGCATTCTCCCGTAAAGAGCAGTCATTACTAACGTTGATGTGATGGCCCCGTGTTGACACACTGGGTAAATATCTCCACGGGACGCAATGTCAACACATCAGTACAGGTAAAGTATCCAGACACACGTCACACATACTTCTAATGTCACCCAGCATGTGACACCACTGCCACAGTGCCACAGACAAACACCACCCACACACTAGTGTCACACTAAGTATTGTCACATATTAACTAGTACCAATAACTAGTGTCACATTAACTAGTGTACAGGTCAACTGGGTGTCAAATTCAAAACTCTCTGAGACACCCTAAGAGTGGACACTGTATGAACTGATTTTTCAGCACAAACCCCAAACTGCATTGATCAATACAGTTTCGATGGAACGCCAACTTAACATCCTGTTTTGCTTTCACTGGAAACACATAACAGTGACATGCTAACAAATGAATCACAATTGCCAGATAATCCTAAGTAATAACAGTAAACAGTGCAGTTGTCTGTGGTATTCCCAGTACAGTGTAAATGGTTCCACTTACCTGGTTCAATAAACGATCTGACTACCTTGGTATCTTGGCAAACTTCCAACCAAGTCAAACCAACATTCATGGGTGTGGAAGTCCTCCGTACTTATCAGATCTATATTCCTGTCAAAGACTATATACTCCGGCACAGTTCCTATCAATCGCGTACTACAAACTTTGGCTTAAGCCGAGCCATGAGAAAGCACCGCTATATATTGCCACATATTTATCAGATAACGGCAAAGTGTTTACCAAACAATTACACTTCTACTCATATATCTATAGGGATTAGATCGCGAGACAGATAGACGGCTTAACGGGCCGCATTGATACAACCGCTGTACACATAATATCACCTGCCATTGTTGGTACAATGCCTGGCCCATAATCTCTGTGTGGCAGCCAATGAGAGGACACGAATGAGCGATTGTTTAGGCACAGTTCCTGGCCACATTCATTGTGGCGGCGCTGCTAGTTTATTACAGGCCGCGGTGACACGTTTTTATCTCAGGAGGTGTTAAACTACAATCCATTGTATGACAGAAATAGGTTCTTTTCTTGCGACTTGTTATAAATGGGAGTCTTTGATTGGTCTCAGTATTATTTCCTTGATGGGACAGGGGTGGGCTAGTCTTCTCCCTTACTCTAGCTGGGGGATCATGACCATTGTATGGAAAGGCATGGTATTCCCTTGAACTGAATCCCTAAAGGTGGGAACTCTTTAGTGCCAGAGGTGTGAATTCAATAGAACCACCCACTGTTATATCGGCTGTAAATGCATCGCAGTCTAGCCAGAACCGTGTCTACCGTCTACAGCAAACGCCCACGAGAAATTACACCAGAGAAATTCGCATACGGCTATAATGTAATAAATTCATAAACACGTCGTCGGTGGGTTGAGACGTGAGACTAGCGACAGAAACATTTCTGGGACATGCCAAACGGGTGGGATTAATGCACGACATGGACATAAATATCCCAAACACGCAGTACTGACGCAGGTGACGTCCAGTTACGTGACGACCTGTAACACATTGGTACATTCCCAGAATGGCGCCACATTTAGCCTGCGTGGCGTGGGAGTCAGATTCATGTGTTGACAAGACACATTGAAGTAACTATATATGGTGCTGCGTTTGATAACACGAGTTTAATTTACCTATAAATAAATAATGTTTCTTTCATTGAAATCGGTCTTAGTTTCATTTTCTTAAAAAAATATTTAAGTTAAACATCTCAAAATGTATTTACTTTCACTTATTTTTAGATTATGCTATGCCACATTAAAACAATTATACAGTATATATGCAGCTATACTAATATTTTGTTACTAAGAATTAAATTCTTCCATTAAATAATAAATGTATCTTTTATGTGAGATGTCTGCATTATCGATAACCATTCAATAGAAATGGATCTATGTATAATGTTGTCCCATTGTGTTTAAATGCTACCTGGTAATCAAATTTTGTGAGAACAGGCAACATATCTGAGTTATATGACAGATTTTACGATGACATAAAATTATTTCATGGGGTATCTGGTTTGAATTTCAGACCAGAGATTAAACCCAAAAAATTACTCTACCAGCTGTAACAGACTACAATAGCACCACTCAATAAAATGTGATAAAACATCTTGTAAAATAAATTTGTAAGTACAGTGTCTTCAACTGATGGTTGGTAAATGTCTTTTCTCACAGACTGTTGGAGGGTTAGTGGAGGGGACAGAATAATACTGATTTTACCACTGAACTAATAGCATGGCGAAAGGGTAGTCAGTCTATTTCAGCTGTAGGCATCAACATACAACTCATGGAAACTGTCTACCAAACATGGGGTCAAACACATTAGTATTGTTGCTTGCTGCCAAAAGTCCACATTGCAAGAGTGAGAAAAATGCATTTGCCCCATTCAGATATTCCACCCTGATTGAAACCATGGCATCATAAACAATATGATCAATAGTATTTTAAGTTAGAGAAGCAAACACACACTCTTAACGATAATCATTGGGTGGACAGATGTGGAAAGAATAACTCGTACTTTACAAGCTCTACCTTGAAAATACATATTAGAACATTTAGGCTGTCACATTACAGTGAGAGTGACTAGATCTTGCACGTTTTGCCACATGTGACACAAACAATGATCTGCTTTGGCACTGAACATGACTTGGCTGATGTGAGAAGTTTACATAACGACGACACTAAGTGATGCCTAATCACAAATCACAACACTCTTGTCTTACACAGTGCAACAACCTCCACTGCTTTACACCCAATAAAACGTCCCTCAAAATCACAAAAATATTTCTGGGTACAAATAATTAATGACATAATAATGACACATTCGACACGTTCCTGGTTTGACACGAACAACAAAGATGACACCGACACCGTCGCCAACTTACCGGGCACACTTGAAGCACGCCGCGTGATAAACGCGTTGTCTCACGGACACCTGGTGGCAGTCGCCGTTGACGACAAAGCCGCAGCTGCTACACACGTCTGTGTCCCTCTCTCTTGCCGTCCTCAGGGACATTCGGTGACACCGTCTGACACTGCCCCGACACGTGTCACTGCGTCGAAACCACTGCCTCTCAAAGACGTCATTCTCGCTGAAGATGCTATTTACTAGAGTCACGCCAGAGGGAGTGCCCTTGGCGAAGTGGTGGCTCGCGTCATGAGGCGTGCCTGAAATATGGACATTCACGAACGTATGTAGGAAGTATCACTATTGTTATGATAATGTTTATTGGTCAATGTCAGTTAACAGTTTCTGTACACTTGGTTTAGTCATCTTTAATCAGATATGAATATTAAGTAACAAAGGTAATGGTTTGCTACATGCATACTAAATGTTGATATTCTTTCTACATCAAACATAGACTTCAGACTTCACAAAGAAATAATTAGCCTGAAATATGGACATTCACGAACATATGTAGGAAGCATCACTATTGTTATGATAATATTTATTGATCAATGTCACCTAACAGTTTCTGTACACTTGGTTTAGTCATCTTTAATCAGAAGTTAATATTTAAGAATGTTGATGTAACAATGGTTTGCTACATGCATACTAAATGTTGATATTCAAACACAAACTACAGACTTCACAGAGAAATAATTAATATGCAAGAGCTGCAGATGTTCATTTCAGACTACACTCTACAAGTGATTTACATAAGAATCTGTGAAACATGTTAACAGTAATAACAGTTTGATATTACATGTGGTAAGGGCCACTCATGTTGTTGGTACATAAATTCATAGATTTTACCAACTGTGAATCACATTCACTGGTGTTCAGATTGGTATGGTGTGAAATCTTGTGTGAATACATGCAGTCCACTTAATAAACAGATTTGTTCTTTCAGATTTGTTCGTGAATGAGTGTTTCTTGAACATTCATTAACAGGAATTAGTAAAGTGGAGAAAAAAACGATTACATGACAAGATTTATACTGCACCGTCGTGAACAAGATAAGATGCAATCAATTACTACACACGACAAATGACTGAACTTGCGGCCTACTAAAGATTTTTCAAGAGTACAAAGCCTATGCACAGTTTTTTGCATACAGCTCTTGTGCCATGCATCATGTCTGGATGGATTTGTCTAAGCATTTAACAGCCGCTTTGTCTGGAGATTGTCTCAGGTGTTGTTTTGTGCAAGTAATTTTGTATGTGCTAACTTTTTTCACAGCTGTTTGATCGATGACATTTAAATCCTCGCCGTGGGTATTTAAAGGTGTCTGCTTGATTCAGTTTCTTGCTCATCTCGTTTCAGATTCACAGGGCAAAAAATCTAACCTATTTACTATTGACTATAACAGACAGACATCTGGGTACGAGATGACACAAAGGTCATGGATGTGATTGTGACTGAACAGATCAGAAGACAGGAGTGGATCTGGGCTGGGCACGTCATTGGAATACAAGTTAACAGGTGGACATCACATATCACCACCTGAAAACCTCTACAGGAAAAGCTCATTTGTACAAAAACACCATGTAGGATCCAACAACAAAAGTCAGAAAAACCAACAGGGTCAAAGTGAGGTACATTCACCATTTAGGTATTGCCTCCACCCAGAGAGCGTTCACCATATTGGAACTGATTAACTACACAAAAAGTGATATATTTACGATTGGCACCAATTCCATTCATGTGAAAAGCATTCACCATTCTGGCTTCAATTCCATTCCGAAAGTATTCACCAAGTCACAGCAATTAACTGTTATAAAAATATTGCGTTCACAATTATGGTGCATGTTTTAATGCAAAGTTATATATTTCAATTAAAAATGCCAGCCTACCAAATCTTATTAGCATTTGTACAATTACTTCATATCAGCAATTCTAACCTGTACTTTTTTATTTGGGACTTTGCAGTTAATTTGACATTTTTAATGTCAACCTTTTAAAGGCATCAATGGTGATGCACTGTCCTGGTTTGCAGGAAACGTTGCCAAGTCATGTAACATCGCCAGACCATTTGTGACGTCAACGCAATATGCAATTAGGTGTGGCTGTCTTGGCTGAATAAACTTAATTATCTTAAAAAGTATCCTATGAAATTTGATCAAAGCTTTGTAAGGCAGATAACAGATGCATGCCCTATTTCGCACTACACGTTTCTAGTTGTGAGAGACGATGTGTCCTTAGTCCTAACACAGCATCAGATGGTTTAAACAAACACGTTTGTTTTCCCTTTGATTACACATGTGTTGTCACTAGATATGTACACAAACAACCAGTACGCACTATGCAGTGTACCGTACAATTGGGTGACAAATCGACCTTTAAAATTTGCAAAGTTGTTATTACAGTTATGAAAACATCCCAACCCATTTTACTTGCCAATTTTATCAGGTAATTTTCTAATGCTGCTTTTTTACACTTTTGATACTCTTTCTAGCCTTCATGTTCACATTCCAAGTGGACACTTTAATTATAACTTAAAGTTTTTGAAACTGAAGTCATGTCATATAAGTATTGGGTGGCGGTGCTCGGCAAACATGTAAACTGACATACTGACAATTAGTGGTATGGGAATTTTTTGGGTCTTCAAGAGAAAGAGAGACCCCTAAATGAGTATGGTTATATTGTGTTATTAATTGACTGCATGAATTATTGCCTAAATATGACTATGACTATATGAGTATCAATTTGGTTTTGGTAGAACTAAATATATCATAATATGTTAATTAATATATCCTGCGTGCCAGAGATGTCTTCCTAATTGAACATCAGACTGCATACACGTATTGAAGTATTTAATTATTAATTTGAGTAGTATCAAGAAGACCAAATTAGACATACATCAGAATGCAAGGTCCTAACCTAGCAAACCACCCAATTCATGAAATCAAACAGCTATAATCACAGTATCTGAGTTCTGGAAGACGAGCACACAAAAAACATGTTTTTACTTCCACGTCAGAAGGCGGAGAAACTTTCTGTCATGTGACCACAGCTAGACAGGGATCCATACTAAGGAAGAATTGTTTCATAGGGGTGATATCATAAATTCAAATATTGTTTTTAGCCCAACCACCCTAACAAATCATGCGATTCTGACCATCCAAAATCATTACATGCACCGATTTGCATTAACATGTCTCATTCCCCAGGTGGTGTTTAACTGTAGTGTGTTATTTTATAATGATCACCTCCCCCCCCCCCCCCACCCCATGATGTAATGCATTGTATTGTGTGACTAGACAGTACTCTTGCCACTCATACACACACACAGCCAACATGGAGTGATGAGCTAATCATTTGAGGCCAGTGAACTGATGCAACCAGCCTATAATTTAGTACAAACATGTCATCAGAATGAGTGAACACAGTTGGAAGGCATGAAGACTGCACTAGATGAAAGACATCAGGTTTACCAGAGAGAGAGTCAGACCACGTGAGACAGATGAGATGATGGAGAACCCTGTGTGGAGACCACAAAACAGTCAACTGACAAGTCAGAGGAGACAACAACAGACAGACATAACTGACTGGAGACAATTAGTCGTAGAACTGTCACCCGGACTTGTATGACTTGCCAGAACATCTTCATAAATAAATGGTTCATAAAATTAATACAGGTGTTAAAATGTTCTTACCGCGTTTCTTTGGTAGAGGTGTGTACGATGGCGCCACCGTAGCCATGTCACATGACACGTACACGATTCTCTTGCCCTGTGTCAACAAACGCACAAGTCTGTGATTCACCATTATCATGATGTAAGAATGTGATTTATGGCATTATCAGGAAGCCGTTAACTGGCAATCTTCGGCACGGGACTCGCTCACAATGTAAAGTATTTGTGCAACAAAAGCATACGTCATCGTTATGTCACTTTGACAGTTTATTCATGTTTATTGTGTGTAGTTTAGTCAGACCCCACCCATTCATACAATGTCTTTGTTTACCACCTTTTTGGTACCGTTTAATCTGTTTTCATTGCATCAGACCATCTCTATGTATCGTAGTATACTTTAACTTACTTTGTAGCTTAATTGTCGAAGATGAGTACAACGTTTCGACCCGTCATCTACGGGCCTTGTTCACGTGAACAAGGCCTGTAGATGACGGGTCGAAACGTCGTACTCATCTTTGACAATTAAGCTACAAAGTAAGTTAAATTATACTACAATGAACCATTCTTGGAGCCATGAACAATATATTCAATATCATCTCTATGTACAGTGTATGTCTTCTTCGACCTTCCTTCACGGTCTAGACCCAAACAAGGTTGAAGTCAAGCATTACTAACCAAGTACCAGTCAAGGAACAAACACAAACACATTTGAGTCATTACTCAGGGCCAATTAGTATTACCTACTTAAAAATAACCAATATTAACTGCAAATATAATCAGAATATACATTCGTGACATGTAAGACTATATATAGAGCATTTGTGTGTTTTAAATTCTCAGAACTGAATCTTCCTTCTAGATTCATGTCACCTTCATTGCACACCCATGTCAGAGGTCTAGTAACCTGACGGACATTACAATGCAGGTGCCTGGGGCTAACTGCATAAACGCCCCATCCATCAAACACCTCTGTTGAGCAATCTGCATATTGCTACATGTGCCAGTCCTCAGCCCCTTGCATTCTTAGTAAACTTGGGTAATCTTCCTTAACAACTAACTGCTCACAAATCTAAGCTAACGGGGTCCTTTAATAAACAATGAGTGGAGATTGGACATTAGAAGGGATTGTCCAGAAATCTGATGAGCAGGCATTATGTTAAGCTTCAGTTAAGTGTCAATCATGGACAATAGATTCCTTGTAACCTGATCCATCATTAACAATGGAGCAAGTGGTAAGCTACTGGCACCATCAAAATGATTCATCGTTTCCGTGGCACTATTACGCAAATACTACACTTCATTTTCCGTGTTTTATGACAACAGATAGGGCTATGCTGGAAATGAAACTTCCAGGAATCCTAGAATGTTGGACAGTTATCTTGATTGCGTATAAACACACACCGTTTTAAACGCGTGAAGGATACAAGTTATATGACACACTGAAATCAAGATATGACACTGAAATCATTAATGTGATTGACATATCTGGTTATTATCACATCCGCTGACAGACCATTCACAACAGTCTGACACGCCAATGAATGCACATTCACATGACATCAAACCCTGCCAAACCAGTGCTGTTAAAATGACAGAACCATCCCCTACCTTATCCATCAGCAACCGATATCCTTCTCGTGGTGGTCAGCGACTACCACGGTCAGCTACTACTCCTGACGCTGGCAGACTGCAAGAAGACGAAGCTATGAGACAGTAACAAGGTGTGACCCTCCCAACATGCTGCTCGCTCGACCAACCATGACCACTTGGGTAAACATCAAGAAAGCCACTGTTACGCCTCACTGACTCCCCCAGCAGCAAGGCACTGCCTGAGGCAATGCTTTAACCACCGGCAGATGGCAAATGGACTACCACAGGAGATACGCATGTCACCCTGGGGACAATGAAAGCTATCTGTGGCTTCGTATGGAGTTTTAATAATGAAAATCAGCATTAATCTACTTATCAATTAAGCGCCACCCAGAGATAGCAATCTGTGTGCTGTTGGTGACACGCGTTGCGCTCGCAGGCATGGTATATGTGAATGGAATTTCAAGTGGCTTTCTGAATTTACATTCAGCTCGCTGCAGTGTCTGGTGAAGGCACTGGCAGCTGCATTTGGTCAAGACTGTCCTGCAGAAATGCCGGATGTGAGATGATTTATACAAGTGTGTCTTTTCACCTGGTGTCCTACTATGTCGTACAACTGCAAAGTTCCAAAGTGTTTGATATGCTACAACACTAGTTCTGTTTGTATAACCTCGTGCAACTGGTAAACTATTCGCATGTGAAATGTGTGAAAATATTATTACATATGTACCGAAAACTATTGTGACGTCAGTGTTATGTTAAACTTAATGTTAATTACAACATGTATGCATACATAGAAACCATTACATTACATTACATGTATATGTCCAGTAATATATAATAATTCATGCATACACAAGTGTAACATCCCATTTTCAAAACATAGTTGACAATATATAATTATGAGCTTTTTTGCTCCTAATTTTTACATTTACACTGTTATTTATACCTGTCCAAAGTTAACTTTACCCATCCAAGTGATGGGTGGACGGATCTCTAGATAAAGCTATGTATGTATGTAAGGAGCAAAGTGCATATATATAATATATTTATATAAATCAATACTACACTAGTAATAAACATGAATAAATTGAAAACATTTCAGGATAATTTTCACATGCATTGTTCATTTAAAATTATGTAAACTGACATCCCGAGCAAATGGAGCATCAATGACACCTGGCAGGTAATAACATTTTATACAACATAAAACAGATCCGAGCTGAGGAAACATTTACATGTTGCACCATTTCTTAGATTTATGAGTGTATGCTGGGCCATTAACCTGAACATATCGACACAATTCCTGCGGGACTTACAGAATAAATCCATCGTCCTGGGCGATGTGCGCCATTTAAGAGGCTAGTAAGTCTATATGGCGAAACAAGTGGCTTACTAAATCATAAAACGGCTCTACATCTGACTATGTTTCCAGGATACACACAGATAAAATCACGCTGCAGCTTGCAAACGCACGACGTTAATTCTGCTTCAAAAATAGCTGAGCCCAACCAACTATATAACAAGTGATAGAAAAGTTAGTTTCGTTTGAGGTACTCGGTGAGATTTTCAAATACATACCTACCTTCTCAAAGCAGTATTTTCTTCATATTAATGTGTCGTTCCGAGTGTTAAATCACCCTGAAATATTAAACATAATCATCACAAATCACAAGTAGTACTGGTCAAATGAGCCTGACAGTCTACACTGTTGATAACAAGCCAGACATTTCTGTCAACAGCCAAGAACAAAGAGGTTCCTAGAAATGCCACTGGCCCCACTCATGGTCTCCTAGCAAGCCAGCACTCATTAGCCAACAATGGGTCACAAGCCAAACAATGGCTGGCCTAGGACACCCCATGGACTTGCAGTGTCTATTCCTGGTTGGCTGGCCAGGTAATTTCCCTCTGGGCAGGGTGATAAATAGTGCTCACAGAATTAGCACTTCACACTGCAGGACAAACATAAAAGCCATGTTACTTTCTGCCTCATTGGATGCTGACTCAGCCAATGATTCTAATGACTCCAATTAAAGTCTAATGTCTGGTTAATGGCAGTGAGGGTGGAAGGGTTAACTGTGATTGTGCAGACAACCAGTTTAACAAGGATGTCTTGTGTCCTACCTGTCAAACCTACACCCCTTGATGTTCTGTCATTGACTGTTATGTAGTATGGATAACCAACGTGTCAGTGCTTACTGAGACAAAGGTGGGATATATGTATTACCTATAGGGATATGTCATATGCAGCATAGATAGATGTTTGATGAATATCTCTGTAATAAAATTGCAAACTAATGAAAACAGCAAGAAAAGCAAATAGTGAAATCAGATCAGAATTGGAGAGGTTTTCAGGGAGTGTGGCAAGGTGAAAAGGATAGTAAGAAGGGATAAATAAGTGGATAACTACTAAATTAATAACATGGTTAATTACTTAATAACAAGAAATTACATTAGAATTGTATATCCTTACACCTGGATTACATTTTTAAGGCAATATTGAATTGTGAAGCAATTTTCTCATTTCTGCAACCATTTTGATCACTATCCTACGTTAGTGATCAGACTGATATTAGTAGTCTCAGCACATACACACATATTATCTGTACTTGTTTTAATGCTATGGGAGAATAAATCTATCCTCATCCTTACAAAGATATTGCACAACACAAACCATATTATTATGAATGTACAGTTAACTCAAAACTAGTGAAAAGTAGCATTTAGCCACAAAAGGATGACAACAATATTAACATGCTTTTTACATGTAACAGCAGTAATACTATTACTACTTCTGTCATACCAGCTTATGTGTTAATTTAAATGAAAATACACCTTAAAATATAGTTCAAACACATTAACATATGAATAAAAGTAACAGCACAACTCCATTTGCATTTTCCAACAGGACAATTTTTTTTATTTATCTCGAAATCACTGATGTCACAATAATTTTTTATAATGGATTGTCTCGTATTTTATGCCTTTGATGCTGCAACCTCATCTGCATTATTGATGCACTGCAACTGCAAGGCATCAAATACACCAGGCTTGCTAAGCTCAGCCACTTCATAATGAACTGCATCAGATGGTAAATCCTTGCCCAAATGCTCAGTTACATTTTATGCATGTTTTTACAGTAAATGATAAGTGACGATTTTTTTAATAAATTTTAGTTTCATGCATCCATTCACGAAGATGGAGATCAAATATAAACCATTGCTGTAGCACATAGGTCCCTCGATACGCTGTTATCATCATTACAAAGATACAAGCAAGATATTTCCATTATCATCACACACGAATTACCTGTTCATCACTCCTATCTATCACCTGGTCTGCATCTGCAGTACATGGAAGGTGATTGTCACCAGAATAGACACAAGGACATAATGTACTCCCAGGGGTTATTTGGTGACAGATGATAATTAATCTGTTGCTGCCATTCATAAAACTGTCAACAGCTGAATGTACTGGTCAATTCCCCTGTAACCATATTATTGGTGTTGACTGCCCATGTGCTGTGTTTATCTGGCCTGACCATTCAAGCTCGGACAAATGTCATGCATATGGAACTGTCTTGAATAAAAAGTGTTCCTTCAGATAAATACCCAAATATTAATTAACTGGTCAATTGTTACCATATATCTGTATTTTAAAATGGTATAAGGATTGCTGTCTTTGGTCTGTCACCCAAATTGACTGAACGTATCGCCGCTGGTTTCTCATGTATAGTACATGACGGGAATTTTGTAGGTATGCTGGCAAGCCCATTTAAGTGGTTTATAAGTTCAAAGTTATTATGCTGTTTAAAAAAAATTCAATATGGATCTTGCAATAAAACAGAGCTGCCTGTTGCCATAAAAGCAAATTCTTCTTCTTCTGTTACTGAACATGGCAACTGGCAGTGTGCATGCAATTAGCTGTGCATACTATTTCTGGCAGCGTGCCAAGAAACAAATGCCGGTTTCGAGTTATATAGTAACACTGCAGCTATCATGGGCATCACATATTCTTTGACAATTACCAAAACTATCTGCATCATGCTTAAATGTGGAACTGTGGTTACAAGACAAGTTTGACTTTAAACAGTACTTTTGACTGTAATTACTTTTAATACTTTTCTGTTTAAAGAGCTTCCAGCTCACACGTGTTCACCTCTATAATCATGACATTCATAATTGACTATGTAAAATCGTAATTTAAGTATAATTAACGTGGCCTACACACTTCAGTTTTTATTTAAACATTGTCATTTATCGGTATATGTACAAATAAATGTGGTATTTTACACCGCACAATGAAAAAACCCACGAAAACAGCCACTATACTGTATATAGTCTTAGGCTTAGCCAGTTAGTAAGGCTTAGCCTTCTGTTACACTCATCAAATTTCACAACATGCATCTATTACCACTGATACTACAAGTGTACATTTTGTTGAGTGATAAAATAAATAAGAATCTTCTATCGATCAAAATTATTTGATAGATGACAGACGCGTTTTTCACCAAGCATGCACGGCATCTACCTGCCGGATGGTATGACTAACATTCGCATTGTGACAACTCGGCCGAGACTCAGTCTCAGGCAAGTGCAGATCAGTGATGCAGACAAAAAATGATTCCGGTTTGACCATTACTTTGACAGAAAGCGAAACATAAGCAGTGGTTGTGGGTTAATTCCAGCAAAGCTGCGCGAAGAAGTCTAGCACGATTGTCTATGTTAAACCGACTTAAACGATTATCTCTGAAGAAGCAGCTTCTCTTGACATTATGGATTACATACCCACCTATCGAATATCAACCTCTCCAGTAGGGAACTATCTCCTTAGTGGCGTCACCTGGCGAATGGTATGTAAGACATTTGCTTTGTAGCGCCTCCATTATCCTACTTCCGCTGCGAGACGCCACAGTTTTCACAAATGAAATTCTGAAAGCTTCTTGCTATCCTGTATGACTCAGACTGCCAAGTTGGGTCAGGAAATACGCGTGCGCTTTAGTACTCCAATATGATTCAAGACGGCAGCACTATAGTGTACCAACAGGACCCACCTCAATGTTGCTATTATAACTGTATTTTTGCCAACATTTGATATTTTATTTTGTTAACTCAATCAATTATAATCATCTTGCGCATATTTATGTTTTATAAACAGCGCGTCTTGGCATACTTTTGAGGTCGAAAAGACAGCGCGATTTGTGCCAGTCGCAAGCGCAGCGGTGCATGTGTTACTGCGCTGTGCACATGGAATGAGCGATAAACAATTTGTTTATGCCGACCGTGCTGTCTTTTCGACCTCAAAAGTCTGCCAAGACGCGCTGTTAATAAAACATAAATATGCGCAAGATGATTATAATTGATTGAATTAACAAAATCAAGTATCAAATGTTGGAAAAAATACAGTTATAATGGCAAAATTGAGGTGGGTCCGACTTGTACATAAGTGCCAATACGGCACTTATGTTAGGCCGTGGCTATTTGTCCGGTTACGGACGAATAGCCTGGGGGACTATTCGTCCGGATACGGACAAATAGCCCATGGTTGCGTATAGGCTATTCGTCCGGATACGGACAAATAGCCCATTTTTGCGTATGCGCTATTTGACCGGACAAATACAGATAAATAGCCCGACATCGCGCTATTTGTCCGGACGTCATAGTAAACGCGGTACCTTCTCACGGGTGTAAGTGCTATGCTATTGATTAAGAAGGCATGTTTGTATGTAACATTGTATGTTTAAATAGCAACTGTTTCTTCTGAAATAGTCGCAGTGCGGCAAGTGTTATTCACATGTTCAACTGGCGGGCCGGCCAGTATATCATGTCACTCGCACGTACAACACGAGCGATTTACTTGGCATAGAATGGTCAAATGAGCTCATTTTTGTTGATACATATTTCAATAAAAGTGACTTTAAAATGGCATAACTTTATTATTTATATAACTATTAACATATTGTTTGCCGTATTTTTAAATACATTGTATGGAGTAATACTTTTTCAATATTGATGTTTATTCATGCTAATTAATGAAGTTAATTATCTAATATTAATTAAGTAGTGCATCAAGTTAACAGACCAAAATATTATAATTATAAGACCAGCAGAGTTCATAAATATGAGTATATTTATACATATTATGCAGTGTGCATAACCACATTGACTATGAGAATAAATATATACTAACTATAATCATGTGATAATAAATTAATTAATTAGTTAATAGGCGATAATTAGCAGGCAACCTTGACAGACAGAAACGTTTTTGTAAAATGCCACAATTTAATGTCCATGAATATGTTTATAATATTATAAACATGAAATTGGTAGAACCACCTTACTTGTGGTAAGAGATATACATTAAACACTTATGTAATATTAATAATAAACTAATAAATAAATCAATATATGATTAGTAGCCGTGCCTTGTATAGACTTACACATGAATAAAAGGCCGCAATGTCCATAATTATTAAAACATTCCCACATTAATTACGGTAGTAAATACACATTACCCTGTAATTTCATATTAACACTAACTTAATTAATTAATAAGTTAATATTGGGTAATGTTAGCATGCTAACTCGAGTAATGGTTGCGTTTTGATGAAAGCATGCAGTAAATAATTATGAAGTAAATATAATTTATGCAATGTTTAGAACCACATGAAACATTATGATCAACCATCAATAAATACATGTCATTACAACGTAAATAATAACATTATTAATAAATATTAACTAAACAGCAAACTCAACATATCAATGCATGACAATGAAGCATAGTTGTCATACTTCACTTGTTTATGGATGATCGTGAGGTTACAGGTTGGACAAATGCTGCAGGCTCAACAGAGGCCAGTAATAACATGTTGTTATTTCATAATATTCTGCATTTCAACATGAACTGATGAAGTAATGTTTATAAACTGTTCACAGTGTTTCGTCACCGACTCCAACATCTCTTGTGCCAAATGCAAGACTGCTTTCTGCGTTACCCTCCACAGGGATAAAGTGCAAGAAGAAGAAGATGCTCACTTACTCCACTTCACTATGTTTAGTGTAGATATGTGTATTATATGTCACATTCAGCGAGACAAGTTATGTAATAAATCAGAAATTTGTGTAAGCGGATGATGCATGTGACATATTGAAGCCTTTGTAGGTTCTGTATCTTCACAGATAACTGACAGGTGCAGTTTTGTTCGGGCAATAAACTAATGTTGTGTTCTTGTCTATTAAAACTGCAGTGTACATGTCACGATCACAGGGACTGTATCTTCAGAGAGCGTAGATGTGTCGCTGTATCGTCTTCAGTCAAACGAAGTTTGTAGTTATGCATACACATGTGATTTCTGAAATAAAACAATTCAAAGTGCATGCAATAACTACAATAATTCATCAAGCACATTATGTTAGTATTATTGTATATTCATGCCAAGCATTTAAATAAATAGCAAACAATAATTATTATTAATGTTTAACATTTCTAGAAGTAATTGCATTATTATTAATTATAATTAGGAATAGTAGTGATATTTTATTAACAATATCATGATATTGGTTGAATGGCACATTATAATTAATAATTTTAAATTAACATGGAAAAACTGATTTTTTTTTTAATAAATGTAAAACAATTAAAGTGTTCATACTTTTCTAGCAACTTGCATTGGCAATCATAACTGAATAAAACTCATATTAATAAATGTGATTTGTTACCTATTACCAATTAATTGAAATTAAGCCTATTTTCAACATCCCCTGGCTCTGCTCTTTTTTTTGTGGAATTGCCTAATTTACTTAAAAAGAAATATATTTACAAAACCATGTCAATACTAAATTAACTAAAATTACTAAATAAGTGCGCCATATATAAATTAGTGGAATACTGATATTCAATATCCACGATGTCGCTACGCGTTCCGATTGACGTTTCTGCGCATGCGCAATAAATGTAAAATCATCATTGTCCAGCGAAACGACAAAGGATTTTCGGTATAATGCCACGGGCTGTTTGTTAACTCTCGTGTGATGATTACTGTGAAGAGTTTCTTAAAATGTCGGTTAATGCAATACAATATTACGTTTTTTTATAAATAACTGTCACGGATTATGGCGCACTACAGTAACGTGATTTACGCTTACTATCAAAATATGCCTCAAAACTTGTTTGCCTCGTGTTAATTTGCGACAAATAACTTCGCTGAGAAGTTATATACATCCTAACGAACAATTAACCCGTGGTATTTATGCCACAAATGTTTTGTCCTTTCACTGCACATTGATGATTTTACATTTATTGCGCATGCGCAGAAACGTCAATTGGAATGTTTATAACGCCGGAAAAATGTAAGCGCTACACCGCGCAAAAGCCATATTGCACGAGCTGGCACGGCAACGAAATGTTCAACACATACCAATTAAATACTGCAGATATAAGTAAAATCGTTAATGTTTTTTTTCAAGCCGATACTACAAAATTATTATATAAATAATTCGGAAAGCGTAATAATACCTTTGCTTTGATGAGATCGCATCCCCTTCGTCTTAAAGACCGAGCCGCTCTTGATCGTACGCTGTCGCACTTACATTTTTTCCGGTCGTTAAAAACGTTCCGTTTGACGTTTCTGCGCATGCGCAATAAATGTAAAATCATCAATGTCCAGCGAAACAACAAAGAATTTTCGGTATAAATGTCACGAGCTGTTCGTTAACTTTCCTGTGATGATTACTGTGAAGAGTTTCTTAAAATGTCGTTCAATGCAATGCAATATTACGTTTTTTTATAAATCACTGTCACGGATTATGGCGCACTACTGTCACGTGATTTACGGTTGCTATCAAAATATGCCTCAAAACCTGTTTGCCTCGTGTTAATTTGCGACAAATAACTTTGCTGAGAGGTTATATACATCCTAACGAACAACCCGTAGTATTTATATCATAAATGCTTTGTCTTTTCGCTGCACATTGATGATTTTACAAATACCGCGCATGCGCAGAAACGTCAATCGGAACGTTTATAACGCCGGAAAAATGTAAGCGCTACAACGCTCTTTATGTACCGCCTTGCACGGAAGCCTACGTAATATTCGCATATTCAATCGACGTGTTGTAAGTTTAAGTCTTACAGTAACTCGATCCCGCGAGAAATATGTCCGGACAAATAGCCTGGGGGGCCGACATAGGCTATTTGTCCGTATCCGGACGAATAGCCTGGGGAACTATTCGTCTGGCTATACGTCCGTATCCGGACGTATAGCCACTCCGTTTTTGTTATTAGTTAAAAAAAAAACATGTTAAACTACCATACAATTATCCTACATACATTTATAACCCCTGTGGCAGGCCAACCACCCACAAAAGTAGGATATTTAGCTGTATCCCTGTTGTACCTAGCTATTCACATCATAATTATGATATTTCTATACACATATGGAGTAAGATATTACATTTGTCTTATTTTCATATTTTTTATTATTATTAATATTGTGATATGTACAAATGTATATTCTGTAATCAATACAATCAGTTTAGCATCACAAAGCAAGCCAGCTTGCAAGTGAAGACACTGACTGAACATTAATAAACCCTAATGGCATTTAAGCACAAACAAATATATTCTCTGAAGACACAACGATGCACCAATAAAACACACTGATGTGTCATGAACTCATCATAAACACAACAAAAAGATTTGTGAACAAACAGAAAACCTTACAGACAAAGTGCAGTTTATATGGTCTGTGCCAAACCTTGAAGATGACTGAAGATGTTCTTTATTCAACAGCAAAGATTAATACTGACCATGTACAGGAATGCTCACTGTAATGCAAACCCACAACAAACACAAGTGTTTATTACATCACAGTGTAGAATCTTTATTAGGTTAAATAACCAATCAGCAGATTGATAGAAAAGTTGTTTGAATAATCCGAGAGAAACGTTGACAAACTTGTTTGTGTCGCCCATACTGCTCAATAACATCAGTGGAACAGCTACAGAATTATTATACATCATCCACAACTTTCTACAAGCAGGTAGGGGCTTTGGCATAACATAAAATGTTACAGCTGCAACAAGCAAAACAAAAATACAACAAAAGATTAGTAATCCAACTGTAAACTAAGTAGTAAGTATCCTCAGTGTGGCATGTTTGCACTATGCTGTTTGCACAAATTTCTGGCATCTTAACATTGTCTCGGTGGCAATATTTTTAGATGGTCCCATTCAAATATCTCTCTTCATTACCAGCCGTTGTAGCTTCGTCTTGAATGCTGTTAATGACGGTCATCGTGACTCACTTCGGAAATTATGTAATCCGTCCAATGCAACACAACCTTAAAATAACGAACAGATGGAATGTTTTCTGTTACGACCAACATGGTATTTCAGCTGCCAACATCAGGTCTTGGTAAATAGCATTTTGGTGTTCCTTTTCTGCCAGACTATGCCAAGAAGAGTCGAGCACATTAACTTTGACACAAGTTCAAGTACAGTCACGTTAGTGATGACAACTTGGTGTGACTAACTATGACAACCCAGGGAGGGAGGAAGACACTCAAACAATCACACTTCTGGGTCATCGTCATCAAGGTGGGCACCTCTACTTCTTGTGGTGACGTTTTGGCTTGTGGTAGGTGATAGCTGACGGCTTGTAGCCACTACAACAGAAGGATCATTTTATTTGACCCATGAAATAATTTCAAAAATTTACATTTAGAAAAATTAATATAATTTCAACATAAACAGGTAAGTTCTTATATAAAGAAGTATCCAGTCCTCAGGCCTGTTCAAAGCATTTTACATTTTTCTTCCTGGCCGACCTGTTCAATCAAACACTATCTCAACTTCTTGGGGAAGCATCCAGCCACGCTGGAATTAATGTGCGAAGGATGTTCGTATAAATATCCACCGTTGTCTATAGCCAGGTACTCATTCATACAGCTGAGTGAACTGGAGCAATGTAGAGTGAAACAACTTGCCCAACGATTTGAACCCGGGTTCTCTTAGTCGAAAGTCCAAGGCTCTACCCCTGAGCCACTGCACTACTACAAACATGAAATGTAATCTAGGTCTGAAACTAATCTAAGACTGCATTCACAGTCGCTGTTGAAGAAGCATCTGTCGATATGAAGTTAAGTTAAATAAGTTGGTCAGACAAATTCATTAACCACACGCCTGGGTAATGAGGCTAGTCTCACCCTGGACAGAGAAAGAGAGGAAAGCAACAACAAACTAACTACCTGTTGTGGCCTCCATCAATGCTGGCTGGACGATGACCACTACCCTGTCCATAACGGCCAAAGCTCTCAGCTGCTTTCTGCTGCCACTCATTGTGGAAGTTTGGCAGATCAGCTGTAGAAAGATAGCAGGTGAAACATCAGTGAAACACTGAGGGAGTCTGCACCCTGCCTATTTGCCCTTGCTACATGGGCAAGCGCTACGGTCACAATAATTGACACATTCACAGACCACTCTCTATAATTAACATCTGCATATTCAATGTCTTCCACAATGACACTGCAGGTTGTTTTCTTAAGATGTTATATTTTACTCAAGAAGAGTATATGTATTTATGGCAAATTATCATGTACATACCAATATAATACTATAATACCCCCACATCACAGTGCCTGTTTGCTACATCAACAAATATGGGTTTCGCCGACCCCTGTATACAAAAGATCTGTTGGTCCCTCTACGTATAAGTTTTTCAGCAGAGACTTGTAGATTTTAAAAAATTATATTTTTTTCTCAAAAATGTTCAACATTGTGACAGAGGTTTTTCCTTTCAACACCTTTGAGAAATTCTCTTATACATGAAAGCCTTAATAATAATAATATTTTATTTAATATAGTGCCACATCCAATTTCAAATTGTTCGTGGCGCTTTACATACATAAAAATCCTAAAATACAAATACACACCAGAAGAAAAAAAACATAAATATAATAGTGACATATATAAACAATAATAAAAAATATAATAACACAAATTATTTAAGCTGAATAAATGTATATATGTATAACACATATATAAATAGGTTAAATAAAATATCGATAAAAGTACATAAACATTAAACTAAGCCGCGAGAACAGTCAGACAATACAATTCATATAAAGCAATAGTGCCCAGTAATAATAATAATAAACTTGATTTATTCACGATAACCTTATAAAATAAAATTCTCACTAAGGGTCGTGATTGTAAAACATAATATACATGCACTAAACAATTTGATTGACTACCTTATACATGGCGTAATGCGTTAAAATAAAGTGAATAAACAAAATTGAATAACAATAAAAAATAAATATACTGAATAAATATTTTAAAAACTAGATTTCCATAACAAAATAATAAATAGATAAATTACAAAACAAGATAAATAGCATTAGACATGTGTGTATATATATATATATATATATACATATATATATATATATATATATATATATATACATATATATATATATATATACACTCTCTCTCTCTCTATATATATATATATTCATATATATACATATATACATATATATATATATATATACATATACATACACATACACACACACACACATATATATACATGTATAATAAAACGCTTAGTAAAAGTGTTCACTGTAACGTGCGTCACTGTTTGCTAGTTAAAAACATGATGCATATATGTCGTCTTAAAGGCAGAGAGAGAGTTCGAATTTCTAATTATCGCTACCAGTGATCTCGTCACACCCACCTTCCACCAGCTGCTGCAGGTCCTGGGCCTCGTCCATGTGGCCCGAGGCTGTGTCCTTCGTCTGAATCATCTCGTGGCCACGGCGCCCGATGTTGCGACCGATGGCTCGCTTCTCCACGTGCTTGGTCGTGTCCCGCAGCAACTTCTTCGTCTCTCGCAGCTGCCGGACCAGAACAGAAGATGGAACCATGACAAGAGGACAGGGACAACAACAGACGATGACATCTCTGTGGCAAATGACACGATGCCAGCATACACGAAGATATTATGTGCTTAGCATGTTGTCCGCAAAACAGTACAAGGAAGATGAAAATTTCATTACAGCCGTGTACATAATCTATAAGGCTATTGTGAACACTTTACATTTCACATATTATGGTAGATATGTTCATTCAAAATGTTACTGTAACCAATTTTCTCTTGGAAACAGTTACTAAGTAAAGACTATAAGTTCATTTAGTATTGTCCAGAAAGATCACATTTCTTGCACACGTTGATATATGTATCCATATGCATCTGCATATAGCGCAGAACATCCGTAGATTCCATGAAGTTATTCCTGTCATAGTAAGTAACGTACAAAATGCTATTTTCTTGAAAACTGTTACAACTGAAAGTACTGCCACCTTGTGTACTATCAGTAGACTGTAGTGCTGCCATCTAGCAACAAAAATACCCTTTGAAATTACAGCTGCAAGCTGCGTATCTGAACCACATGACAAAGAAGCTGCTGCCAGGTTGGCACCAGGAATGCTGTTGAAGCTAGAAGTCACTTACACCTCCAGGAGCCTGACGTACGGCCGTGGAGGCCTGGAATACTTCCGGCTCTTTGTCCTTCTCCTTCTTGTACGTCATGACGCTTGACTGCGAGTAGAAATGGCCGTTGGGGTCGTCCTTTCCCCCACTCATTGTCTACAACAGGAACACGACACTAAATTACATTATGGATTTATCACAGAAGTGAAAACATATAAATATTAGCTGCACAGACATTAAAGTTTTATCGTTAACGTTTTGACACATTTCACTGGTTAAATTATGCTTCGATGCCTGGGATAGGATAATTTTAAAAGAAGCTAACAGCGTATTCGCTCAGTGCAACAACAAACCGACAAACTTGACTTTGGCTGCCTGCGGACTCTACGCTCATCAGCAATTGCAGAATGAAAATGCAGCATGGGTCGGCAAAAACCGCCCTACCATAGAGCTTTGCATTTTATTCATCATGTCGTCAAAGCCGCCAAACATGCTGCCTCCAAACATGCCGCCAAACACGTCGAGTGGGCCGGCGGCATCGCGATGTTTTTTCTTGCGACCGTCAGAGCCAGTTATTGCCATCTGCTCGTTCTGGCGTGGCACCATTTGGCCAAACATGCTGTCCATAGCTTGGATATGGTCGGCATGTGATCTGAAACAGTTAACATGAATATACCGCTATGGTGGTTCCCCTGCTATAATGATGAGCAAGGTGGACCACCTCGCTGTTTTTCTAAGCCATCTCACCAAACAAAAATGCCAAAATTGTCACCTCGTAGTTAATCCTTGCTATTTATATGTTCAATAATAATAAAATACCTATATAGTGCCCAATAAATAAATAAATTGCTCTTGGGCACTTTACAAACGCATGTACAAAAACAAGATATTAAAAAATTAACATGTTAAATATACCTAAAATACAGTTTCTAAAACAGTTAAAGAGAAAATTATAGATAATTAGGAACACAAATTAAATGTAAAATAAAAGTACTTTACACATATTAATTTAAACACAATCAACTGAAACACAAAATCAGTTGATAAAAAGTTGTGTTTTCATCAGTTATATTAAAAAAACTAGCTTGAAGTTTTACATGCTGCTACGTTTGTAGATATCTGCGTCATATGCCAGGGAATAGATAAAACGAACTTAAAACACCCTTCAGAATGCACCATTTTTAAAGTAGTTTTTAAAATAGTTTTTGGGAGCCATGCCCCCAGACCCACATAGCATTGCTTCGCGCCTTTTTGCACATTTTCATACCACCTCGTTCATCATTTTACTCAGGGAAACACTGCACCACCTGAAAGACAACGATTTAAACGGTTGCTGTTAAGACTAGTTTCACAGCGCAATGATTTGACTTAGTACTGTATGTACATATATCCACATGTCATTAGGATGAGTAAACCAGCTTTGAACAGGGAACAGGGAGAAGTATCACTGGACGGACATTGGATGGGTTAAAAAATATTGAGCAAAAATAGGTCTTAAAAAATTGTATATTAATATATTTTAATAAAAATAGGTGTCACAGGTGTGTTTATTAGTTTATTTGAGGACATTATACACAACTTGGTTGGCTTGTGTGTGTGTCAGTTATTGTGCATGTGTTCAATTGGGTTGTCCAAAAAATGGGTGACTGTCAAAAATGTAATCCTGCATAAAAGCCTGTTCCAAGGAAGTTGTCTAGTATCCACATTCACCTAGAATTTTGTCTTTAATTAAGTGTTTTTTTATTAATTAATCTTGTTATAGTTAATTAATGTATTGTTCTGTCTACACAAATGGCATACATTTATTGAATGCTAACCTGTGTAGTTTTAGGCTGTTGTTTATTAAATCCTGTGATCAGTAATGTTATCTTGGTCTGTTAATTAACAATCACTGTTTAACTGATCAATTAATTAATGTTGTTATGCCTTTTCGAATGGTGAGTTATGTGGGGCTAATCACCTTGTGTTTTATTTGATACACTTCGTACAATAATGACAGTAAAATCATTCATCTTATTTTAAGATAATTAATTTTGTTATAAAAACATTTATTTAATTAACAATAGGTTATTCCATTTGCATAAATGGTATACATGCATTGAATACTGAGCTATTTTCCCTTTTCCTTGAAGTAATACTGATATGTTAATTAATTTGGTTTCCTATCAACATACAACGGTAGACACGTTTTCTGTCACCAAATTAATTAATGACTATATCAGAATTACGTAACGGAAAAGATAAAATAGCTCAGCATTCAAAGTATGTATACCATTTGTGCAAATAGAATAATATATTGTTAATTAAATAAATGTTTTTATAATAAGATGAATTATTTTAAAACAAGATGAATGACTTTACTGTAATTATTGTATGTAGTGTATCAAACAGAACACAATGCACTCGGCAATCAACAACTTGGTAATGTCCTTAATGACACATTATTTATTGACACTTTGTATATAACATACCAATGCAATTAACTTCACAAAATACTTATTATCATGGTAACTAGCCGCTTAACTATGCTAATACATGACAACTTCAGTTATTTTCCAAAAATCTAGATTGTAGCTTACCCGTTTGTGTCAGCATCTTCATCACTGAATATCAATGTTTTCAAATGAACATTTATCATTTTATAGAAATGGCAGTGACGTATTAAAAACACTGTAAAAGCCAGCATTATCCCCCATTCATATTACAAGTTAGGTAACAAAATACTGTTTACAGATTTTAAATAGCTTCATTCAGTCAAAAATTATGGCAATTGAAAAAAAATTAATTTCAGAAAACGAAACATATTTTTTAAAATCTGGACAGCCTGCTGTGTAGCATACATTCATACTGGGGCTAGATCACTTGTTTGAAATGCAGTTATAACCTTATAGCTTGTTAAAATACATAACAATTATATATATTTAAATAGTATAATTATTATTAATAATAAAATAATAAATAGTATAATAGTTATAAATACATAAAAAAAATTTGTTAAATAACTATGCAATCGTATTTTCGGGAACCCGTATTTTCTACTGATCAGCTATTTGAACATAGCTGCACATAAGCAACTGATATGTGTTGGTCATATTTAAATCAGGATATTAAATGCCATCAGCTGGTGTTAAGCAAAATATAAAAAGTGTGTTTCATGTAATATGTGACGATATTACAGAAACAATTGTGGCCTGTGTAACGGCAACAATCTGGTGGCAATACCTAGCGGAGTTCATGCACTGTGGAGTGGACGTAATGGCTCAATGACAATGAAGAAACCACCTCATTTTCTTGTATGTTTTGATTGATATAAGGCATTAATTATTATTTTGTGATCATAGATAAGTGCATACATGTATTACAGGTTTACTAGATAAACTATTTGAAGTTTGGTCACCGTTATTTCATCGAGATCAGGAGATGCATGCCTAGGCTAAATTCTAAAACTTCAAGACAAAACTAAAAGTACCCAAAATCAAATTAGCCCTTTTTGCATGGAGTAAATTAATTACCTATTTAAGGATGTATATTGATTACTACCTGACATCAGAATCTAAATTCTAGAATATTCTCGCCACTGGCATTGTCACATGATTGTGCCATTGGCATTGACACTGACACCGGCATTGTAAATACGTCGTATAATCTATAATTGTGGAACTATATTTGCTGCAAATTTACCTGCGATAGTTGTTAATGCACGCCTGTTTCACGAACATACCTGAAGAATGGATCTTCGTCAAACGCCCTATACATCGATCCATGAAACATCTTCAGAAATGTGCGCAAATCCACAAAAGTTAACAACACTGGTTGTGACAGCACTTTTGTTTACGAAAAATGGATTCCCAAACGACAGTTTCTCATGTACTGCGCATGTGTGAGCCGCTTGAGACATGAGTTCCGCCATCTAGCGAGTACAATATAACATAATTTGTTTCGAACGCAGAACATTCGTTAATTTAAACCAAGTATTGTGGTGATGTTATTATAGTATGGGTTTATATTTTATGCGCATATGGACATTTAATTTACCACCGGCAAGCGCGGAAAAACGACATTGCTCTAGCCGTGAGAAAGTGCTGCCACCTACTGGATTTCATGTCAGGTTAGCGCGCGGACCAGAGAGTCACGTGAACGGCGAGGTCTATAAATATCCATTCCGCCGGCTGAAGGAGTGACCTTGACTTTATATTTACCGGTGTCGACAGCCAAAATGACAGGAACGCTCGCTAACGTTTCGAAAATGTTCACCCCCAGGGTGTTTCGTCTACAGGCGAGGGTTGTGCAGACACTACCAGAAACACACGTCAGATATGCGTACGTAAATATGTATTTCTCATAGTCGACATCGTACAGAAGCATGTTTTTGTTGCGTCTGAAGAAGGGCATTCGACCACTCGTCGTAGAGACACCTGCCTGGTAAACGCACGAACGCGTCTTTGTTTGTATCCGGGAATGACGTTTCATTCGCTAACTTGGTGCAATCTCGTTCTCAAATTGGGTGTAGTCTCCTTTGACACCATAGATGATTCTCATGACAAGATCGCACGATCAGAGAGCATTTTCCAGATGATTTTAGATGTCATTACAAATTCATAAGCCGCACATCGAAGTATTGACTGTTGTCTGTGTGTTGAACATGTTGATGTTGTTGTCGCTTCTGGTACGGACTATGAACCGTAACGGCTATCGTAAACACGTATCTAGTAACGACTGAGTATGTAACTTGGACAGGATCTGAATGCCAACTGTATATCTACTCTAAATCAGAAGTTATACTACTATGGCTATGCCAGAAAGTGTATGGCACGTGCAAAAGTGCATGGCGCGAAGCATGGCACTCCCTCTGGCTCTGCCCTGGCTCAGGATTGGGGGGGGGTCACCCCTATTCAGGGCTTTATGCAGGATCAAATTATTGCCAGTCACATATTTTGGTGGACACGTGGATGTTAACTGTTAACCTTACCTTATGATACCTTATGACGGTTCTGATCGCAGGATTGTGTGTTCCTCTATGATCAGCTCTTCATTATCTATTAAATTTAAATCACGTGTTCCGGTTCTATTGTTAGTAATTTTTAGCGGTGCTTCGAAGTCATATAAAATATCCTGATTATACCAAAATTTGTCTAGTAGTGTTTTAAATGAATTTAGAGATTTAGCTGTTACAACTGTATCTGGGAGACTATTCCATGGTTCAGTAATTCTAATTGGAAATACATTTTTTCTTAAGTTTAGTTTGGCTCTTTTTGTGAATAGTTTTAGGGAATGTCCTCTGTTTCCTGTTCTTTGTGATATCTCTTTGTTTTTCAGCAGATTTGGCACAGATTCGTGGTCATATATGTTGTGTAGTATTTTATAGACTTCTATCATGTCTCCTCTTAATCTTCGATATGCTAATGTAGGTAGTTTAAGCAGTTTGAGTCTTTCTGTATATGATATGTCCCTCATACCTGGTAATTCTTTAGTGGCTCTTCTCTGAATATTTTCTAAGGCAATTTTGTGTTTTATCTTATATGGGTGCCATACTGCCATAGCATAGTCTAGGTGTGTTCTAACCATTGTTTTGTAGAGAGGCAAAAAAGTATCTAGAAATTGGAAAGTTCTTCTAATTATTTTGGTCATTTTAGTTGCCTTATTTACCACTTGGCTTATATGTTCATCAAATGTGAGTTTTGAGTCAAAGGTTACCCCTAGGTCTTTTTGTTTATCATGTATGTCTATTGTTTTTGTGACATTGTTCATTGTTGTATAGTATTGATTTTCTCCTACATTATTTTTTCCAATTTCCATATGTGTACATTTATCTGGGTGTAGTGTTAGCATCCAATCATGACTCCATTTTTCTATGGTGGTTATGTCCTGTTGTATATCTTGATCATTCGTATTTATTATGGGTCTAAATATTTTAATATCATCAGCAAATAGAAATGTGTCGGATTGAGTAAGGTCTGGTAAGTCGTTTATGTATAATACAAAAGCTAGTTTACAAACTTTCAAATTGTGCCTGATGACCTGAAATGGGCTACAAACACACATATGACACCATTTACACTCACTTTCAAGGCATAACTAACAATATCTACGGTTTTGGAAGCCCTTTTTTTCTTCTTCATTTTGTTGCCCGTCCACAACTCGTCCTCCATATTTCTACCCGTCCATATTCGTTTTTACCCGTCCAAATGACGGGTGGACGGGTCTCTAGATAAAGCTATGCCTGATAATTGTATAGTGTGTAATCTAGTTTAGTGAATAAATAATAGATATAATATTGCTTGAAGTTTAAATAAACCTGCACGTGTATGTTTGGATTTCATTTTTTCACAAGTCATTGCCATTTTTGTCAAACAGACATGTTAGATCGGTGATATTCAGTGATGAAGTTGCTGACAGGATTGGGTAAGCTACAATTAGACTTTTAGAAAATACTTTTTTGAAGCATAGCCTGTTTTGCTGTGATTGTTGAATTAATATGCTTGCATGCATATAGTTGTAATATTTTGTAAAAATCAAGCCTAGTCTTAGAAAGGTTATGTGGTATAATTTCATGTTCGTTGTTACTGCTTTTGTTGGGTGATTTTATAAAGTTCTGTTAATTTGTTACATAATACCATAGTTAAGTGACTAACATGATATAATAAAGCATTAAGTGAAGTTTTTTACATTTGTAGCAAATACATAAAGATTATCTGTGTCAATAAATAATGTGTCATTAAGGAGTAACTACCATGTTCCTATGTTTTGTTATTAACTCATGTCACAAGTCCAATGTAATTGATATTTACAAGCAATATAGTTAAGTGTTATCTATATCACTAACTAGGTAATATGCAGACAGGGTACTCAGTTAAAGACCAAGGTAACGTATTACACTTTTTTAAACAACAAGTAAAGCTATTTTGTAAGTTCACCTCGAAGTGTAATGTGGGATAAGGTCTGTGTTGTTTTGCCATTAATTTAATATGTGTCATACCTGGTAAAGTCTAAATAAACAATACCTAATTGTTATTGGCAATACCCAGTTTCCTCTGGTTAAATGACTCAAAGTTTGTGTTCTTAGTTGCTGTAAGAGCATAAGCCATAACCGTCTTCAGCAACATTTTCCTAGTAAACAATAGTATACTTTCTTAATTGATACTGTAAATGGCTAGATTTTATTAATAATTGTATGTTTAGACTGAAACAGTAATGTTTTGTTGTAAGAAATTAACATATCTTGGCGCAGTGAACAATATATTCAATATAACAGTGTTTTGGTTTCCTTTGACCCTCCAGGTCCTGGTGGTCGGGTGTGGAGCTCGGGCCTCCAGATGCCATCCTCGGCATCACAGAGGCATTCAAGAAATGTGACAACCCAAACAAGATCAACCTGGGTGTGGGAGCATACCGTGATGACAACGGCAAGCCGTTTGTCCTGCCCACTGTCAAGGAGGTGTGTGTTAGCCACTAAGTGAAGTGTTTTTCACGGAAAAAACATGGGAACAAAGAAACTCCATGCAAAATATCCATTAGATTATAAGACTGTTTTTTATTTTAACAGTTATGACAACAATGGTAATAATATGGGATGGTATATTCCAAACATTCTGGCTATCAAAGAAATGTCCTAACACTGGTTTTCAAATTTCAGTTGAGTAACTAACTATTACTACAGTTCTGCTTTTGTATGTGTTATAAACTCATTTCATGTATTTTACTACAAGTGTTATCTGAGGTGTATTCCTTGCAACTGTGGCTAGTCTGGAGTGATTACCAGGGGTAGTTGGAATGGGGCACATTTTAGTCTGTCACCTGCGGATCTTGATTACACACTGGTGTCCATTTGTAGAATGTTTCAGCTAATCATTTCCAAATAAGTTTAACCCGCAAGCTGTCCATTCAAATCTTGGAGCCACGAACAACATTTTCCAAATATTACTATTACCATTTTTCCAGCGTCTCTGACATTCTAAATGTGCATTCTGCGACACTGGCTTTGATGTGGCTTTCTTGGGCAGTTTCTAAATGAGTTGCAAGAATAAAGCTGTGAGCCCTGAGCAGTAAGGAACACACTTCTGTCTCGGTTGCATAATGACTATTTATACTGAAAACATTCCACCAACCATTGTACTGCATGGTTCTATTTGACTAGCATATCAGCATGTGGCATTAGAAGCTATGTAATTGTACCACCAGCATGCTGGGGCTGCAGTGAATTCATCTAACCCTATCCCCCACACCTTTGAGACAAAATAATTCTGAGTTCAGCTTTAATAGAATGGTAGCAATTGGATGGTTTGGCAACTTTATGAGTGGAGTAGAATTTGGAGCTTCAAGGAGATGCAGAAACTTCAACTCTCTTTAAGCTGCGTTCACACCTCCACATTAAAACAGTTTAACTCATCCAATAAGAAGTCACATGCGTGAACGCAACTACCTGGGGTAACACTAAAACGGTTTAGCTAATCCACCTCAGTAGGTGGATTAGATCAACCGTTTTAACTGTTTCAAGTTCCCAGTAACTGTTAGTTGCACTGTGTGACAGGAGTGATGTAGTAAATAAATCTGACCGTGTATTCCATTGTGTACTGTGTATTCCAGGCTGAGAAGAAAATGGCTGCCAGTAGTTTGGACCACGAATATGGCCCAATCAGTGGGTTGGGAGACTTCACCAAACTTTCAGCTGAGTTGGCGTTTGGGACTAGCGGTGATATCCTCAAGGCTGGCAAGGTCAGTGGAGGTCAAGGACGGCACGTTTCAGGCTTTGGCCCCATCTGCTCGTTAACCAGTCACACAATTAATGCTACATTTCCCGACAAAAATGTAATGATATAACGTAACAACGTAAAATATACATGTTCAAATGGAAATTGGAGCTAGGTTGTACTGGGTAATGTGTAGTTGGTAATATATTTTTTTTAAACATTCCCTGATACAAACAACATTTATATGTATACATATTATGATTGTAAACAAATAATTGGTAATAACCTAAATTGCAACACAATTATTGCATGCTCAGTATTGTTTTATAGAGATTGTGTTGCTATTATATTATTTCATTCTGTCCAAATGTGTCATCATATTGGAATATAGACTGAAATTTCAAAGTTTATGAGTTGAAATATTATGTATGAGTCAAACATTATATACAAATATATTCTAAAATCACCAGTTACTGTTGCCTTTTGTTTGTTTGTTTACATTTTCCGTTATCAGTTGAATGCATGACCATAAGCTGTCGGTTGTGCAACTGTACTGATTAATTGTGAACCTGTCTTTGTAGAATGCCACAGTGCAGGGCATCTCTGGCACAGGCTCACTGAAGCTTGGGGCAGCCTACTTGGTAAGTGGTGACACCCAGTTGACTACTTAAATAATTACTCACTTTGATTAATTGTTACTAATTGCAGTTAATTGTTACACCCTGTCTAGTTGTGTAGTCATTCCCACACCTTCTTTGTTTTAGTACCCCTTGGTACCCCACCACTGGGGTAATTTGGCAAACAAGAGTAGACCAACTGAACTGGGGTTACTATTCTATTTGCACTGTAGAAGATGTAGGTGTAAACTAAGTGAGCGATTCCATAAGTAGAGCCGTGGCAGTCAGCACGCAGATAAACACTTTCAGCTCTTGTGGTAACTTTGCTATGTAAACACAGCTAGGTAACAACGTCTTGTTGGTGCACGGCTGAAAGGGTTGTTACTTGGGATTACTGGGCCATTAGCTGTGACAAAACACCAATTAATCTTCAGAGTCATCTGGTTTATGTTGACTTGCTGGGGGCTTATGTGGAAAGTCAAATGTATGGTCAGATACTTTGCCATGTTTTACGGTGTTGCCAGGTTTCAAGGTGTTTACCAAGTCTTAATTAGAGGGTCTACTGTTTCTGGCATTCCTGTGGTTTTTAACATGATTTGTATGTTTATGGAAAAGTCTTAACTTTGATATAATACTATTTGTGTATAGCTAGTAATGCAACAAAGGTAGACTGGACCAAAAACGACATTGCATAAAATGCTACATTGAGCAAATTATAGATGACTTAATATATGTTGTTTAAAAATTATATCATTTTGTATAGAATTTGTCATGGAAAAAAAGGTGAAGCAATTTTGAAATATATGGGTCTTTAAATAATTTGTGTGTGTTTCATCTTAATCAGATGCTGATCGCCCATTGTTCAAAAATAGATTAAAATGACAATCATCTAATTGAAATGCCGCAAAAAATCAGGGATGGATGGTGACGTGTGGCCCGGTGTGGGTGACATTACTGCACCAGTAGAAATATGTATCCGTATGTACTGTAGGTATTACACATTTCTATCATGTTTTGTGTTGTTGTTTCACAACAGAGCAAGTTTCACACGGGAAACAAGGTTATCTACATTCCCACGCCGTCCTGGGGAAACCACACTCCCATCTTCAAGTAAGATCACTGTATTTAACTGCATCTTTTCCAGAAGGTCAGCTTTTTGGTACAGTCCTATAGTTTTTATTTATTTACAATTTTGCTTATATATGTATAATATATTATTCTGTTCAAATGAGGCCATTTGCCAGATTTAAATGTACATAATACTTAAATCTTCTAGGTTTCCCTGTGTGTTTTAATTTTATATTATATTTGTTTGACAAACAGAAGACAATCTGTCTTTAATATGAGTTTTCAGTTTCAAACAAATTCATATTAAAATAAAACGCATGCCTCCCAAAATAAAACTATTATATATGGCAAATGTCTGCTGTAGTTTGTCTTGTATTCCATCCTCTGAATGTGATATTGCAATTTGATTTTATTAGTTGATATATGTATACAACGTATGTGAGGTGCTGTGATTAGTGCTATGTGCCAGTGGCCAGGTTTATTGTATGTCATTTAGTTTGGCTGGATGACCAAGTCAACTCATGAAGTGCAGTTACATAGAGTAGGCTTCATTAAAGTTTTACTGCCTACACATACTTCAACTGTGTTGGGTTATGGAGGCTTGGTAATCTGTGTCACACAAGGCCTTTATAGCAATGCCTTGTTTACGGTTGACAGAACCAACTTTACAGGAGGTCAAAAGTAGTCCAAACTGCACTTGTTCGATGTAGATTTCTCGTTGCACTAAAATCATTATTGGTGCACTGGTACTGATAGTAAAACACATTTTTGAATAGTTAAATATTTTTCCGTATATTAAAAATTACTTGTTTCCAGTGTGTCATGATTTGGTTCACATGTGTCATGACATGTTTCCTTTATATCAAGACTTGTTGTAGGACCTCTGGTCTGGATGTGAAGCAGTACCGCTACTACGACCCAAGTAACTGTGGTCTCGACTTCAAAGGCACAATGGAAGATATTTCGGTGCGCTCTTGTCTTAATTGTCTCCCTGTACCTATTACGTAATGACATTGATGATGACAGTTTATTTTTTTAAATGTCACACTACATGGAAATACCATTTGAATGCGGTGAATGTCATGATGATTTGCATGAATACATATCTGACACTCTCAAAGTCATTACCGTGCTAGGATTGTGCATGTGCTGTCCAAAGTTTCATAGGATTTTGATAATGGACATGATTGTTGATTGGCAAATGGAGACATTTTTTATTTTCACATTGCAGTTTCTAAAATATTCTATATTTCTCAACTATGTGGCGCCACTTGTTCCATAGTGCTCTAACCATAAGTTAGATGGCACTACAAGTAGTGTGTTGTCTAAGAGCCTTGTGAAGAAAAAAGCAACCGTGTCGTGTTTCACATAACTAGTGTAGTCTTATGCAATGGTTTGTGTTTTCAGAAAATCCCAGAGGGTTCAGTGATCCTTCTTCATGCATGTGCCCACAACCCCACAGGAGTAGACCCCAAGGTGAGACTAGTTTGCACAATATACACATGCATGCACATGCATTCATAAGTAGTCAGGTTTTATCACCTTGGTCGTAGCCATACTTTATAAAAGTTTGTTACCATGTTCTATAATCATTATAGGTAACTATTTCAAAGGAATAATTTATTTACTTTAATATAATTTTACTACAGTATATCAGAGTGTTCAGGAAGTGTCTTGCCAACACATTTATGGCATTTTATGGGTAGAAAATATTCCCGTTTTTTTACTGTTGAGTTCTTGGCATCCCTGTCGGCAGGGGTGAGGTTGGTCATAGTTCCAGTCATCTTTTTCTTGTTCTCTTTCGTCATTTTCGTCTCACTACGTTCTCCATCAACAGTCGTTAGTCTTTGAAACTTCACCCATTTGTTTTGCAAACCTGCTTCTACTGTAGTTTCTCTGCTAATGTCATCGTCTCCAGGCCACACATGTATGACAAGGTAACACATGAGCTCAGCACCTTTCTGTTAAGTTTACATGATATATGTCTACCTCCTATCACTTCTTCGACTTTCCTCAAAGCATTTGTCCCTGCTGTAATCCTGTGAATTTCGGTGTCCGAGATGTGTGCATTTAATATGTAAGGCCACGTATAAATGATGTTTTTCCATATTTATGTTGTGTCTTGTCATAAGAGCTTTTAAGATCCGGTTAGGTCAGTTGAGTTACCGAAATCATTAAATTCTTCAGCTGTTCCTGTTTCTTAAAAGACACATTTCTTCTGACTGTTCTCACGGCTTAGTTTAATGCTTGTGTACTTTTATCGATATTTTATTTAACCTATTTATATATTTATTATATATATATATACATTTAGTCAGCTTAAATAGTTTGTTTTATTATATTTATATTGATTTTTTTATTGTTCATGTATGTCACTAGTATATTTATGTGTTTTTCTTCTGGTTTGTGATTGTATTTTAGGATTTGAATGTACGTAAGGCGCCACGAACAATTTGAAATTGAATGTGGTGCTATATTAAATCAAATATATTATTACCAGCACTGTTAGTACCAGTAATGACATCGCCCTTATTGAAAGTAAGATTAGTCTAATGAAAATATGGACTTTGCAAGATGTCTATTTACCTGTCATACCTATACACATTTACCTATCCTACCTATACACATTTACCTGTCCACCTATACACATTTACCTGTCATACCTATACACATTTACCTGTCATACCTATACACATTTACCTATCCACCTATACACATTTACCTGTCCTACCTGTACACATTTACCTGTCCTACCTATACACATTTACCTGTCCTACCTATACACATTTACCTGCCCACCTATACACATTTACCTGTCCTACCTATACACATTTACCTGTCCTACCTATACACATTTACCTGCCCACATATACACATTTACCTGTCCTACCTATACACATTTACCTGTCCTACCTATACACACTTACCTGTCCTACCTGTACACATTTACCTGTCCTACCTGTACACATTTACCTGTCCTACCTATACACATTTACCTGTCCTACCTATACACATTTACCTGTCCTACCTATACACATTTACCTGTCCTACCTATACACATTTACCTATCCTACCTATACACATTTACCTGTCCACCTATACACATTTACCTGTCCTACCTATACACATATCCGAGTGTCACTTCTACCTGTTATCCACCGTGGGTGTGTCTTACAGCCGGAGCAGTGGAAGGAACTGAGCAGTCTCATCAAGAAGAAGAACCTGCTGCCGTACTTCGACATGGCCTATCAGGGCTTTGCCAGTGGAAACATCGACAACGACGCCTTCGCTCTGCGACAGTTTGTTGACGACGGCCACCAGGTGTTGTTGGCGCAGTCATTCGCAAAGAACATGGGACTTTATGGTAAGTAGCAAAAAAACACTGTTAATAATCTATATATGATAATTGTTGTACCTTTTAAGAGTTTTACATAAGCTTTTGAAGTGGTGCAGTGAAGGTGGTTTTACATCGCATTGAACAAATCAAACAGAGAATGGCAGATGGAGTTGGGAGATTGTATGCAAATGTGACTGACCTTGACCTGTTGACCTTTGTGTGTCAGGTGAGAGAGCCGGAGCCCTCAGTGTCATCTGTGACTGACCTTGACCTGTTGACCTTTGTGTGTCAGGTGAGAGAGCCGGAGCCCTCAGTGTCATCTGTGACTGACCTTGACCTGTTGACCTTTGTGTGTCAGGTGAGAGAGCCGGAGCACTCAGTGTCATCTGTGACTCGGCTGAAGAGAAGGAGCGCGTCATGTCACAGCTTAAGATCATTGTACGCCCCATGTACTCCAACCCTCCCATCAATGGGGCGAGGATCGTGCAGACAATACTGGGGGACCCCAGCCTCCGAAGCAAGTGGTATGTGCTCACATTGCCTCGTGTTCTTCAAGTATAAAGTCTGTGTTGTGTTATGAATTTATATAGTGTTATGTTTGTATGATATTGCCTACAAGCTTCGAGGCCATATTGTAAAAAGAACAAAGAATACAGATCAGGACTGTAAATGTTAGGAGAACCAAAAAAATCCATACATATATCAGCTTGATAAACCGAATGAGTTCCTGTTAACTTGTCATTTGGGGCTTCTGTTCAGCATGACAGTTTTGCTAAATCAGTTTGTTCTTCAGCCATCATCTGTTTTGAAGCCAAACATCTTTCTGCGTTCAAGTTGCATTTAGCCTCTTCAGTAGGGAGGTGGCGCCATCTGGGGAATGTTGAGTTAACTACTTTGTGAAACCACAGTTAATGTTTATAAATGTTGGTCTGTACCCATCACTTGTGGTCCATAGTTGTTCTGTCTTCTTATAGCATAGTCTGTACCCTGTTTATTTTCCTAATATGTAATACAGAAACGTAATAAAGCATATATACACTGTATATGTGTGTATATATATATATATATATAATTATATATTGTGTAGGTGTATAATGCAGAATTTATGAAAATTAAGTTCATACAATATATTATGTAGGAGACCTCTTTTAAAGCTAACACATAGTTGTTATCATAGGAACTACTTCAGGGTTTGGGCATATTAATATGTGTTTGTGGTTGACGTGTACGTTGTGGCCTGTACCCTGACCGGTGGTGGTTCCAGGCTGGTTGACGTGAAGTTGATGGCTGACCGTATCATATCGATGCGCACGATGCTGACAGAGAACTTGAAGAAGGAAGGGTCAGCAAAGAACTGGGCACACATCACTGACCAGATCGGCATGTTCTGCTTCACGGGACTCAACAAAGATCAGGTATCAACAAGATTTTCTAACAAATGCAGATACTTTGATAGGCACTGAAGGCTAACGTTGGATATTCACCTAATTTTACAAAGGCTCTTTTCCTGTATATTAATAGATAATGATTTTACTATCCAATGACATTGGTTTTTTTGCTAGGTTTAACTTCTCAATATTTTATTGTTATTTGATTATTTGTAACATGTCTGTCAACAAATTACGTACTGAAAGTGTGAAGCATTTAATGGTATATGTTCTTTGTACATTGATGAAGTATTTGGACTTAAAACAAATATAATTGTAAGTTAAATTACTTGTCTGGAATAAGTAAAGGAACAAAACAGACTATATGTTACACTTGGTAAAGATAAGTAGTAACATACTTGTACTAATTGACTTATAACTTGTCTTATGAGGTGTTGCTATTCCGTTGAGGCGACAGAATAGCAACATATCTAACACTAATAAATAAACAGGATTTTCCGTAATAAAAACAAATGTATACAAAAAAACAATACATGTTAGATACAGGACATGACTTGTCATTTGTGTAAAGTTTAACTTATCCTTGATATTGAATGTATTGTTCATGGCTTATCCTTGTTTTATTGTTCATAACTTATTCTTGTTTTTGTGCAGGTCGAAAAACTTACTAAAGACTTCTCAATCTTCCTAACTAAGGACGGTCGCATCTCAGTCGCTGGGGTCACTTCCAAGAATGTCGAATATCTCGCACACGCCATGCATACAGTGACAAAGTGAGACTGAGATGATGCCACTGTGACAATGTCATGACAACCGTGAGAGATACAACGTATTTGTGACGGTTACGACAATGTTGTGATTTAGTCCGATAATGTTGTAATATTGTTGTGATAGAATTATATCATAGTGCTATGTCATTTGTCACGGGTGTGTGACATTGCCCATATCTAGTCTAGACAGTTATGATGAAATCATGACATCAGCAAAGACAACGTGTCATGTCACGGCCCCCTAGCCAGCAATGATTCTCTTTCTCCTTAGGTTTGGTGTGGCTGAAGTTATTTTACTGGTTGCTTGGCAACTTTGAGCTTATAGCTGATATTGTGTGGTTTGTGTACTTTTGTTAAAGTCGTTTGCATAGCTGTAGCTATTCCATTATGTATGTGCTATTTAAGATATTTTTACTTGTGATCTTATTGTGATGGTAAACTTGGTGTAACTTGTAAGAGAACCGACAGCGTTATGAAGTGTTGATCATGTGTGGGGTTTCTCAAATTGAATTAGTAACCAGTGTCACGCTCTTTGGTAATCTGACGCAAATAATAAAAAAATCAGTAATACAGTCATGAAGTTATTTAAACAGTTGGCACAAGTATTTCATAGAATGAAACATGGTACAAAAAAATTCATCGTGCCACAATCTTCAGAAACCTGAGTCTGGAGGGTAACTAAGGGTTAATCAGTCTTACAATTCAGTATAGAAAGTGAATTAAGCAGCTTGTTTACGATTGTGTCAAATGCATCAAAGAAAAAGTAAATTCTACTTGCCATCCCACAGATCTGCTATATACTATGGTAGATAGACTTGTGCTAGGATTTGCATTTATCTGCTACACCATTCTCTGGTGCTGACTGAAAGTTGTGTATTGCTGCTATATAATTCTGCTATGGATTTGAAGGTTGACTAACCAATGGTGTGCCAGGGTATGTTTTTCTTTAACAAAAAGACTGCATCAGTGTATGTTTTCTTGCCGAGTAAGTATAGCAGTTGTATGGTTCTGAAGGTTTTCCCTAGCAGATGTGATAGCTGATAGTGAACTCATGTTTGTGGAGTGAGGTCAGCAACCATTAATTAATGTTTCTGCAAACAGTCACTTTCGAGCAGATGATGTAGCATGTGCTATGCTTGCGCACAAATATGCATATTGAGATAATGCATGCATGTGGGCAATTTAGTAATTAATTCGACCTGCCTAGTCATGGCCTACTTTTGTGTGGTAAGGAGTTGTTGATATTAGACGGAGACGCTGATATTATAGACGGATAGAATATTACGCGATATTGAGTGACACCAACGTGGGTCACCACTTTAGGCGTGGGCCTTGGTATGCTTCCAATCATTGCTTTGTAATGGGGACAAGCTGCGTTGTCATTTCCTAATAAATGTGCTATGGGGATATTCCATATATTTACATATTTTTGGGATTGGATGTTAATTTTGAAACTGTATTTTAGCATAAGCATACTTCTATTGCTGAGGGCATTGTGGCCAATTTATTTTTCCTACTTCTACGGGTTATCACAGTTACTGCTTGCAATGTCGTAATTTTTACAAAGTATTTGAAATAATTTTTGGTATATTGACTGCTTGCAAAGGTTTAAGGAAATCATGCATGAAAACACATTTGTGCTACTATGGTTATTGGAATGATTATGTTACCATATGCTATTGCAAAGCAATAGCATTCAGTCATTGTCGTTGGCTAGCTCTCTTGTTCCATGTCTGGTTAACCTTTGTGTTCATTGTCAGGACATACAAACCAAGACATCATCTAGAATTCTGCAAATATAGTATTATGTTGCTATTCGCTGTTGTGTTTGATGCTGTTGGTATTTAGAACACACCAAGTAGTTGTTTTGTGTTGTGCAATTCTTCGAGGATAGTAAGCATCTGAATTTGTTTCATCTGCGTTAAAACCATTTTCTTTGACGGACATCATTAAACAGCTATAAAGAACCATGATGTTGGCTCACTTAATCTCGATGTTCAGTTATATCAGACTGGTCATGTCATGTCGTATTTTTAATATTCTATCCACGTGACGAAACATCGGCGTGCAGCTGTTGTGTGTTAGCCAACCTTCATAAATTGTTATCGTTCATATTCTGAATCGATGCAGAAACACACTGGAAACGAACCGTTCAAAAAGCGTGGGCTACTTAATTGTTTTCGCTGCGACCCATATCTCCAAACAATTTACTTCGTATTGGCAGAACTTATGCGTCAAGCGTGTTGCATCTGTTAGGCCAATAGTGGAAAGTTCGTACACTGAAAACTATTGGCGACCTAATTTTTGGTCGCGAAACGCTGTTTACCATGGGCTCTAGAGTGTCTGATAATCTGTCAATTTGCGAAGACATGTTGGTACTGTACTTCACTTATGCCCGAGTGCTTTGTGCATGATATCTTGTTGGCATCCTACAGTCTACAGAGGCTGACATGTTTTGCACTTGATACGAAGGAAACGTTTATTTTGATTGAACTTCGAACATGCCTGGTCTACATTACGGGTCAGCTAGGGACTAAGCTATCTCGCTCAGTTGTAAACACGTGAACTGTTGCGAACTCAGGAAACTGGTGAAATGGTGCCCGCCCCCCCCCCCCCCCCCCCCCGCCCCCTCCCATCGCCACGGTTCAACGGTGGATAATCAGTTCTTCGCACGATGACACGATTGAATGAAACAAATCGTGCAGATAACACTGAAAAGTGCACACATTTTATATGATAAAAAGACGTTACTATTAAAAGTTACAGAAGTCAATAATTTGCATCTACAATCACATTTTTCACATCAGTGGTCTACTCAGAAAGTGGTTTTAAAGTGGACAAATTTAGCCAAACCACCGACACCATGAACGGGACGAAATTACGACAGCAATATGCCGAATGTTCCCCGTACGGTTGTAGCAACAGCACAGGGAAAGACAGTATCAGTAAGCTGTCTTTTTTGTCGCCCTTTGAATCGACCAGAACTGAGACATTGGTCCAGTGGATTTGTTGGAATTGAATCACAAACACAGTGCGGATGCCAGACAACTGGGTTGGATTGACATCCACCAACGACCACCAACAGCCGCCAAACGTTTCCTCACATATCTTACATGCATACACTACGTTACAAAAATTAACTTGCATTCCTCTAACGAAGAAAATTCACAAAACAAACGCGCATATCTCGACGGCAACACCATCTTTACCGTAAAATCGTGCGAATATTTCTAAACTACTTACTCTGCATTCGGATGCGCGAAACGGTTTAAATGATTATAAAAAAAATATAATAATAATTCATTATTATCATCACTATGATCCGCAAGAAATTATCAGTTTTATTATAACATAATAATATTTTATTTCATATAACGCCACATCCATAAGTGTTTGTGGAGCTTGGTTGTAGCTCACCATTTCGTTGGCCATCATAATCCGGTTTCAATTAGAATGTGGCATCAAGATATACAACAACAACGCGCTAACCTTTTCAGTTGTGCAGTGGAATACTTGAATATACTTGATAAACTGACTTATTCATGTACGATCACGTCACCTGATGACGAATACACGCGTTTCTTCAGCACTGCTCCGTGACCACACGTATCGACACTAACGAATATGTATCATCTAACGGCATTATCAACCGACTACTGTTGTGGTTTCACGCTTGCCTAAACCTAGACGATCGAGGTTCAAAAAGGTTATTTCCAGTCATGTCATAACACCAGTTGCGACCTAAATATAGGCAGTTGGCAGCATTATGAATGTGTGTAATTCAGACACGCATATAGCGTCTGGCTTCCCAGAAATATACGAGAGCTCTCATAAATGAATTAGTTCCACACGGAGAAATGATTACATGGCGGCCAATGTTTACAGGTCGCTTAGTCCACACTTTATTGAGTTATTGTTTTGTTCAAGGACATTGCTAATGCCAGTTCACGTGTACACGCACATATATGCCATGATGTAATTACAGAATTAGTTGCCGTGTTAAAGTTATTCTTGAAAGTGATACGTTGTCATCCAAAGAAACCCGCCAGTCCTCAGTCTGACACACGCGTTGGAACCGGGCGGCCGACCCCCCATATATTGAGAAAGAGATTTGGAAGGGGATTAGCCAACCCAGTATTTAGGGGGGCTGTTTTGGTGCAAATTGTTGAAGAGCTCTTTAAAATAAAACAAATTTCGGGAAAACATGTTTAACAGCACCCCTCCCCCGTCTAACGATATCACAATCCATCGCCAGTGTCTGGCGTCACCGATCTGGCAAATTACATTTTTTCACGGTTCAATGCCCATCATTCTAGAAGGTCGTTTCATTTCCCTCGAACTGCCTTAGTTCATAAAACAAGTTAAAGACGAGTGTTCTTTAAACAGTAGCGCCACGGTAGGTACGCAGTGAATGTATTTCGCCTGCTGATCGTGTATAGTGTACGGACGGGAGTATGAACTCGGAACAGCGCGAAGCCGTTGATGTCGCTAACAATCCGCCGGCAAGACCTTTCGCTTGCAGAGTGTTTACAACAATCCACACGCACGACCGTTAGTGTAGTTCAACTGTCGCACACATGCATGCACCCGTATGCAGATGTGCAATTAAAAGGGGGTGTATTCACTGTATCAGGTTTCAGTACGACAATACTAGTTACATATAGTGAACACGGACTCGATGACTAACTAGACTTAGTCTAATATACAAGATGGAACATAACCTTATAGATATCCCGCTAGATCACTATATCCAACACAACACTAGATCCTCACGTAAACATGACAGTCAGTTCTTGCAAATTAGATACGCTGCAAACATATTTGGAAACAGCTTCTTCCCAACCACAATTAAAGAATGGAATTCTCTGCCCCCTAACACTGTCTCAAGTAAATCGCTGAACTAGTTTCAAAGTTATATAATCCAGCATTTTAACAATTATTTCAGACAACCCACCTTGCGCACTGGCGTGATGTGTCCCTAGGACATTTTTCCAGTTACAAATACAGAACTGGAAGAGTAAGACGACAACGTTGTTATAGTGCGAAACTATTGAATGGCTACGTTCCTAATCTGGTAGTCAGTGAAGCGTTGTTGTGGGAAGATCATAGCAGAAATCTTCGATGCTCTCTCCGATATCGGGTTTAACCGCAGCGAGAACAACGACGAACTGACGGTGTCATTGTCCTGTGCGAGTATCAAGCCGGATAATTGCGATAATCACCACGACGCGAGTCAATCAACCGTGACGGTGTGTGGCCGCGTGTGACGCCGAGGACGCCGCTGGAGTGAGCTTGTCACAGAAGAGCGACGACTGGCAGGAATTGTACGTGGATTTATGTTGTGGCCATTTCTCGCCGAAACCTCGACAGCAGCACCTTTTAGAAGCCACATTGGCAGGGAATTGTGTTCCTTTGCCCGTCGTGGTTGTTACGAAAGACGAGTGTACAACGACGGAATACACACGGTAGGAGCGTGGACGAATCGACTGGCGAGATTAACACATAGTACGGTGCTGAGGTAAGTGTACAGCTGTATATATGTATGTATTATTATAAAGTACACATATCCGATATTAGTACATTTTCGGGGGTGGTGCTTAATACCATATAAGCATGCTCGTTTTTTAAATTCAAGTACAAATACTTAAAATGGCGATTCCCATCGATAAACATGACACAACATATATGGGGAAATGCCAGATATATGTATATATATATATATATATATATATATATATATATATAGAGAGAGAGAGAGAGAGAGAGAGAGAGAAAGTGAGAAAGTGAGAGAAAGAGGCAGACAGACAGACAGACAGAGAGCGAGAGACACAGACAGACAGACAGAGTTTTTTTTAATGTATGTATGTATGTATGTATGTATGTATGTACGTAGGTATGTATGTACGTATGTATGTATGTATGTATGTATGTATGTATGTATGTACGTATGTACGTATGTACGTATGTACGTATATACGTATGTACGTATGTACGTATGTATGTATGTATGTATGTATGTTTGTATGTATGTATGTGTGT
>OZ024862.1:38648674-38658674 GCA_964017155.1 Oasisia sp. SBJ-2009 | reverse complement strand
CGTGTACGTGTACGTGTACGTGTACGTGTACGTGTACGTGTACGTGTACGTGTACGTGTACGTGTACGTGTACGTGTACGTGTACGTGTACGTGTACGTGTACGTGTACGTGTACGTGTACGTGTACGTGTACGTGTACGTGTACGTGTACGTGTACGTGTACGTGTACGTGTACGTGTACGTGTACGTGTACGTGTACGTGTACGTGTACGTGTACGTGTACGTGTACGTGTACGTGTACGTGTACGTGTACGTGTACGTGTACGTGTACGTGTACGTGTACGTGTACGTGTACGTGTACGTGTACGTGTACGTGTACGTGTACGTGTACGTGTGTGTGCGTGTGTGCGTGTGTGCGTGTGTGCGTGTGTGCGTGTGTGCGTGTGTGCGTGTGTGCGTGTGTGCGTGTGTGCGTGTGTGCGTGTGTGCGTGTGTGCGTGTGTGCGTGTGTGCGTGTGTGCGTGTGTGCGTGCGTGCGTGCGTGCGTGCGTGCGTGCGTGCGTGCGTGCGTGCGTGCGTGTGTGCGCATGTGTGCGCATGTGTGCGCATGTGTGTAGTGTATGTGTGTATGTGTGTATGTGTGTATGTGTGTATGTGTGTATGTGTGTATGTGTGTATGTGTGTATGTGTGTGTATGTGTGTGTATGTGTGTATGTGTGTTGTGCATGTGTGCATGTGTGCGTGTGTTTGTGTGTGTGTGTGTGTGTGTGTGTGTGTGTGGTGTGGTGTGGTGTATGCGCGGGCGATTGTGTTTATGTGTTATAACCCGTTGTGTAAGATACTTACTTATCGATGTGGGTCATAACAAGATACAGATCAACAAATCGCGGCGCGGCGACGGAACAATGGTTTTAGCACCAATCTTTGACCATTACCTTAACATAACCAAATGATATGCCATGCTATTAACTTACCTGCAATCTCTGAATTGTCCAGGACCTGCTGTATCCTACTTCCTGTGTAATTTACGTATATTTAGTTATTGTCTACGTCTTACAATTCATAATATGAATACCTCACTGCATATATTATATGCAGTGTGTTATTAGGTGTCAGTAGGTTGATAAACTAGGCCAGTACACGATTTAATGTTCACTATAATATTAAAATTTATTTTAAAATGAGACTACCACACGTTATTAAGACCTTCAGACAAACCTACTTCATGTAATCAAACCACACAATTATAATATTACAATTAAGCAACGAGCACGAATAAAAAAAAAACCGTGCGGTATCAATTATGTACCATACACGGAACCCTTATATTAGTTAGAACAACAGTGGCGTTACAACTCAAATTGCAAACTGTACTACAATAATATTGTTACTTCTATTAGTCTGCAGCTTTGAAAAAACTCCGTCTTTAACAACATAATAATATACACAAGGATAACATTAATTTTGTTTACCGATTTTTGCATATCCGTTTCGTCTTTTGTCTACATTCAAACAATTGTCACATTTGTCTACATTCAAACAATTTTGTATTAGACATTGCTACATTAATTGTACATAATCAGACAATTTGAACCAACTGTTAGCTAATTAAAGATTACTGATAATTTATTTTCCGATTCACGCCGTCCTGTGATAAAGACATGTCATTTTTCTTAGTTTTCTTGTTTTACGATAAAATAATGTGTTTCTATCAGAATTATTTTGCGCCTTCCGACGTGGAAGCTGTCACCACTGTACATGTAGTGTTCTTTTTCTTAGTGGTTTCGTTGTTAATATTTCTCAATCGTGGAAGTGTGTTTCATTGCTATTCTTCGTATTACCTTAATGTGTGGTCAGCACAACGGCGATCTTTTAGCTCGTATTGCCGGTCCCCAAAGATCAATCAATAAGTATATTTACAATAGTGTATTATTATGTACACAATTGATGTGAAACAAATAAAATATCTATCTATCTAACTTGTTGTTCAGCGCCGAGAGCAATCTGCTCGATCGGCGTTTGCCTTGCTAAGCTCTCTCGTGCCTGTTCCCGACCAAAGTACAAATTAGCAGCCACGGTTTGTTGGGCCATTGTGCTGACGTGTTTGATCGGTCTGTGAGCACAGATGGTTGCGATAATCGGCGTGCCCGGCCATGTGCAGGCGGTGTAGAGGTGGCGGTAGCATTGTTGTTAGGCAGCGAGCATAATCAGTTAACAGGTGTGGAACAGTCACCGATATACTGAAATAGCCACAGCATGCGAGTGTGTGTGCCTTACAGAGAACAGTTGTCGCCATCAATGTACTTCAGCGAAGTAAAGTAATAATTATGTCTGAGATATGACCACCCACGTGGACATAAAGGTATGGTGTTTTTTTTTGTAGAAAGTCACGCAGAACGTAAGCGATACTGTTGTAATCCAACGCAATATACACTTATTAATACAATAGTCTTTGTCAAGCGCTGCCACCAATCGCCAGTGGTTGGCGAGGTGGTGGTTAATTGTGGTCAACACTCTGGATAACAAGGTGTGTACGTGGTGTGTGTGTGTGTGTGTGTGTGTGTGTGTGTGTGTGTGTGTGTGTGTGTGTGTGTGTGTGAGTGTGTGTGTGTGTGTGTGTGTGTGTGTGTGTGTGTGTGTGTGTGAGTGTGTGTGTGTGTGTGTGTATGTGTGTGTGTAAGTGTGTGTATGTATGTGTGTGTGTTTGCTTGTGTATGTGTATGTGTATGTGTATGTGTATGTGTATGTGTGTGTGTGTGTGTGTGTGTGTGTGTGTGTGTGTGTGTGTGTGGTGTGTGAATGTGTGTGTGAGTGTGTGTGTGTGTGTGTGTGTGTGTGTGTGTGTGTGTGTGTGGTGTGTGTGAGTGTGTGTGTGTGTGTGTGTGTGTGTGTGTGTGTGTGTGTGTATGTCTGAGTGTGTGTATGTGTGTGTTGTGTTTGTTTATGTGTTATGTTGGTTGTACTGGTGGTAGGTAGTGGTTTTTGTTGATATATTATATACACATATCTCTCATTCCTTTTTTCAGAATCACCCTATTGCCGTGGCCTCTACATGCATGGCAACACAGTTGTAACTATGCGTTCGTCGTGGACTCGGTACATCTATTCAACGATACAAGCGATTTGATGACAATTACAGCTATAAGAATTTCAACGTTACACGCATCGGGTACGAAACAGGTCGATTTTAATTCACGTTATTGTAAAAATACAAAAACAAAGAAAGTAAATTTATTTGTTTGACGCAAAGCTCATTTAAAAAATATAATATACTGAAGAATGTTAATGTCATGTTAAGTATTATTGTTCTACATTGGTAAATGCTAATGTTTATTTGTCTGGCCCTGTTCTATTGACATCGTTGACGATATGATATGCAACGGCCTTGTCTTTGAACCGATGTCAGGTTGAAAACAAAGATGGCCGCCGCGACGCCAGCGCTGTCTAACGGCAAGGTGCGAGGGAAATTGGGTTGGCAGCGCGTCGTCAGGTCTACGTCGGCCTTGGGAACGGGCCGAAGTGGGTCAGTCACTCGACCAAGACTGACCATGCAGCAGCAGTTGGAACTGCAGCAACAAAAACGGAAAGAAGAAGAAGAGAAAAGAAAGTAAGTTTATGTGTCGTAAGCGTCACGTTAACAGACTCGTAACTAAACATAACTGTGCATAGTGTTTAGCAGATTGTTTGAAATTGTTAACGTAGTTATGGTTAATGATGATGGTTTACATTGTTGCGCGGAAAAACAGAGCCGGCCAATGGTAGGAGGCTGATATGTGGTATGCTGGACGGCAAATGGGAGAGTGTTAGAAGCATTCTTGATATTAGCCTGTCTACATGGTTTGAGTTAGTATCACTGACAACTAGGGAGGGGAGAAGCTATGCACGTGTGCAAAAAAGAACAAGATCGGGAGAATGCTTCAAATGTCTGAAAGAATTAACAGGAACAATTGAGAAAATAGATAAACCGACAGGGAAAAGGTCCTATAGATGATAACAGTTGGGAAGGAACAAACATTGGCAGAACATATCATTATAGAGAGTGAACTAGGAAACAATTGAAAAGTTCGGAATTCAGAAGTAAGTAGAGAGGAGGAAGATAAACATAGATGTTGAGAGAAGACATAAATGAAGAGACGAGAGAAGGGGAGAAATATAGAAAGCAGTCATCATGTTTGTACCTGCAGCAGACAATGAAGACAGGTGGAGAGGGGTTCCCGAAGGGCCGACCGGACAGGGTGGTGTACCGCACCCCACAAAGGAGATCACAATTTCTGCCCTGGTTTTCCTGATGCCTCTACCCCTATCATCTTCAGTGTCAACTGCGGGAGAGGCTTTAAATCTCAAATTGGACTGTTCTCTCACCAACGACCAAAGCATGTAACGGACGAAACCCTACACTGATGTCATCATCGGACACGATGGACAGCAAAGAAGAAGAAGGGGCCGAGGGAAAAAAGAACAAAGCTGCATGCTATCGATGCCACAGTCATCGACACTATCACCAACACCTACGACAATAGCTACTTCCTAGATGTGTTATTCAATTCAATTCAATTCTTTACCTGCGAATAATATTTCTTATATTGCCTAGACATAATTATCATCTCTGTCACTGAGATCTTCTGCCCAAAATATTTTTGCTTATTAACTCTTGGCGATGTTACACCCATATAATACAAAGTTTGGAAGGTATATGTCTTTACACCTTGTGAGTAACATATGCTTATTTATGACTTGTCTCGTTTATTTTTGAGATTTTGGACAACATGACCCGATTTAATCAAGCATACGTTCACATTGGAGGATTTTAGTTTGCGTGAACTTATTGGAAGCATTAACAATAATTAACATTTGAAGATCATTATTTGATGGACACACGGCTGTGTACCACATTCGTGCTACATTTTCCGTTTTGCAAACGAAAAACACAATCGCCATTATATTACAAATACTTTCTAAACTTCCATGAGTTATCAAACAGTTTTTTATGAAACAGTTAAATAAGTTTGTGATATAAGTCAGTTTACATCTATTATTTGCATAACAATTACTCATATATGTTTACTTTTCTGTAATTATATTTTCATTCTTTTTAAGACTCAATCAGACAAACGTTTTAATTTCTTTTGTAGAGAACTAGAGGCTATGTTGCAAACGACAAAGACCGACTTGGAAGAAATCACCGTGAAATACGAAAATGAGAAAAGTAAAAAAGAGGTAAGTGTAATGTCTTGATTCATGTACGTACGTTGGAGAAGTGCATGGCTCATGTTAAGAAAACATAAATGGAGAGACCGAAAAGGAGAGACGTGATTGATGTGTAGGCAATTGACACACACATGCAGGAACTCCAGTTACGCGCACGCACGCACGCATGCACGCTCGCGCGCGCGCACACACACACACACACACACACACACACACACACACACTAAAACACCGAAACACACACACACACTCAAACACACACACACACACACACACACACACACACACACACACACACACACACACGTACTCAACACAGACACAGACACAGACACAGACACAGACACAGACACAGACACAGACACAGACACAGACACAGACACAGACACAGACACAGACACAGACACAGACACAGACACAGACACAGACACAGACACAGACACAGACACAGACACAGACACAGACACACACACAAACACACACACACACACACACACACACACACACACACACACACACACACAGCATTGATCACGAGGTGGCAGCACAACACGTTGTTTCACCTGCGTCCTACGGTTCGTTGACTCGCTTGTTCGCCGCGGTGGTTGCCGTGGCGTAACGTACCTGCTGCGCCAGTCTGTACCGTGCCGACGCATGCATGTTTTTCCTCCCACGCAGCTAGCTGTCAAAGCAACTACGGTGCTGATTGACGCACGGCTGCAGCTATAGTGGCATTAAGCTATTTCAGGAGGCGAATACCTCGCTTCAGGTGTACTTGCATTAGTGGATCTGGCGCATTCACTTTAGGATTAAACATACGGTAGTGTTTAGGATGTCGGCCTGCCGTGCCGGTATGTATATGTCATACGTATGTATCTGTGTATGTGACTATGTGTTTATCTTGTGTGTGTGTGTGTGTGTGTGTGTGTGTGTGTGCGTGCGTGCGTGTGTGTGTGTATGTGTGCGTGCGTGTGTGTGTGTGTGCGTGCGTGCGTGTGTGTGCATGCATGTGTGCATGTGTTCGCGTTTGTGCGTGTGTACGTTTGTGTGTGTAAGTGTATGTTTTATGGATATATAGATTATAGTACGCATGCACACACATGCGCCCAAGCATACACACGCACACATGCATGCACTCACTTACACACACGCACGCACGCACGCACACACACATGCACTCACGCACACACACACACACACACGCGCGCGTGCACACACACACACACACACACACACACACACACACACACCTTTACAATTCAGCAAATACTAAATAAACTTCGCGATGTGACCAAGCCTACTACTGCGTAATTGACCATCGACAGGACAAACACCAGCAATGGCGCTATTCATAGACTTCAACCTCTTAGTACTGACTCATACGGCAAGACTGCGTAACGAGAGTCATGTGCCTGCTATCTTCACTTTACCTTTACCTTTTTCCTTTAACGTAGATGAATTAACACGACTGATCTCTGAAGGTCGTAATTTCACTGAAACCTCACTGGCTAAGAGGGCCTACAGTTCGGTTGGAATAATAGTGATCACAGCGTCGTATTCTCAGTCGAGAGGTTAAAAATCGTCTTGATACTGTTCATTGTACTTCGGCAATGTGCTTAATTCCTCATTACGTCAGTTCGCTCAGCGGTACACATGGATACCTGGCTATAGACAATGGTGGATATTTATGTATAAGTATTATTTGCCCAGTAATTGCATCGTCAATTAATGTTTTCTTATGAGAAAGTTACAGTTTATTATTAACAACCATTATTCTACAAACATATTTTGTGTTATTATAAACCATAATCAACACAGATTAAAATACGGTGCACAACAACGATTTATTGAGCATTGGAAAGAAGAGCGTTCATCACCCGTCAGTTCACAGACCGGGACGACTCGATGGCAGATTAATGACTCAGGATACTTGAACTTGCTCCTATACCATTAGCATATATTTGTATAAGAGTATTTATAAATAAACCTAGGAAATCGTCAGTTATTATATAACGCGACTTGCATTATGCCTGTGCAAACACCTGCCGCAATCATAATGCAATAACATGGCGCGAGACGTGATATCGTCAAGATACCAGAAGCGCCGACAAAACTCGACGACTTCACTGTTCTTTCCGGACCAGTTGAACGGGTGTAGTCGGTCGGTGAGACGGCACAGTTGGATGTCTGTCGGCGCCGATACTATTCGATTCATTGGCACTTTTAGAGGTAAAGCCACCTATTCTAGTCATTGGCACTTTTGGTGGTCAAGCCACCTATTCTATTCATTGGCACCTTTGGAGGTCAAGCCACATATTCGATTCATTGGCACTTTTGGAGGTAAACCCACCTATTCTATTCATTGGCACTTTTTGACGTAAAGCCATCTATTCGATTCACTGGATTTTGTTGAGGTAAAACCACCTATTCGATTCATTGGCACTTTCTGAGGTAAAGGTAACTATTCGATACGTTGGCTCTTTTTGAGATAAACCCACCTGCAGCATTACATTTCGGCGCGTTGGCCAAGCCTACTACTGCGTGATTAACCATCGACAGGCCAAACACCAGCAATGGTGCTATTCATAGACTTCAACCTCTTAGTACTGACTCATGCGGCAAGACTGGGTAACGAGAGTAACATTCCTGCTATGTTCTTTCTAGAAATATGCATTAACACGACTGATTAACGAAGACCACAAAACCACAGTTCTGGAGGTATAGTAGTGAATACGGCTGCGGATTCTCAGTCGATAGGTTAAAATCGTTTTGCTACATTTCGGCATTTGTTTAATTCCTCATACTTCGGTTCAGTCATACTTCTGTTTTTGCCCAGTAATTGTATTATTTTCTTCAGAGAAGATTACAGTTTATTTGACATCCATTATTCTATAAACATATTTTGTGTTATTATAAACCATAGTCAATACAGATTATAAAAAGCAGTGCACAACAACGATGCATTGAGCAATAGAAAGAGGAGCGTTCATCACCAGTCAGTTCACAGACCAGGACGACTCGCTGGTAGATTAATGACTCAGGATACTTGAACTTGCTCCAATACCACGAGCATATATTGGTATAAGAGTATCTATACATAAACCTAGGAAATCGTCAGTTATTATATAACGCGACTTGCATTATGCCTGTGCAAACACCTGCCCGCAATTATAATGCAATAACATGGCGCGAGACGTGATATCGTCAAGATACCAGAAGCGCCGACAAAACTCTACGACTTCACTGTTCTTTCCGGACCAGTTGAACGGGTGCAGTCGGTCGGTGAGACGGCGTAGTTGGATGTCTGTCGGCGCCGATACTTCATGTGTCGCCTGTGTCAGCGGCTCATTCTCAGTAGTGTACAGCTTGATTAGCTGTTAAGCAATATCGTAAGTACGTGTGGAAACTGTTAACCATTTTATTCGAATACGCTGTATATTGCAGAGAGAGTTTAGTTGATCTGGAGATATTTCTGTCGTTGTTACAGCGTAGTCTAATTGATCCAGAATCATAACGCCATTGAAAACCGTTTTAACGTGTCAGATATAAGCGTTAACATTCTGTCGAGATATCGTCATGCAAGCCTAGTATATGGAATTGGTAGCAATGTGATAGACGACTGAATTATTATCTACTACGCCATTGAAAACTCTAATTATAAGCACACTAATTAGTTCAACTACACATAGATGTGTTTCGGTAGGGGTCATATCAATGGCATTCATGTTTGTGAAATAGAAAGTCCACTGAGAAGATGTACCAGTGCGGAACTGATTTCAAAATCGTCTTCCCTATTAGCTACAGCGACTACGAAATGGAGACCAAAATCAACCATTACAAAACTGATTTCAAATTTCAAAATATATGAAGTTCACAAACCAGTTTTGTTAAACTTGCGCGCACGTTCGTACGTATCACAAACATCATTTATATATATTTTAGGTATTTTATTTACCTTAACAAACTTAATATTATAATTTTACGACACATGTATGCATACTCGTGTACAGCGCCTCCGAATGGATATTTCTAGATTTATGGCGCTTTATAAATGTTCTTCTTCTTCTTCTTCTTCTTCTTCTTCTTCTTCTTCTTCTTCTTCTTCTTCTTCTTCTTCTTCTTCTTCTTCTTCTTCTTCTTATTATTATTATTATTATTATTATTATTATTATTATTATTATTATTATTATTATTATTATTATTATTATTATTATTATTATTATTATTTACGAACATTGTCAGAAACCCTCTTCTGCGCTTGCCGAATAAAATGGACTTTCTAGGACGGAAATTCCAGGATGGATATTCTATATTTGACCATGCATTTTACGTGTTACATTATATACAAACATGGATACCAGACACACGCTGCTCAACCCATGACCTCCTTAAGCATGATATATTTGCAAATGTTGTTGTTTTTACGGAACCCAAAGACAGTGACGGTTACTACGACGTCCAACGTTGTATTGGGGGCTAACATTGTTATGCGTAATGTCCAACTATTGCAGGAAATGACGCGAAACTTGGACCAGCTGAAGACGGAACTGGCGACCACACGCGCACAGTTGGAACGCGCCAATCGTTCGCTAGAGGTCGTGCGAGCGGAGAGTCGGGAGAGGGCGCAGCTGGTCGCCGGACTACAGAAAGAGGTCCGACGACTCGAGGACCGCAAGAACGTGTTGGAATACCGATGTAAGTCCGCTTACATATTTCCGGTCGTTATCATCTTTCCGAATGACGTTTCTGCGCATGCGCAATAAATATAAAATCTTTAATTTGCAGCGAAACAGTAAAGATGTTTTGGATAAATGCCATGGGCTGTTCGTTAACTCTTATGTGATGATTGCTG
>OZ024862.1:38638674-38643674 GCA_964017155.1 Oasisia sp. SBJ-2009 | reverse complement strand
TGAAATAGTAAAGACCCCGTTTCTAAAGGACAGAATATTACCCATTGACCTGCGTACCTTCACTCGCGCTTATATGCTCATTCGTTTGCTTGTCTTACCATGTCACACGTGTTCCATGTATTCCCCACCCCACTGCCAAGCTTGCTCACTGTAGTTTTACTCACCACCTCCATAATCTTGTTTTATATCTGCCATTTTTACTATCCGTTTTGGGCTTCAAGAAAAAATACGATATATATATATGTATATCGTATTTTTTCATTACGGGTAGAACGCGCACACGCACGCACGCACGCACGTACGCACGCACATGCACGCAATCATCACGCAATCATCACACACACACACACACACACACACACACACACACACACACACACACACACACACACACACACACACCAGGACCTCCCCACATGTCGTTGTGACTTCAGCGTTTGTGTGACGTCACAATATAGTTGCCCGTGACTGAATCGTTAGATAAATATGTCCATTCATTTAACGTTTCCTGTGAGATGTGTTTTGTCTTTTTTCAACCAGTACTCTCGTTCAGCAGTGTTGATTTGCAATCTCGAGTTTACTATCGTTTTAATTTCAAAAACATATTTCATTCAGTACATTCATTTCCGTTCACTAAGGACTTCTGTTTGGTATTCTGTTGGTCGCACTATCACGAACTCTTTATTCTTTCAATTCCAAAGCATGTCTAATGTCCTCCTGTTTTCTGAAATCAACTGATTTGGTTAGCTGTTGTACTTTCTGGTTTATTTATCCTGTTTCTCTAAATTTATAAATTTATCGCCAAACAATAAACATTTCCATGCATCTAATTTCGATTACCTATCCGGGTCCAGTCCAGTTCCCCGTTGTTATTTCTCCCGACACGCAATCCTATGCCACAGCATATTTTCACAAGGCCTTTTTCCTGCAGAACGTTGCCTCCAGCGGTAACCGCGGTGACAGTGTCAACGAACTCCTCCAGGAGGCGCTCGACAGCAAGGGAGCATTCGTTGCAACCTACCCACGGAGCGGCCGTATGCAAGGAGCCAAAAAGATCTTGCAAATGACGTGCGTATGACTCATCCAAATATAAGAAACCGAAACATTGACTCGTAATCAGGGGGTGGTATGTCAATATACACATAACGCAAGTATAAATACTTCGTAACAGGTTTTTTTTAAAGTAATCGGTATGTAACGGATTACAACTTTTACATATAATGGAGTATTTTATTTACGGTAATAATACTTGTACTCCGTGACTTTCGTTTACTCAGCGAACTATTTTTGATACGATGGTTCTGTGTTCAGTCGCCAGGGGACCATACCGCCATGTCGAAATATATTAATAGTATGCAATCACGACGATTCACAAGCCACGTCCCAATTGTTAGTTATTGTTCCGCATTTTTTGTATGTTTATTCCAATCATTTGATGATCGAAACTGAAATATAGATAAGAGTAGCATGTCTAGAATAATTATTCACATAAGTACATATACTAAGTCGGGCAACATGATAACCTATGACTGACGTGATAGTAAGGGTAGCTTCGTATGCGTAAGATGCACGAAAACCCATTTTATGTATTCGATTGTATACACTACATGGCGTACCAATTTGATTAAAAAAAATCTTTGATACTTTAGTATCTGTGCGATGGAGGCATCACAACATTTGCATTTTAAAGTTGTATTCTGACATAATTTAGCATTTTTAACGCATTTTAGAACAGTCAATGTACACCATGACCAATATTTGCTTATTAGTATACTTCCTACCACATGTCTCACTTTGTGGTTTTATACGTTATTTGATCAAATATAAGTTTGCAACAAACAAAGACTCTGGAGTTTCCCAAGAGTTGATCTATTGTTTACCATCGGAACTCTCCGGTCCACAAAAGTAAACGATGTCGCAAACAATGTCGTAAATGATACGCGCGCGTATTACCGATGATAAACACGCAGATATGTAAACAAATGAGGTATGTGGATGGAAAAGTGTGCTTAGGATTAAATTTAAACATTGACATGTATCTAAATGTACACAAAGTTATTTTGTAAACTCACAGGATTTGTTGTTTTTGCTTTTCACTGGAATATCCTTCGTCGAGGTCTAAGACAATCAGTGAATTCTAATTGACGAGGCTCGCCAGGACATTGTTTCGTCTTTTGCCCCATTTTATCTTAAAATGGCATATTATGTGAAAATAAGTTGATAGGCAGTTGAGGAAAACAATATATAGTGTATGGGGAATGCTGGTTTACTGGAAAATTATATTCTAAACATGGTTGAAGTCAGAATGCAACTTTAACATACCTCAGTAAGCACATTTTTACAGCTAGTCATATTACAAAAGTAATTCTCACTTTTTGCGTTAAAAAGAACGAACCGAACTTTTCACGGCTACCAGAACACCGAGCTCAGCTAATCAGGGATTACTATATTGCCATTTGGTATGTCGGGTCTATGGGTAGGCCTACTGTAGTTACGTCAAACGTGTTTTCATTTGATGCTAGTTTTTTAGTACTAGCAACAAAAACTCGAAGTTCAGCCGAGCAGTTAGAATGCAGTTAGACACGCGGCGTTGATTAATAACGAAGGCGGTCGTGACTGGTGTTTCTATTTTCGCGGTATCGTCCGATTTAATAACGTTCAGCAACTAATGCCGGCAACCGAATTTTTGTCAGGTCATAAAATGTCAAATGCCTGCCTGTAGACGGGTGTTGGTAAACGGGAACACTGCGATTAACCTTGCATAAGTGCGTCATAGGATGTTATAAATTCCCTTTAATGAGCGCAGCAATTCATAGCGATGCATGTTTCCGGAAAGATATACACCCGATACTGGCGCTGTGAGGACGGATTAGGAATCATTATAGCGCGCCGTGTAGTGGCATGAATTTATCGTGTTGTTACAATGGGTGTTCACGCCGGTTTCTTCCGTTTTTTCAGATCCGGTGATCGTGGAGCTTACACCAATGGTTGCGAGAGTATTTGTCTTCCAGGAAGTTATGAGGTACATCTTCAATATATCATGCCAGCTGTCTCGCGAACGTTTTATAAGAACGCGTTAATGACTTTCACCAATAGGTTACGAGGCGGCAGATTTGCTATTTGCATTATGTGTGCGTATTGCGGAGTGAGTTTATAATAGCTTTTTTGTTGAAGTGAACGTGAACGCCTATGCGATACAACGAACTGTTCAAACATCACGTTCAAATGTTATGGTAAAATTAAAGAAATCGATCATGCTAACATAAAACTGTTCTACAGTGTACATATTTAATATTTTCCATTAGTCAGATAGTTATCCAGCCTTTTAGAAACATGAGTCTAAATCTAAAAAGGCCTTTATTATAATTAGCGAGTAGTATTTAAATTCGTGTCGAATTTAAAAGGTTATGATTTATCAATACACACTATTTTCGTATGACATTACATGTCGTTAACGATGCCAAGGTCTCGTATATTACCGATATTTTATTATATTCATCATCACTTATTTTAATACGTAATATTTGTGTTTCTTTATATTTTGTTTGGCTTACCTTAGCCTGTTTACGTGTAGGTGTATACTATTGTTGTATTAAAATATTATCGTATTGTCCCGACTAGGAATGTTCTGATGTCAAAGTGAAGTTCCGCACCACTACTTCACAAAGCGAACTCCGCCTGCTTGACGACGCACCGGAAGTGACGTCTAGCGTACATCGAACACAACATGGCACACCGGAAGTGTTGCTCGGTACACCGGAAGTGTCTTCCGGTGCCTCAAAACGTACGCATAACGCGCTAAAATCTGGTGTCACGGAACTGCAGTCGGACTCGCTGGAAAGTCAACATCGTGCGTCGGAAGACACTCCCTCAAAACCGACGACTTCCTTCTTTAAATCCATACTGAGGCAGGACACTGGACGAACCCAAGTGAACGTTTGGGGAACCCGCAGCGCGTCGCCACCATCGACGGCGGCAAAGACGTGCATCGTGCGACCGCAACTCTACAGCGAGTCGTCTTTCGCCGACTTCCGGTCAGCAGCGACGTCTGGTGACAATGACGTCACTACCGTCGATGGCAAATCTGATCCGTCGCGGCCCGCGTCTGCGCCATCTCGCGGGAGCGGCATCGTGAAAAGGGTTCATAGTTTCATCCGGACGCGCGGCCAGCGGAGGATAAACAAAGTAACGATGCTCGCCGTCTCCTCGCCCCGGGAAGCGACGGTTCGACGGTCCTGGTCGGCCGGCGTAGACGTTCCGAGGTGCTTCGTCCGCACGTCTAGCTTCCTCCTGTCGCCGCAGTTTCTAGCGCCGAAACGAGACCGGGCGATCTCGGGCGTCGTTCGCGTCGGCAACAGAGTAATCGTGGACCTGGGCAAACGGAAAGGTAACTAGCATTACTCACACCAACCTCACGCGAAACACCAGAGGGTTAAATTTAGTAAATAATAATAGAACATATTATGTTAATGAATCGTTTTTCAGGCTGGTCATAGTTTCAATATATCATGTTTTGCGTTCAACTATGTAGTATTTTTAATAGTAATGTATTACATTTACAGTTAGCACATTTATTTATTTATTATCTTTGATATTCTAAATTTAGAAAGTTCGCTTTGCTAAATTAATCAGGTCCATCAATGATATCTGTCATTAGGTGAAAATAATATTCAGATGCAAGATATTCATTTGTTTAGAAATCAAAAATACTTCAAAACATGGATCTCTCAAATGAAATATCTGAACTGTTACAAATAATTCACGTATACAAAGGGCCTACATAGGATACACCTTACACCGCCATACAACATGCAATCGGCCTGTCGTTATAATAAGTATAACAAACAGAACCAACAAAACAATATTAAATATTTACAGTTCATTGGCACATTGGTCTACTTATGATGGTTGCCTCGATCACGGATGAATGCCTGAGCAGTTTCATGAACCATTTGCTTCAACTTGCCGGTTCGCTTAGCTCCTGCACGACAGCGAGAATA
>OZ024862.1:38621174-38633674 GCA_964017155.1 Oasisia sp. SBJ-2009 | reverse complement strand
CTAACTCCTATTACATTTTCTGTACAAAAAAAAACGAAGATAGATAAAAGGACAACCGTTTAATATATCTTTACAATGTTATGCTAATAGTTCTAGTCGCCACTCAACGGCCTAAAACACGAACACCTCACCCACGAGCTACAAATAGCTATACTACTCGCATATCTTGATATATGACGTCTGTGAGCAAAGATGCTATCTTGAACGAGACGCGGGGTCTAAAACCATCTCATTGTGTTGCACCCGGCGGCTGTACTGGGCCTTCGTACGCTACAGGTGAACAAATTACTCCGCGTTGGTCGCTAGGCGTCGCTGCAACTGACGGACGCGTCGCCCAGACGAGTAGCGAGAGCGCGCGCATGCGTAGCACTCCCAGACGCGAGAGCCGAGAATCGCGCAGATAGCAGTTGTTGATTTATGTGTTACTCGCATATCGCATAAACTGCAGCTTTGCAAGCTAGTTATTTACGTGGACTACACACCGTCGTGGTGCAAATTCGAGACGGGCGACTCGGCCGACCAGTCTCGCACAAAGCTGCTCTCACCACAGTACACCATTGTTATTTATCCGCCGTAATAAACTAACATACACTGAAAACTTGAGAAACAAAACGTAGACATGATTCTTTCAGGCACATAAGCCTAATTGAGTAGACACTTAAGGGTTCTGGTCCTGGATTTATTTTAGAGAAGCAAGATGTGCTAATTTCGCGATTAATTTTTCCAAAAAAAGGAATCGTTTTTTTTAGGTGCGACAACCATGGTAAGGCAAATTTCAGTATCAAAACAGGTGACATTATAAAAACTCCAGATATCACCCCCATGGAGTAGTATATATATATATATATATATATATATATATATATATATATATATATATAATATATATATATATATATATATATATATATATATATATATATATATATATATATATATATATATATATATATATATATATATATATATATATATTGCAACTATAAGAGACGGCTGTTCATTTGCAAGTAATGCGTCAATAATTCTTTTAAAAGCCGCGACAGCGACTACTAGTGGGTCTAGGCGTCAAAAAGTACAAATAACGAAGTACACATTACGTCATCGGTTGGCTATATCGGTTGATTAGTCATTAATGAGCTATATTTGAAATAGATTTACCGACGACAAATTTACATGCAGCGTTGTTTTCAATCATGCTGTAACAGTTATCACGCTCATTAATATTCGTGTGTTTGATGATGCGTAACCCAAACTTTACTTAATTATTATAATAGTTTTCTGAAAACCATGCGACCTTCTTTCCGTCCGAACTTCGCCCATTCCGTGTGTAACTTCTAATTCAAAACCAACCTGATCTCAGGTATAGTGTACAGTATTGCATACACAGTCTACATCACTCACGCGTGTACGTCTCGCACACACGCCGTATACTCGCCGTACACGCAGCCGATCGTTATATCACCAGGGACGCGGCAGGAGGAGCCCCGAAACGCCGGGAAACGACGGGACTGGAGGAGCCCGACTCAAGACGTGCCACGCAGCGAAGACAGCTGATACGTGGGGCGCGCCATATATGGGGTGAGTGCCGGCCGAGACTCGCCGAGTCTATTGCCGGCACCTCTCCGCACTCGCGTCTACCTGTGCACCTCCGCCAGTACCGTCGCCGGCCGCCATAGCAGCTGCTTGCATAATTTATTCTCGGAACAGCGGCAGCGGCAGCAGCAACGGCCGCTCGGCATCAACGCAACGCAACGCAGCGCGCCAGCTCGTCCGGCCGATTTCTTGGTTGCCTGCCAGCCGTAGCACTGCGACGCCGCACGGCGCAGCTCCCACGGGCCGCCAAACACACGTTAGCCGGGTCGGAGGCGTACGGACGAGAGTTTCGTCGGCAACAGAACCTACACCGTCCGGCGTTGGATTTGGCGACGAGCGGACGGCCCGAGACACGGAGCGACATCGTCGAGCCGTCCGCCGGATTACCGACGACACAGGCGCACGGGGGACGAGCGGAAGCGAGCCGATCTGTCGGTGTCAGCCACCCGGAGTGACCGAGCGAGAAGCTAGGCGACCGTCGAGAGCGGGCCTCTATCGGCACGGCACGCGGCGTCCGTTAGCGTCGACTTCCGGATTGCGCCGGCGGTTCCAGTCGATTAATACCGTCGCGGGTTAGCCAGCCAGGTTTTTGTGTGCGTGCGTGTGTTTGTTTGTGTGTGTGCGTGCGTGCGTGCGTGCGTGTGTGCGTGTGTGTGGGCTGGAGTATTGGCTGCTTCTACTTTTACCTGTCGACGTCGCTGTTGCCATTTTTGTTACGTTGCCTCACCGTTGGTCCGTCGGTCGGTCGGTCACGAGCCAGCGACCGAGGCTATTGGCCGGGAGCTGAACCCAATCGGTGGTTGGCCGTGGTCGTGGTTGTGGTCGTGTTGCTAGCGTGTGATTTCGGGCGCTATGCCGTCGTCTCCGCCATCGCGGACTCCACGGCCGAGTCTCCGTTGATCTCGACAGGCAGTGATCATGTCCGCAGTCTAGTCATGGCGGCGGACTTTTCGACCAACTACTGTTGCAACGACAACGACGACAACAACAACAACGCAAGCAACGACAACAACTATTACTACTACTACAACAACTACTATTGCTGCTGCGACCTCTGCAACAACGAAAACGACAGCGCGTCGCAACGAAGGTTGCGGGCGAAGTTTTCTTGAGTCCCCGACGAGTTCTGTGTATCGGCCGACGCTCGGCTTGAGAGCGGCCGGGCTCAGGCTCGGCTGGCGGAGGGAAGATGAGCGGGGGAGGACGCTTTGATTTCGACGACGGCGGGACGTACTGCGGAGGGTGGGAGGATGGCAAGGCACACGGACACGGCGTCTGTACGGGTCCGAAGGGTCAGGGAGAGTACTCGGGCGCGTGGCACTGTGGTTTCGAAATAAGCGGCGTCTACACGTGGCCGAGCGGGAACTCGTTCGAGGGCACGTGGACGCAGGGTAAGCGACACGGGCTCGGCATCGAGACGAAGGGACGCTGGGTGTACCGCGGCGAGTGGACGCAGGGCTTCAAGGGACGCTATGGCGCGCGCGAGAGCACGAACTCTGGCGCCAAGTACGAGGGCACGTGGACGACCGGCATGCAGGATGGTTACGGCGTCGAGACGTACGCGGACGGAGGTGAGTGGCCCGAGTGTTGTCCACTTGTCTTCGTGTCCACATGTCCTCATGTCCTCTTGTGCACATTTCCACATTTCCACCTGTCCTCGTGTCCTCGTGTCCACATGTTCTTGTGTCCTCTTGTCTTGTTCCATCGCGTGCACATGTGCAATGCAGTGGGCTGTCGCTAAAAGGAACATATTGACGACCTGTCTGTCAAACCTTTCCGTATATATATATATATATATATATATATATATATATATATATATATATATATATATAGTGTATAATATATATATATATATATATATATATATATATATATATATATATATATATATATATATATATATATATATATATATATATATATATATATATATATTGAAATATTGCATGTCCTTATAGAGAGAGAGTTTTCACTGAACTATCTATTTTATAATGACTCATGTGTAGTATTCAACATTTTGCTGACAACACGGTTACACAATGTGTTTTCTTCGATAAGTTGTGTTTCCACAGGAGTTACGAATATACCGAGCAGGAACTCGATTTTAAATGTGGTTTCGTATCATCAGGAAAGTTACGTTCTTGGTTTAATATGTCGGAGAGATGGAACTGTGACTGAATGCGGTATATGTTCAGAACAATACTACAGGTAAAATGTGTGTTATTCGCGATCATCACGATGTCATTAACAGCGTCTGACATAGTTTTTTTACACGCATGTGTATAGGTATCCGAGCTGAGATACACATATAACGTTATATTAGCGTCTTATTCACTCTCCGGATAATATGATAACCTCATCAACAACAATTTGACTTAGGTGCGCAGCGCTAGTAAATAAACACCAGACAATATTAGAGTACATAGTACTTGTTTCACTCTGGGAATATGAAGATCGAATTCCGTGTAACTAGAGTTTTGGGGCCTGCGCCCCGTCACTGGGAATGTTGTTCCAGTCTGTGATAGTTCTTGATCAGAATGCCACAAAGTTGTATCAACCCTAGCCTAGGTGTGTGTATGTGCGCGCGTGTGTGTGTGTGCGTGCGTGTGTGCGTGCGTGCGTGCGTGCCTGCGTGCCTGCGTGCTTGCGTGCGTGCGTGCGTGCGTGCGTGCGTGCGTGCGTGCGTGCGTGCGTGCGTGCGTGCGTGCGTGCTGGTGTAAATCAGATCATTGCCACAATCCAAATAGTTTTTTCTGTCCGCCTCCCCTATTATCGCTCTAACACAACGTATAAATGTTACTCTTTTAGTTCATATTACACATTATACAATTACTCAGTATTTTCAAGTAGGCAGACTGTTAATGATCAACGCAACATTAAATAAAAGTCTTATTCTTTATAATAACAGCCTTAATGTGCAACATTGTTGACGTAACCGTCCCGTCCAGATCAAACGCGATACGGGTAAAGGCAAGCATAGCACCGTCTTCTAAACCAGACTCAACTTCGCTTAACATTCAGTCGCATCCGAGACACGACTGTATACAACGAGGTGTGACATATGCCGCCGTCGCTACAGTCTACAGCGTCTGCGGTCTCTCGGGCACTTGTTGAGCAAACGGCGCGAAGACAGAGGTTTTATTGGCCCACCTCTGACATTTGGCGCAAGCACAAGACGCCATCTCCGTCGCTATCCCCGCGTTGCTCGTAGGCTAACGTAAGCTGGTCGGCCGTTGAGATTACCACGGGAGCATGCCTGCGTTATCTCTCACGCCGACCCAGTTAGAGCTACGGCGAAGAAGCAGACACCCCAGATCTTTGGTCGTGTTGCGCGGAACATCTAAATGTAGTCGATTAGGGACGATAGGTGTATTGAGGATCGTGTGTACTGTGCCGATTCGTCTTCGAAATTTAACGATTTTAAAGTACACATTTCTGCCTGTTTGAACTGCAGAGTGGAGAAGTTCATATTCAGTATTGTGGTTGCTGTGGTAAAACTCAGATTAAGAATGTCCTGATCTGCCGTGCTAGTCTTTGCGCAGTGAATCTTGGTCCTCGACGTGCAATTATGAACATTTCTACAAGTACATTTCGAAATGCGCCGATAACATTCTTGCTGACGACAAATGAACGCGCTTCTGATGTACCAAAGCGTGAACCCATTTTAGGCGTTTCCGTCAGTCGACCATCAGATATGAGAAAGGCAGTAATCCGCATAGCTATGTAGGCATTCGTTCAAACTACCGTCCAGCCTGTGCACATTCTCTGGCTTCTAATAACTCGTCACGACTGATAACAGTTCGCCTAAGTTGCCGTATAGCGTGACCGTGAGTTATCGACCGAGGACCGGCTCTGTGGCAGTCTTCTAGAATCCAGCACGATGTTGGATCGTGTTTGTTGCGGACCGTTGAAACAACACGACATATTTTTGATACGGTTACGGTACAAAGGCATAAGAAAATTATCGTGGTGGTGGTGGTGGTGGTGGTGGTGGTGGTGGTGGTGGTGGTGGTGGTGGTGGTGGTGGTGGTGGTGGTGGTGGTGGTGGTGGTGATGATATTGTTGTTATTGTTATTATTGTTGTTGTTGTTGTTGTTGTTGTTGTTGTTGTTGTTGTTGATGGTGGTGGTGGTGATGGTGATGATGATGACGATGACGATGACGATGACGATGACGATGACGATGACGATGACGATGACGATGACGATGACGATGACGATGACGATGACGATGACGATGACGATGACGATGACGATGACGATGACGATGACGATGACGATGACGATGACGATGACGATGACGATGACGATGACGATGACGATGACGATGACGATGACGATGACGATGACGATGACGATGACGATGACGATGACGATGACGATGACGATGACGATGACGATGACGATGACGATGACGATGACGATGACGATGACGATGATGGTGACAAAGACGACGACGAAGACGTAAATGTTCTGAAACTAAACTGGCTAGTTCAATGAGACCTCATAATGGGATCATAATAAGAAATAACAAGAACTAGAAGTAGAACGACGACGTTGACGATGTTATACAATGTGCGTGCGTACATGCAGCGTACTGCGCGTGCGTGCGTGCGTGCGTGAGTGCGTGTGCGTGAGTGCGTGAGTGCGTGAGTGCGTGAGTGCGTGAGTGCGAGTGCGAGTGCGTGTGCGTGTGCGTGTGCGTGTGCGTGTGCGTGTGCGTGTGCGTGTGCGTGTGCGTGTGCGTGTGCGTGTGCGTGTGCGTGTGCGTGTGCGTGTGCGTGTGCGTGTGCGTGTGCGTGTGCGTGTGCGTGTGCGTGTGCGTGTGCGTGTGCGTGTGCGTGTGCGTGTGCGTGTGCGTGTGCGTGTGCGTGTGCGTGTGCGTGTGCGTGTGCGTGTGCGTGTGCGTGTGCGTGTGCGTGTGCGTGTGCGTGTGCGTGTGCGTGTGCGTGTGCGTGTGCGTGTGCGTGTGCGTGTGCGTGTGCGTGTGCGTGTGCGTGTGCGTGTGCGTGTGCGTGTGCGTGTGCGTGTGCGTGTGCGTGTGCGTGTGCGTGTGCGTGTGCGTGTGCGTGTGCGTGTGCGTGTGCGTGTGCGTGTGCGTGTGCGTGTGCGTGTGCGTGTGCGTGTGCGTGTGCGTGTGCGTGTGCGTGTGCGTGTGCGTGTGCGTGTGCGTGTGCGTGTGCGTGTGCGTGTGCGTGTGCGTGTGCGTGTGCGTGTGCGTGTGCGTGTGCGTGTGCGTGTGCGTGTGCGTGTGCGTGAGCGTGAGCGTGAGCGTGTGCGTGTGCGTGTGCGTGTGCGTGTGCGTGTGTGTGTGTGTGTGTGCGTGCTTGCGTGCTTGCGTGCCTGCGTGCGTGCGTGCGTGCGTGTGTGTGTGTGTGTGTGTGTGTGCAAGCGCGCTTACATAGTATGTGCAGCATGGTACGTGTGCTTGTGCATGCAATGCTACCAAATACTCCGAACGAATGGCGTAACCGAACGAACTCTGTACAGAGATTACGTATGACCAATTCGATACATTCTTGAGTAGTTAGTTCCCAGTCGATGTTGTTCGTCTAATTGACTACGAGTGGCTAACAGCTCGTCACGTGTGCCGTCGACTGCTGGCTCTGGTCGCCTGCCAAGCTGGCGTATTCGGCGCAACGCTTGCCGCCGACCCAACCCACCTGGGACTCCTTATTATCGCCCAGAAACCCCTAGCGCCATGTCGCGGCTAAGTAGCAGTATCGTATTGACGAGACGTCGCTTTGGAGTTCGCAACGTGCTAACGAGTCGGTGTTTTGTGTGTTAGGCTAACGAGACGTGGGAGTCAATTTGTGAGAGGTTGTTTGCAGACGTCCACACAACTGGGTGCTTTTAGGCGGTGTCTGTAGTGCATAAGTAGGTATGTAGGAGACGTGCGCATTTAGGCGAGACGTTCGTTCTAGGAAACATGAATCCAGGCTGCAGAAAACGTTCTTTTTATATTTAGCCGTCTACCGTAATACAGACTGGTGGAGATTTTAACATCGCAACATTATTTTCTGCCTCCTGGCATCGATATCGGTATTTACAAATTAAATGTATAAGCGACCTTAATTAATAATCACTGTTTTTACTTCCATAATATTTTTGTGGCGAATATGTAACGTTATAAGCACCAGTGTACTCCCACTCGCTATAGTACTAGTCATCCAAAACCACGACACATAAGGTTGTAATGCATTTGATTGGGATTTGAAAAATCACACTTTGGGAATCGTATTCAAATGAAAAATAATCGGTTACGCATTCAATACAAAATAAATACAAATACACTGAAACCGTCACGATTGTGAATGCACACAAATCAAATTAGAATTCATAAGAAATTGTGTATTTGCCTGTGTTGACTATCGATGCAATCGCCCCTAAAACAGCTACTACAAATATCAAACTATCCATAACTACAACAATCAGAACACAGATATAAAACCATCCATAACTACAACAACCAGAACACAGATATAAAACCATCCATAACTACAACAACCAGAACACAGATATCAAACTATCCATAACTACAACAACCAGAACACAGATATCAACCATCCATAACTACAACAACCAGAACAAAGATATCAACCATCCATAACTACAACAACCAGAACACAGATATCAAACCATCCATAACTACAACAACCAGAACACAGATATCAACCCATCCATAACTACAACAACCAGAACACAGATATCAACTATCCATAACTACAACAACCAGAACACAGATATCAACCATCCATAACTACAACAACCAGAACACAGATATCAACCATCAATAACTACAACAACCAGAACACAGATATCAACCATCAATAACTACAACAACCAGAACACAGATATCAACCATCCATAACTACAACAACCAGAACACATATATCAATCATCAATAACTACAACAACCAGAACACAGATATCAACCATCAATAACTACAACAACCAGAACACAGATATCAACCATCAATAACTACAACAACCAGAACACAGATATCAACCATCCATAACTACAACAACAAAACACAGATATCAACCATCAATAACTACAACAACCAGAACACATATATCAACCATCCATAACTACAACAACCAGAACACATATATCAACCATCAATAACAACAACAACCAGAACACAGATATCAACCATCAATAACTACAACAACCAGAACACAGATATCAACCATCCATAACTACAACAACCAGAACACATATATCAACCCATCCATAACTACAACAACCAGAACACAGATATCAACCCATCCATAATTAAAACAACCAGAACAAAGATATCAACCATCCATAACTACAACAACCAGGACACAGATATCAACCCATCCATAACTACAACAACCAGAGCACAGATATCAACCATCCATAACTACAACAACCAGAACACAGATATCAACCATCCATAACTACAACAAGCAGAACACAGATATCAAACCATCCATAACTACAACAACCAGAACACAGATATCAACCATCCATAACTACAACAACCAGAACACATATATCAACCATCCATAACTACAACAACCAGGACACATATATCAACCATCCATAACAACAACAACAACCAGAACACATATATCAACCCATCCATAACAACAACAACCAGAACACATATATCAACCCATCCATAACTACAACAACCAGAACACAAATATCAAACTATCCATAACTACAACGACCAGAACACAGATATCAACCCATTCATAACTACAACAACCAGAACACAGATATCAAACCATCCATAACTACAACAACCAGAACACAGATATCAACCCATCCATAACTACAACAACCAGGACACATATATCAAACCATCCATAACAACAACAACCAGCTATCAACCCAACCACCGATCCAACCACAATTACAACAACCACAACACTACAACCACCACCACCAATGGCCCTACCACACCTACACCACCTATGACCCAGCCACTACCCGCACCACGACCACCATCAACACGAGCGATGAACACTTGAGTCACTCCTCTCGTCTGTATTTGTAGCCGCGCTCGTCGGTTTATGCCCAACTCGCTTAGAAATAGTGCATTTATTTCTGCCCCGCAAACTGTAACCGATAGCAGCCATTTTGAGCGCTACCTACCTGCCAATGTGGTCACGTGACGTACCAATATAGGGGACTGTCTCATGAGAACCGAAAGCTGCCAGCATCTGAGTGAAAACCGGAGCAAACGCTGAATTTACGCGCACCCTTAGGACGATATATATTATTCTCATCAGTGACGATGCTTGTTTGAGCGCGTGTTTTTAACGACTGGTTGTAATATACAGCCTGAAAATCCCTGGTACATTCTGTACACACTAGCAGGTTATGTACTATCACCTTACCTTACCGACATCTTAAGTCTGGTTACCTTAATGTTGTAAAACATTTCCACCAGCTCATTCTCGTTTTAGCCACCTGTTTGGCTTCAACCCACGACTTCCACATTAGTGCTAGTTGTTTTTATCTACAACCGCGGTACATGTCCCTTCAGCCCACGTCGGACGAAGTTTCGCAATAAGGTCTTACGTTTAAATGCTTCAGCAAAGGGCTCGTTTAAGTTATATTAAGCTGCAATAAGCTTAGCTACGCGGTAGGAAGAACCGTTCTTGTCATTGTGTACCGTTACGTTACCGTTACGTTACCGTTACGTTACCGTTACGTTACCATTACGTTGACGTTACGTTACTGTTACAAATACCGTTAACTTTGCTCCTCATGAACCGTCTATTAATAAGGCATGTCATTTTATTGAAAACAAAATTATATAAACTACCATATCGTCACCATAAACATATATTATTTGAAGGTGGATGAGTGAATGAAGCAAAATTAGACATCATACAACTACAAGAACGACCATAAATATTTTAACATGACCATGATACTAACACCATTACGACGGTGACGACGACAATGACTACGATGACTACCACCGACCGTTACCACAATCACTACCACCATCAACATTACCACCACAACCACCACCACACACACAGCCGCCACCACCAGCATATTGAATACAGACAACTTCTGCACACAGAACATCACAAGCAATTCCCTTGGGACGAGGCACATAACCAATTCGCCGACTGTAGTAGGCCCAAGTCGCAGTTATTCGGTGCTCACCCCTACGCCGCCCGTAAATAGCCCAGCGCGTGTTCGTCGTTGTCGGAGCCGCCATTTGGACACGAAACGACGGTTCGAACGGGTCTTGTAAATATAGCGTTGGATGGTGGTGAGGCGCACCTGTTGCCGAATAAATCTCACTAACGGGTCACCCGGGACGCACGCCCCCTACTGGAGCCGGCCGGAATACAGGAAGCAACCCACTTCCTGTTGTCGTAAAACGCCAGATCTCCGATATGTATACGAGAGATGTGTATGCGTAATCTAGTTTTATTGAGAACCATTAATGCATTGAAAATATAATTACGACTACTACGTGGGACGTTCAGCTCGTGTTGTGTATGAAATATGCAATGTCATGGTGATGAACTGTTAAATTCGGCGACGAAAATCGTTGCTATATCGACTAGGAATACAAGCATATGATACAATAAACAAACATGATTAAATCACGTTTATATCTGAAAGTGAAAATCAGCTGAAAAAACATCAACTGAAATAAATAATATAATATTATAATAATATATTTTATTTCATATAGCGCCACATTCATAATTGTTCGTGGCGTTTCACAATATATGACTAATAAAATACCTAAAAGGATATTGTTATACAATCATAATATAAAAAATAAATAATAAAAATGTATACTATGTATATAAATAGCTAAAATTAATCTAGTATTAAATAACATAGCGTTTCTGAAAATAGAGAAGTAACACTTAAGTTACGCCTACTGAGTAATGCAAAGTTTCTAAAAATAGAGAGGTAATACTTAAATTACGCCTACTGAGTAATGCAAACTATTCTTCACCGTGACCATTTAGAGAGGGGTCTGTGACATACTGAACCCATATTATATATATTATACGTAATTTGGATATTAAACTCGAAAATTGGGATCACGGCTACAACTTACCAGTGCCTGTCCATTAATTAGTTCCTACACTGGACAACAGATGTATTATGTGATAAGTCAGCATTGTGGTTAACAACACTAATTATCAATTATGCAAACTGAGAAACATTAAAATCACTTGGTTATAGCACATAACACTAGCAATAAACCCAATTAAACAGTCTTATCTTTGAATTAATCTGCTGTGCTTACGTCACTTACTCGTTTAGCTGCAAAGATAAACAGCAACGGTTTGTCCCAAGTCTTATCAAAATGGTACTACTACCCACTTTGAGAATTCACTGATCACAAAAACAAAAATCGCATCGTGAAAGTAGAATGGAGAAGATGACAAGATACATGTGCAGATATATCCAGATACTAACGCCATTATTGACACGGGGTCGAGGAATGATCTCAATGGATGATAAATAATTAGTGTTAAACTTACTATACAAAATCCTCATATAAGAAATAAACTCATAATAAGAATTCAACACATTTTGTGGTAGATAATAATCGTCGACGAAGCGTCAAATGTTATCGCACTGAAAACGGTTCTGCGGATGATCGATACAATCGTATGGCGTTTAACCGAAAACAGTCTTCTCCCTGTGCAGTAGACAGTCGCCTGAAGTCAGTCGGGGCAGCTGGGCCCTTCCCCCGTGTCCCTGTCGCTTCCTCACAACCAGCACACAGGGGAAATATATGTAGTGAAAGAGGGTGGGTCCACCGGAACATCGGTCCCAGGGTCACCGCGCATGTCCCTCGGTCATTTCCGTTCGGGCCTTGCTGCATTTGTATAGACGCTGCGATGGAGTTGTTTTGGTAAATTTGACACTTTGCT
>OZ024862.1:38566174-38616174 GCA_964017155.1 Oasisia sp. SBJ-2009 | reverse complement strand
TAATATATATTCGCTGTGATAATTGCAACGCCACGCTGAGCATGCGCCCGGCCCAGTGGCGGCCTGATTCCGCGGAGGCGAGGGCGGAGTGGGACGTTCCCATGCGCCGCTTCCGTCCACGAACACGCACGCACACACACAGACACACACAGACACATACACACACACAAACACACACACACACACACACACACACACACACACACACACACACACACACACGTTGCACATGCATATGCATATTCACGTACTCGCATGAATGCGTATGTATAAGAATCCATATGAACTCTCTTGTTCAGTGTTAGTTTGCCCCTCTGAGTATTTCATTTCGTTTCGTTTCGTTTCGTTTCGTTTCGTTCCGTGTCGTCTGATTGTATATCTGTGCGTGTGTGCGTGTGTGCGTGTGTGCGTGTGTGCGTGTGTGCGTGTGTGCGTGTGTGCGTGTGTGCGTGTGTGCGTGTGTGCGTGTGTGCGTGTGTGCGTGTGTGCGTGTGTGCGTGTGTCCGTGTGTCCGTGTGTCCGTGTGTCCGTGTGTCCGTGTGTATGCATGCGTATGTATGTATGTGTGTGTGTGTGTGTGTGTATGTGTGTATATATATATATATGTGTATGCATGCGTCTGTATGTATGTATGTATGTATGTATGCATGTGTGTGTATGTGTGTGTGTCTATGTGTGTGTGTGTGTGTGTGTGTGTGTGTGTGTGTGTGTGTGTGTGTGTGTGTGTCTGTTTGTGTGTGTCTGTTTGTGTGTGTGTGTGTGTGTGTGTGTGTGCGCGCGTGTGTCAGTATGTATATATGTGTGTGTTAGTGCGTGTGTATATATGTACGTGTGTGTACGTGTGTACGTGTGTGTGGCTGTCTGTCTCCTCTCTCTCTCTCTCTCTCTCTCTCTCTCTCTCTCTCTCTCTCTCTCTCTCTCTCTTTCAATTTCCCTTTAGTCTTCTTCCTCTTATTTTTTATATCAGTTACTTGTAACAGAAATGTGTCTCCTGTTAGCAATACAAAATTGAATATCAAATGGATGTGTGGTCGGTCTTACATTTAAGGATCGGTCTTCCATATACAGTTAGCTCCGTTTTACAGTTTGCATTGCGTAACGATATATCGTAATACGAAGCACATGTTAACGATTTCCAAGATTTCATTTGGAAAGGATTCTGGCAGACATGAAACTGTTTGATCTAGTGGAGTGTATGGCCGATCCATGCAAATGTAATCGTTGATGGCCATACGGAAAGTGTTGGTGACCTAATGAAAATATCATAACTGTCAGGTTTTGCGGAAGGAGCGAGACCTAACGAGAGACTATGTCTGTGCGCTGGTGTTACGTCGGTGTTCGCGACGGCATTGATGGGATCAACGCTGCTCCACGGGGTTGTTTTGGTAATCTGCGTGTTATTGAGGCACTCGTTACGTGTCCTGGTCTTCTCCATCTCAGTTCATACTGTGGTATTACAAAGCAGCCGTCGAATCCTCACCAACGTATTCTTGAAACTGTCTTTCCCTCCAGCGCCCTCCCTCAACTCCGCATTCTCCGCTTGTCTACGGATCGGGAGATAAAAAGCTCTTAATGAAAATTCACCATTAAACAAAATCTGTTGTTAAGTGTGATGAGTTCTTTCTTCTTAAAACTCAAATTGTCCGCTGCCATAGTATCGAAGAACCGAGGAAATACTTTTCGCGACCCAGTGAGAACGTCCCCCTGACGACTCATGGTGTTGACCCAGTGATGATGTCCCCCTGACGACTCATGGTGTTGACCCAGTGAGTACGTCCCCCTGACGACTCATGGTGTTGACTCAGTGAGAACGTCCCCCTGACGACTCATGGTGTTGACCCGTTGAGAACGTCCCCCTGACGACTCATGGTGTTGTTCCAGTGAAAACGTCCCCTTGACGACTCATGGTGTTGACCCATTGAGAACGTCCCCCTGACGACTCATGGTGTTGTTCCAGTGAAAACGTCCCCCTGACGACTCATGGTGTTGACCCAGTGAAAACGTCCCCCTGACGACTCATGGTGTTGACCCAGTGAAAACGTCCCCCTGACGACTCATGGTGTTGACCCAGTGAGAACGTCCCCCTGACGACTCATGGTGTTGACCCATTGAGAACGTCCCCCTGACGACTCATGGTGTTGGCCCAGCGAGAACGTCCCCCTGACGACTCATGGTGTTGACCCATTGAGAACGTCCCCCTGTCGACTCATGGTGTTGACACATTGAGAACGTCTCCCTGTCGACTCATGGTGTTGACACATTGAGAACGTCCCCCTGACGACTCATGGTGTTGTTCCAGTGAAAACGTCCCCCTGACGACTCATGGTGTTGGCCCAGCGAGAACGTCCCCCTGACGACTCATGGTGTTGACCCATTGAGAACGTCTCCCTGTCGACTCATGGTGTTGACACATTGAGAACGTCTCCCTGTCGACTCATGGTGTTGACACATTGAGAACGTCTCCCTGTCGACTCATGGTGTTGACACATTGAGAACGTCCCCCTGTCGACTCATGGTGTTGACACATTGAGAACGTCTCCCTGTCGACTCATGGTGTTGACACATTGAGAACGTCCCCCTGTCGACTCATGGTGTTGACACATTGAGAACGTCTCCCTGTCGACTCATGGTGTTGACACATTGAGAACGTCCCCCTGACGACTCATGGTGTTGACACATTGAGAACGTCCCCCTGTCGACTCATGGTGTTGACACATTGAGAACGTCTCCCTGTCGACTCATGGTGTTGACACATTGAGAACGTCCCCCTGTCGACTCATGGTGTTGACACATTGAGAACGTCCCCCTGACGACTCATGGTGTTGACCCAGTGAGAACGTCCCCCTGTCGACTCATGGTGTTGACCCAGTGAGAACGTCCCCCTGACGACCCATGGTGTTGACCCATTGAGAACGTCCCCATGACGACCCATGGTGTTGATAGTTTTCGTGTAGTATTCCAGATCACTGTTAAGGATCAGAGTTGATCTTAATGTGCAAAATCGTGTTTACGAGCTCTGACCAAAGTTAGTGAAATAGTCCCCGGGTCTCCTAACACACGCTACAGAGGGCGCCCATACCGACACAGGTACGTCCGTTGAAGCTGAACTGCGGCAATGTTACCACGCCGTGTTACCGCCTCATCCTTCCTGCGGGCAGCTTTCAGATGTACATCTCAGCTGTCAAACCAAGTTAGCGAGGCGCTGACTAGAACTGTGACAGCGTTACAGTAATTGAGTTCGACTTTTACGTAGTTACTCGTCGAGATATCATCTTAGCAGTCGGTCCGTGTTCGTGACTAGTGGGAAGGTTGCGTTGAGTAACACACGTGAGACGTATTCGAAAGGTGTGAAAGGTTACGATGTTGTTAGGCTCTGACCCTCGGTATACACGTCACAACGCGACGCGACGCGACGCGACGGTTTATCTACGATGAACTGTTTCCGACGATGTGTCGCTTCGTGACGGATTTAACCCCGACGATGCAATTAATTGTCTGCAGCTATTTTTCTAAATATCAAACAGATTTGGTAATTTACTACTTCTAAAAAGGCAGGATAAACAGAGCCCTGAAGACGAACGCCACGCAATCGAGACGCATCGTGACACGTATGCAAGGCTTTAAATTGGTACACTCGCAAAACGAAAAGTCTGGCCCGGGACAGCTGAACATATCAAACATGGCAGTTCAAAATATGTTTAACGTAATCTTACTGTGTTGTGTCTATAGTAGCCCGGATCCGGATCACATCGTGCAAGTAGACCTACAACGTAATCGTACGACGTAGCTAAGTAGACCTACAACGTAATCGTACGACGTAGCTTTATATTGGTTTGTTATTGGCCACGTCGTGGAAGTGATACTTCGACGTTGTGCTAGTCCACGTACTGAGAATATCTTCATACGAAGACATGACGTGACTTTACAACATTTGTCGTTCTGTGTAAGTAATCTGACGACGACGGTCTGTATTTGTTTATCTCAGACCGTGCAAACGAAGCTACGACGTAATCTTACGACGACGGTCTGTATTTGTACACCTCATACCTTCCTAAGAAGCTACGACATAATCTTACGACGACGGTCTGTATTTGTACAGCTCATACCTTCCTAAGAAGCTACGACATAATCTTACGACGACGGTCTGTATTTGTATAGCTCATACCGTATAAACGAAGCTACGACGTAATCTTACGAGGACGGACTGTATTTGTACAGCTAATACCGTATAAACGAAGCTACGACGTAATGTTACGACGTCGGTCTGCATTGATACAGCTCATACCGTGCAAACGAGCCGACGACGTAATCGTATAACGGCGGCTTCTATTGGTACAGCTCAAACCTTGTAATCAAAGCTACGACGTCATCTTGCTACGTCGGTATGGGCCCAGTTTCATGAACCCGTGTAACTTTACGCGCAATTACGCGGTCTACTGGTCGTAGCTAACAGCGAATAGACAATGCAGCGTACGGCCGGTTTCATGAAACCAATTTAGCATTCGCGCCAGTAGCATTGACCCCCTTACGTCGCGGTGGTGAATCCCTGTATTTGTGCTGTGTCGGAACATCCTTTCTTCTTTCTAGCTGTGCCTTTGTCGTTCGTATAGCAAATGGGAAGCTATGATGAATGTAAAGGATATCCAGTTTATACATTAAAAATAATAATGTTGAGAGTGGGCGTGTCGGGAGCATACCATACATTATTAACTTCGGGAGCATACCGTAAATATTTCAACCAGCGTAAAGGTACGCCTACTATATACATGGTGCAGCTAAGTGCAACTATGGAGCAGACTCATGAAACGCAACTAGTGTAACTTTACGACGTCTTAGATTTTCGACGAGTTTTCGCCCGCTACGACGTCGTAAGTAGCCGCTATGAAACTGGCCCCTGAATTGGTATAGCTCATACCGTGCAAATAAAACTACGACGTAATCTTACGAAGCTGGTCTGTATTGGAGCAGATCAGGCCATACAAACGAAGCTACCGTGTAATCTTACGACGTCGATCTGTATTGCTACAGCTCACACCACGCATACGAGCCGACGACGTAATCTTACGACAACGGACTGTATTGGTACAGCTCATACCGTGCATACGAACCGACGACGTAATCTTACGACAACGGACTGTATTGGTACAGCTCATACCGTGCACATGAGCCGACGACGTAATCTTACGACAACGGACTGTATTGGTACAGCTCATACCACGCATACGAGCCGACGACGTAATCTTACGACGTTGCGCCGGCTCGAGCCTTGAGCAGACCTTGGCGTGTGTTTGCCAATCGCTAAATCCGCGCCACGTGGGAGCTAGGAGCCTCGATAGAACCGATACGGTGTTGATGGCCGCTGGCGGAATGTGACCTTCACGGGGCGGCGTGTTCTGCTGTCTGTGCGAGGCTTCGGCCGCCCTCGGCCCACGGCGGCTGTCGGGGTATCAGCCGACCAGATCAGGCGCTGCCGTGATTGCAGTTTCCAGCTGGCGCGGGACCCCGTACAACACAAATTGGGATCACCCCTGGTGTTTCATGGCAGTTACATTCGGATTTCCCTTCCCTAATGTGGCCTATTTCCCAAACTGCCATGAGGCGTTGTCTGTTGTTCACCTCTTGTTTTCTCTGTCGTCGGGGGTGAAGTTAGCCAAGGTTACCGTCATCTTTTCTTCGTCTTTTCTTTCCTCTCCTCACTTTTCTCTCACTGCATTCTCTATCAACAGTCTCCAGCTCCTTCTATCTCTTACTTTTGTTCTCCATTCTCCTCCTGCTCTTTCCAGGTCTCTCTTAACGCAGTCCTCCCATCGCTTTCTCGGTCTCCCTCGCCTCCTTTCCCCTCCATTTTCTGGATATCTGCTCTTTCCGCCAATTGTATTATATATTTTAATTATTAGAACGAACGATACCCTTTGTGTTGGTTGTGTGAAGTGTTAGAGAGACTGAGTATCGTGGGACACGGTGGTGCAGTGGGTAAAACGTCTCCATCGATATAATCTGGGTTCAAATCATTGTCCTGGGCCGTTACGATCCTAAGATATTTTCGACCACTCCGTGTTGCTTTAGTTCATCTGGCTGTATAAAATCATTAATGAATGCCTATATATAGGCAGTCTGTTGTGTATTTAGTTGCAGCGTGGCTGAATGCTTCCCAGAAAGCCGTGGTTGTTTGTGATGGAACAGGTATGTCAGGCGGTGTCGTGTGTAGCGCTCTGAATAATCTCACAGGCGTCATGGTTATCAGATATCTCGTTATTCTAGAACTTACTTTTGATATGCACCCAGTGCAAAAAGGTAAGTTCTTATATAACGCAGTGTCCATTTCACAGAAGTGCACAAAGCCGAGCTGATGTTCCTTGTCGCAGTCTCCGTTCGGCTGACCAGGCTCTTGTTGTCGTTCCTAGGATTAACCTCGAACGATTCGGCCGACGAGCTTTTTCTTGCGCAGGACCCTCAGTTTGGAACTCGCTTCCATTACATCTCAGAACGCGATGTGGTTCTCGACTTCTTAGGAAGGACTTTAACACTTCTTTGTTTAAAGAGGTGTTTTACTCAATTGTTTACATAATTTTATGCATTGTGTTATTATCGCAATGTGTACTTTTAATCTGCGGATCTGTTGTAGTACAGAGGTCCTATATACACTGTGTTGTAATGTAACATTTACATTCGTAACCTAGTTTTACTTTTAATAATAATAATAATGCCAGTTTGTATAGCGCCGGTATCCGCCACGTAGTGGCGCTCATGGCGCTTTTACATATAAAACATCATGTTAATACAATACTATTAATGCCAATAAAGCCTGAACATATTGAAATATCCACCAGTGTCTATACCCGAGTGAGTTGGATCAACGTGGAGTGAATTAATTTGCCAGTAGTTCGACGCAGCAGCATAGTATTCCAACTTCGATTCTCCGAGATCCTGCCTACTGCGCCACTGCGCTTCGCGTAATCGCTACAGCAAATAGAAAGGGTGTGTGGGAGACTTGTGGATTGGTGAGAGGGTAGCGCTAGGCCTTGAGATAGGCGGGAAGTGATATTAGTGGGAAGTGGGTTGGTCCCCACAACAGGTGGGCGATAACGGGTCGAGGGGCCGCTCTGCTCGCTAGCCAAATGCCAGGCCCGCATGGCACGTCGCCTGTTGTGACGTCATCTACCAGATTGGGACGCGGTGGTATTGTGATTAGTATATCCGAATTTCAATCAAGAGAATCCGTGTTCTCATCATCATCTTGCTTTTGACGTTTCGTTCATTTCACGTTGCTTCAGTTCACCGTATACAATGGTTAGGCGTCTATTGGCGGTCATAGCTATATGACTATGGCGAGTCGTCGCGTAGTAATTGCCGCGTGGCTGACAACTTCCCAGACACGTCGAGAACAGGTTTGCCAGGGAGTAAAGTGTTAAGTCCCGAGCAGTCTCGTGGACTGGGTACTGCGTTAAATAAGAACTCACCTTTACTGTTTACATATCCGCAGACAACCTACGGCGAGTTGTAACGTTCAAAGAAAGTGTCAACAGTGGCAACAGTACATAACATATTGATATGCCACCATCTGAATACGCCATCGTGACATCGTGAACATCCATTTGTTGACTATTTAATATAATTTATATCACATTCCACATTGTCAAGGTCTAATGAGTGTATATGGTGTACTTGTGAACACAGTGCCTGAGCGCTCTTTGTATTTCTGTCATCATCGTTGTATTACCTCCTTGATCTGGACACACCACGTCGAGCGACGTCACAGTCATGGCGTTGGTTGTTTCTGACGCGGCAACGTCGTCTACACGTCAAAAGACGTGCATCAGACGTAAACGTCGGAGTCGGCCATTGTGTGGGCCGCTACGACAAGACGTCCTTGCCGCTAGGCAAGAGGCCTCGAGCAGCTAACGACACCCACTCGACGGGCGTGAACCGACGGTCTAGTAATGAGCCCGGCAGGCAATTAACTGCTTGATCGAGTGTGGTCTCTTATGCAGACGGCCAATATTGAAACGACAAATCACGCTGATGCAGATATTCTGTACATCAAAGGTAACATGATCATTCTTACACACTTCGGTGTGTATATATTTCTTTGTTCTGCTTAGAGTATTGTACAGTTTATCTATTCACTCTGCGCTCCCTCTTATCTCGACTTCTTTAAGAAGTGTTAAGCCATATTGCATTTATTGCGATAAACGTATACAAATATTCGCTACTGCCTATGGCCAGGTCTTCAGTCACATAGCAGAGTGAAACGGATCAATGTTTAGTGAATGACGTGGCCACGGTTTGAAACGGCAACATGACGAGATCATTCTAATTCGGCATCCCCGCACCACAATTATACCTAAACGAGTTTGTCTACACTGATGACGAAACCAGGGCAGTGATTTTGATCTGGATCATGATTCTCCCAGCACAGAATCGTACACAGTCCCACTTGTGTCCCGCCATCATTGGTGCATGCACCAATCGTCGTTTGGGCAAATACAAATATGCAGTAATATGCGCAGTCTCGCAAACCACGTGATTGCTATTGTTTTATGACGACGCTGGTGCAGCGTAGAAACGATCTCAAATATTGCGTTGCCTTAAGTCGACGGTCGTTGAAGTAGGCCCCAGTAAAGTTGGGTCTACGTGTTTTTGAATCCGTCCAAAATCTGAAAGGAGTGCCGCGCTGAGATCGATGTCCTTCCAAGATTAACACGAACGTAGTCCGGTTTGACTTGTTAGATCTGTGTTCAGTCCCATTCACATAGTACCAGTTAGTAGTCGAGCACACGACAGTTCATTGCTGCGTCGAAGTTATGATGGGAGAACATTTCAGTGGTAGCACCTGTGACAGAGTTTAACAGCCGTCATGTGTCTGATGTCCCTAGGTTGTTGACCACATAATTCAAATTCTTTGTTGCTTTAATTTGTTAGGATATTTTATGTTATCAGCAACCATGCTATCATCATGCATATACGCAACACACAAACACACGAACACACGAACACACGAACACACGAACACACGAACACACGAACACACGAACACACGAACACACGAACACACGAACACACGAACACACGAACACACGAACACACGAACACACGAACACACGAACACACGAACACACGAACACACGAACACACGAACACACGAACACACGAACACACGAACACACGAACACACGAACACACGAACACACGAACACACACACACACACACACACACACACACACACACACAAAACACGCACCGTACACGCACACGCACACGCACACGCACACGCACACGCACACGCACACGCACACGCACACGCACACGCACACGCACACGCACACGCACACGCACACGCACACGCACACGCACACGCACACGCACACGCACACGCACACGCACACGCACACGCACACGCACACGCACACGCACACGCACACGCACACGCACACGCACACGCACACGCACACGCACACGCACACGCACACGCACACGCACACGCACACGCACACGCACACGCACACGCACACGCACACGCACACGCACACGCACACGCACACGCACACGCACACGCACACGCACACGCACACGCACACGCACACGCACACGCACACGCACACGCACACGCACACGCACACGCACACGCACACGCACACGCACACGCACACGCACACGCACACGCACACGCACACGCACACGCACACGCACACGCACACGCACACGCACACGCACACGCACACGCACACGCACACGCACACGCACACGCACACGCACACGCACACGCACACGCACACGCACACGCACACGCACACGCACACGCACACGCACACGCACACGCACACGCACACGCACACGCACACCACCACCACCACCACCACCACCACCACCACCACCACCACTACCACCACCACTACCACCACCACCACCACAGAGGTTCTTGAAAAACACATTCGATCCAGCTGTCCGTTGGAACGAGTTATCACAAGAGCGTAGTAAGACTTCATAAATCGTTCTCGCTACGGGAATTTCGCGGTCGGCACGAAGCGGCTTCGACTGCTGGCTAGAGCCACGGAAAACGGCGAATCACCTGGGCTGGACGACATATTGAGGTCACCCCCTACAGGCGAGGGATAGGTTTATGCGTCTTTCCCTTACATACTTTTCTACGATGTACTTGACTTGCGCCTTGAGTGTGTAAATTAGCGCGAGCGTTGCATTAGATAACCACGCACGTACCGTCTGGAAACGTAGACTCACCACCACCCTAGAGAGCGCGCGCCATTGTGGTATGCTCTCGGAGGGTGATCGATTTTCTTAGCGTGCACGATCAGGTTGTTTGCAGTTAATGCCACGATCATCACACGGAACATCATAACACAAGTAGCGCGCATACTGCACGGGCGGTGTTTGATGGACACGTTCAAGAAAACATTACCACAGATCGATACCGTATCACCAATACAGTTCTCACCGCCGCTCGGCAAGCGTTGCGTCGGCACTGGGCGTGTAATAAGCCGCCGGGTCGCGTGTCTCCTAACCGCGGTCGCGCGGTGCAAAGGCAACTCCCTACTGCATATATGCCGAGCATTCAGACTTGTCAGCGATCCGCTCATTAATTTTGACCACCGAGTACTGGTAGAACGGTCGCAGTCACGGTGTTGGTGTGTGTGAAGGACAATACTGATGACACAAATAATGGTTTTTCTTAATGATTTATTAATAATTACTAAGTATTCGATAAATAGATATTAATAATTTGTGTTACGATGGTATTTGTATTGTGTGTGTGTGTGCGTGTGTGTGTTTGTGTGTGTGTGTGTGCGTGCGTGCGTGCGTGCGGGCGTGCGTGCGTGCGTGCGTGCGTGCGTGCGTGCGTGCGTGCGTGCGTGCGTGCATGTGTGTTAGATACATAACACCTGCTAAAAGATCTCGTGGTCGAATATTTTTGCTGCTGTTTCGAACATTTGGCCAAGTTCGTTCGCTCTACGTTGCTCCAATTCAGTCAGCTGTTTGAACGAGTTACCTGGCGTGTAGACAATGACAAGTTCTTGTACAGAATGTGTAATCAATAGCACCCACGAACTTTAAAGGCAGCAGGTCATTGTCCGCACTAGGAAGGTATGCGTACTCTTAATCAATACCACCTACACACCGTCACACCACAGGTCTCTGTCTGCACGTCAACTTGTGTTTTTAGCAATTGTTATATAAGACGTACAGTAGACCTAATTGGCCGATTGATATTAACAAGAATGTAACGCGATTTTCATACAAATGAAGTAAGCAGGCAGGCAAGAGACGACCACTCATGGCCTTGAATGTTCCCCTGATCCGGATTGCAGGAACCCTGTTCGGGTCGAACTTATTGTATCTACATGTTAAACTGTAAATAATAGTGTGAACATGTTATTATTATTATTATTTTATTACTTTCTAATTTTTGTTTCTTGTGTAACAAACAGTTCTTATAGATGGTTGGGTAACATGCTTAGCTAATTATTTAGCATGTGCACGTAACTATTGAAATATCATAAAGAACATAATCTAATCAACAACGGTTTGTTAGGTCGTACAGTGTTTGGTTCATTGTGAAACTTACTTCATGTTGACCCAACCCGTGGAAGACCTCCATGTTTGAACACGCTCACTTGACCCGAAGTATATAAAGACCTCGATATTATGTACGGAGCGAACAAGAGCGAACAAGGCAGCGGCTAATTCCGTACAATCTAGACTGGTTGAACTTCTTGCAGCCGTATCTTAGCATACACAGATTCCGATACTAGCCAATGTTCGTGTTGGCTTAATTCGCCTTGGCGACATACGCTGTGCTACTAAAGCATTGCTGCTTGTCTTTGGTGCCAGGAAGTAAGAAGTCGGCTAACCTGTCCGGGTTAACCTCGAATTCGTGGAACGATTGCAGCGCCGTTGTTGCGCTTACATTTTTCCGGCGTTATAAACGTTCCGATTGACGTTTCTGCGCATGCGCGATAAATGTAAAATCAGCAATGTTCAGCGAAAGGTTGTTCGTTAGGATGTATATAACCTCTCAGCAAAGTTATTTGTCGCAAATTAACACGAGGCAAACAAGTTTTGAGGCATGTTTTGATAGCAAGCGTAAATCACGTGACAACAGCGCGCCATAATCCGTGACAGTGATTTATAATAAACGTAATATTTTATTGCATTGAACGACATTTTAAGAAACAGTTAATCATCACAGGAGAGTTAACGAACAGCTCGTGGCATTTATACCGAAAATGCTTTGTTGTTTCGCTGGACATTGATGATTTTACATTTATTGCGCATGCGCAGAAACGTCAATCGGAACGTTTTTAACCACCGGAAAAATATAAGCGCGACACCGGCTAACCTCGAATTCGTGGAACGATGGCGGCACCTAAGTAGCGGCCGCCCGTCTGGTGTGTGTAGCTTTCGGGCGATAAACAACAACTTTGTCGTTATCCGTCCAGTCGTGGACTGAGCCGTGACCGGTGTCCGAACATGTAGGCCTACGTTCCTATGTCCTTTCGCATCCTCGCGTGAACGGTGGGTTATGTCTGTCTGCTGCACTGCCTCGCGAATACCCACGACGGTGTGCATAGGTTATATCACTGGTCCCTGACGCCATACAAATGATAACAATAATAATAATAACATTAACAATAACACTAATAATAATAATAACAATTGTTATTGTTAATGTTAGTGTTAGTTGTAATGTATAATTATTTCAGACAAATGATCATATCTATCTATGCATAAAATACAATCAGAGATGCTAAGATATAGAAATACATATATAGTATAGAAATACGCATGGCATGCCTTTCAAGAAAAACACACATTCATACAAGTGAATCAGAAAGTAGCGTAAACGAATGGAACAGATTATCGGCTGATTGTGTAGGTGCTAGTAGTGTTAATAATAATTTAAAAATAAAATTGACATATACCTGAGAAGGGCGGTGTACATTTAGATAGATAGGTTGGATTATCCATAAGCCAAAAATCCACCTGCCATCTAGAGTTGATTCTGTAGGTGACAATCTTATAAAATCTTGATATCAAAACGGTCTTTCCCGGTGTGTTCATTTTGCCGGCGCCTACCCTAAATTTATCGTCTCAGCGCGCAGTGATTCCGTGCACGCCTTGTCGGTCGTATATTGATTATCAGTCATAAAAAGTGATTTGCTGGGAGCCGGCCTTGCAGAAACGTCAAGAAACTGCACGGAACAGCAGGGCGCATCAATATCTTAGGCAGTTATTTATCGGAAACGCCTATGTAGTGAAGGCATGCGAGGCGGGCTGTTGACACAAAACGTGATCACTATATGTGTGACTTTATCAATAATGTATATCATTTGTAGTCGCGTGACGCTGGAGTGATTATTATTGAAGGACCATACATTATTGAAAAGTACAACCATAGGCTATAATGGGAGTTATGCTTATTGTATCAATTCCTACTGAAGAACATTAATGTGTCTAAAATTAGCACATTACTTGAAGTGGTGGTCGCGTGGTAGAGTGCCGGACTGTCAATCGAGGTGACGATGGTTCAATCCCACCTACCGCCGTTTCGAAACTTAGGCAATTTCGTTCACCCCACACGTGTTTGTGTCTTTCAGAAGAGACACTAAAAAGCCGGTGGTCCCTTCTATCTGGTGTCTATGCCAGGGGAAGTAAAATATCCCACATATGGGGTAAATGTGTAACCTGTAGTGGACTCACTCCTTCTAGAGAAGGACAACTCCTGCGTTAGCCCAAGTATGGGCTGTTTGGACGAAACCACATAAGACCTGAGTTTGAATGCTAAATATAATACCTGGTTGTGGAGCTGCTTATTATAAATTTGCATTCCCATGGATAGTGGCGACACCTACCTGCATCAGAGACGTAGCCAATCTATTACGTCACACCCAGCATTCCAAACAAACATAGTCTTGTGTAAAACATCACTAAGCTCTCTCCGTACAAGCCGTGTTGACACAGCTAAGGCCAAATGCTCGTCTGTGCAAACACACGTCGGCACGTGTATAGACATAACGCAAACACCTCGGGAATAAAATATATTTTTGTAACCGCGCCTGGCAATAATCACCGTTTCCCTCGGAGTCTCTCTGGGAGTGTGTGCGCGCTGTTATAAAACACAGTTCTTGCGGTAATAAAACCAGTCCATTTACGCTTGCGCAGGTATTAAGCTAGCGAACCATGTGTTTTGCTGACGTCATTAATCATAGCGCGCAACCACGTTCATTTGTACGACTAATCAATCACTTCCTTAGTGGATATCACGGATTCTTGACGTCTTGCAAAAAACCGCAACATCAATGTGCATAAAAGGTCGTCTCACAAGAGGCGATAAATGGTTATTGGAAATGTCACCGATAACACTGTTAGCGGAAGCGTTAAACGCCTCTGGTGAATGCGCGTCGTGTTGGCGATATTTCCCGTTAAAAATTTATCACAGAATGACCCGTTAAAAATTAATCACAGCGCGCTGTGTTTTGACACCAACTGTAAACAACAGCGCCGATTTTTGCGGTGTCACGAATGGCGTTTCGTTCGTTGTCGGTGTGATGTGTCGCTCGCCAGCGCAAGCGTTGTCACCTACATCCCGTGTCTTTGTCGCTGACGTCACGTGTTGCGTTGCGTTGCGTTGCGTTGCGTTGCGTTGCGTTGCGTTGCGTTGCGTTGCGTTGCGTTGCGTTGCGTTGCGTTGCGTTGCGTTGCGTTGCGTTGCGTTGCGTTGCGTTGCGTTGCGTTGCGTTGCGTTGCGTTGCGTTGCGTTGCGTTGCGTTGCGTTGCGTTGCGTTGCGTTGCGTTGCGTTGCGTTGCGTTGCGTTGCGTTGCGTTGCGTTGCGTTGCGTTGCGTTGCGTTGCGTTGCGTTGCGTTGCGTTGCGTTGCGTTGCGTTGGATAGAAATGACAAGAAAAAACTGGCGGAATCCGATCGCAAGCGTCAACTCCGCATCGGTTTGATTCGGTTAACGCAAATCGATGAGACAACTCACGTCGCCCGCCTCGTCAACCTCGAAATATAATTGCGATGTCTCCTCTCCCCATTTCATCTTCCAGTTGTCGTCTCATTCTTCCCATCTGCCTATTTCCTACCACCCAATCTCTCACAATCCCCCATCCGTGTCCTATCTCACATCTCCCACTTTCCATCTCTCATCATCTACCTCCCATCTTCCTCCCCCTTTCACAGCAGCATAATTCCATTTCCTAGATATTTTAAGGGGAACCACCCACCTCTCACATCCTGGTGGGATTAATCACCCACTTCCTCTCTTCCAACAAACCCTCCTTCCCGCTACGTCCCATTTCTGGTCAGTCCAAGGAAGGGTATTTGACAATATAAAACAGGGGTTTTAATTACTGATAAAGTTAGCGGTGTATAGTAAGGATACAGTCTACATACAACACAAAGGAAGACAATGTTTTGTAATATGAGAACATGTTTTGTGTGAATCAAAATAAACACGGAAAACGGCTTAAGTTCTTATATAGCGCAGTTTCCGGTTCTTAAATAGCGCAGTTTCCGGTTCTTATATAGCGCAGTTTCCGGTTCTTAGGACTGCTCAAACCACTTTACACTTTACTTTGTGGCAGACCTGTTCAATCGAACACCATCTCGACTTCTTTGGGAAGCATCGAGCCATTCTGTAATTGATGTACAAATAATATTCGTACACAAGTTTCCACTCGCTGTCTATAGCCAGGTACTATTTCGGAGTTACTTACTACAGGCTGTCTGCGAGAGAATAAATTATGTTGTTACAAGGATGCATAACGTAAATGAAAAGTTAACAATCCCGGAAAGATGGCACGGATAGGAATGCCGTTAACATATAATCGTAGATTATCGTTTAGACTCGGGGTAGATTAAGATCAAGGACACGTATGTGGGTGTTTTATTATAACACATAATGTTACCGGCGCGCGCACATATGTTTACATTTGATCACACCTTCCATCATATGTCTGCTTACGTCTTGGATGAAAACTTTGAGAGCATACATATAAATATAGACGTTATATGATTGAATCTCAAGATTAGTTGGTGAGATAGGATATTCGTAAATGGCGATGTGAGAGCAAAACTGTCGTGTACAATACAGCTTCGATTTGTCGTTTTTACCCGAATTATCGTTCTATTGGATCGTGTGCTACATATAGTCGATTCTATTTTTCAGAATATACTTTTTTGCTGAATGCAACCTTGTATTTCACCATATTATTGTGTTGATACAACGTACCTAAGTCGGAGATATTACAATGTATATAATAAATTATGAATAGACAGATGCAAGATAGAAGGCCAATATATTTATGGTTTCTGTTGTCTGAAAATGTTATGGGATTTCCACTTTGACACACTAAAGCCGTTTCTGCCCACGCGTGTACCAGGACAGTGTCAACATCCATCTGCAGCATCGAATCACCCGCATCCACTGATGAAACCATCGCATCCGTCTACAACATCCAACCACAAGTCAACCACATCCCCGTGTTTTTGACGTAATAAGGCCGTTTCTGCCTACACATTTAGGATATCGACACACTCAGGTGTAACACAGACAACGTAAACGCCAACTGAGATGTGTTGTTGTTTGTCAGTCGTAAAACGCAGAACACAGTACGTCATAACAGTAACTTAATAATATTAAAATAATACGATCATTTCAATTGCGCATAAATAATTGAAAACCAACGTCAGAGGCACATCAGTACAAAGTGGTTGATCAGTCTCAAAGTCAATATATATATATATATATATATATATATATATATATATATATATATATATATATATATATATATATATTTATATACATATATATATATATATACATATATATATATATACATATATATATACATATATATATATACATATATATATATATATACATATATATATATATATATATATATACATATATATATATATATATATATATATATATATATATATACGATTCTATCTTCTTAAATTATAGACACCTTTCTAAAAAAAATATATATTTGTTTGAAATTGCTTTTCCACCATAACCATACATTTTCGGCGGTCCCTAGGTCCAATGACAACGTTTGCCTGTCCCCCGCGAATAACTATGCAAATGATTTTGTTTGTTGCGCCTCTGAGCTTGAACCTCTTAAAGGGCATAGACCTGTGCTATAGAAATTGTACAATTATTATTATTATTATATTATGGTGGATAGGGAAGTTTAGATATGTAGGCTACGTTTTCTGATGACGGAAGAATTTGGAAAATATTTTCAACTGACCAAACACTAGAAAGAAGCATATTCCAAAGAGTAGGTACAGGTACAAAAAAGCCCTATTCCCAATATCAGTATTTTACCCTAAAGGGACAAAAAGAAAATCAGAACTAGGTCATCGAAACTGGATAGACTTATTTGACGTGAAGAGCGGCCGCCATTTTGCTTTCCGTATTATTACGTATAATGACTGTTCCGCCCCGCCATGTTATTTCAGCCACGTTACGCGTAGCATCCACATGCAACGACCAGGTGTCCTCGCGTAATTTAATTTGAACTGCCGCCGGACCCGACGTTGGTATTCATATTTCAAACGGTGGACAATAACATCACACAATCATACGCAAGCCCTGTACACGTATATAGGTCAACGATTGGACGGCTCAAGGGCCAACATAGCAGATTACCGTTGCTCAATTAATGTCAGCCGTCTGTTGTTTCATCGCATTATCCGACGAGACACAGAGAACTGTGACAAGCCGCCGGCTTCGAGCACTCCTACATGGCTCTTGTCCGTGGAGAGAGGGGACTCCGCGTGCGGGTGTATGATGCCCATTACAAGTGTCGGTCTCCGTGTCGCGATTACCGTCGAGGTCTCGACTCCATTACAATATTTTCCTTGAGTGACATCAACAGTTGATTTACAAGGCAGGTAGATAATTCTGACAGAATTAGGACGCTCGGTTTTGGCTGTGTGGATGGGGGAGCAACGTTTGGTATCACCGTTGTGTCATTGGCGCCCCTGGAGAGAGATCGGTTGCTCTAAGAGACAGTACGAAAACACCAGTTCCGGTGTAGTAACCCTAACTCGTCGCTGATATATCTTATGTTGGACTTGACATGTGTATTCCGAAGGCATCGTCAGCACTGAGATACAATCAATTGGTTGTCGATCGGAATTACAACTTGGTGATTGCAAATGTCAACCAACAAGGAATGTGTTCATTCTACTTGTAAAAATGTCTTTCAAACCAGCCTAGATCACCAATTATTCCATTCCTCTTCTGTCAATTCGTTTCAGTTTCTCTATTCGTATCATCTTGTTCTTCTCCTTCACGTATCATTAATTGTTTTCTTTAATTGTCCCTTCAGTGGGGTTTGAGGGCCAGGCAGAGTACTGTTGAACCATTCGTTCTGTTCCATGATGTGCTATCGCCAACCCACCCTCTCTCTCTATGGTTTTCATTGCATTGAACCCTGAGCTTCTCATATGTCTTCTTCGTCTTCTCCATCTTCAATTTGTTCTTCCTCTGCGTATTTTTATTACAAAAGAAAGAGAATGCGGTGAACGCACACAACAAGAATAACGGAATCTGATTGGTTGAACAGAGGAAATAATTCCTCTGTTGTTTGTATTTGGACTTGCGATTCATTGGCGTAGTTTCTATCAACTCCTATCTTCACTCATAAAAGTAAACACACTGGGCTCTATGGGTTGAAATCTCTACCGAGCGTCTGGGATGATTCTGTGACGACCTGCCAACGCTATTGAAATTACACATTCGATGGGACGTCTTGGCTGAACTCGCATTTTGCTCTGACTTCGAAGTCAAACACATTTCACGGGAGTAACGACTGACACATGCTTCATCCTTCCTGAATATACAAAGTAATCGTACATTTCTCTGTTGGATTTGAAGTCCGCTTACTTCCTTAATGGCAAGGATAGTGGAAATGGACCACGACGTCTTGGGCCATAGTGTATCGTCCGTGATATTTCTGTTCCGGCCTGGTTGGCGCGCTGGCCGATGAGTCACAGTTGATAGGGGACAAGAATCGAGGCTGCCGACATCACTGATGCTGTATGTGTGTTGCGGCCGCTCGTGGTTTATATAGACGTATGCACCGGCAGCTATTGATCATTCAAATTCACAATGAATTAACGCGCGTCGGGAATAAAACAGCTCTAAAGATGAGCGATGGCCGGTTGTAAAGGTGGTTATTGCTGCTGTTGCTGTTGCTGTTGCTGTTGCTGTTTGTCGCATATTGTCATACGAATTATGTCCTTGTTGTACATGATTTGAATCAAGAAAACAGCATTCTATAGTAGGCGCATACGCCGATAGTGTGTATCAGCCTTTAGCAATGGTTAATGCAATGCTGCTGTCTGTATCAGTGTCGTGTGTAATATAAATGCTATCACCACCAATAAAGAAAGCATACACATGCATGCCCCCCAACACACACACGCACGCACGCACGCACGCACGCACGCACGCACGCACGCACACACACACACACACACACACACACACACACACACACACACACACACACACACACACACACACACACACACATACATACACACACTGGAATTGTATTCGTACATCCTGATTCCGGAAGTAGAACAGTGACCCATCCCCTAATGCCACGCGCACGTTGAGATGGATACATCGGAACTGGTGGTGTTCTGCGCACGCACAGGGTACATAGCACTGAGACGTTAGCGGCGTTGCAAGAGAGAACCGGAAGTGGTTGTGTGTTGCGCACGCACAAGGTATACACCGGTGAGACTCGGGCGGCGTTGCAACAGTAAACCGGAGCTGTTGGGTATTTCGGTGTCAAGGCCGCGCATTCCTCTCGTTCCTGCGCAAAGCGGTTGCTATCAAGCAACGTGTCGGGCCGCCAGCCTTCGCCAGGTGCCGACGACTAGTTAGGAATTAGTGAGCCACTTCTGATACGGCGTCAGAACGATATTATTAGCGTGAGTCAGGTCCGTCTAGCCAGAGACGATCTCGTATCGGCTGCTTGTCTTCCCAGAAGACTCCGGGAATCTGTCGGCGAACGAATGCACCTAAAGTGGAGAGCCCCCCACACTACACACGCCGCAGGGCACGGCACGCGACCAGGGCGAGTAGCGTGTCTTCCCTTGTCACGGGCACTAAAACAATTGAGACGTCGACAAGTTCAGCGGCGGTCGGTGGATTCCGGAGATTGGTAGATCGTTCATTAGTTTCATCGCCGGCTGAAGAGAGTCGGAGTGCATTTGTCAGACGGCGTTTGATGGTCTCCAGCGCGGATGTATCGGGAAGGCGTGATAGGAATCAACACGTGCACTGCCAGGAGTGTATATTTATCGTAGGGTATATGATTGATTTTGTGACGAATATATCCACACTAGTCTAAATCGTATTTGTCAGTTCTGTTAGAAGTAATTAGTACTCTTCTCGCCACTGAAAGAAAACAGTAGAAATATCTATCGCAAAAACACGAACGTCAGAATTGTCAAATAAAATATTATTCAGGTCAAATCACCGTTATGCAAGCTTTGCTGATTCAATGAAATAGGGGAAAATATGATATTTCCAAGTATCTCGCAGAAATCAAACATTACGAATAGATATTTTCAGATGTAAATGCAAAATGTAAATGTGTGTGTGTGTGTGTGTGTGTGTGTGTGTGTGTGTGTGTGTGTGTGTGTGTGTGTGTGTGTGTGTGTGTGTGTGTGTGTGTGTGTGTGTGTGTGTGTGTGTGTGTGTGTGTGTGTGTGTGTGTACGTACATTTTTCTTATGTATATAGCTATATGAATATATATATATATATATAATATAATATAATATAATATAATATATATATATATATATATATATATATATATATATATATATATATAATATATATATATATAATATATATATGCATATATACATATAATTATATATATATATATATATACACCCACATATATATATATACCCACATATATATATATATATATACATATATTATATATACACCCATATATATATATATATATATATATATATATATATATATATATATATATATATATATATATATATATATATATACATATATTATATATTCTATACACCTATATATGTATATATATATATATATATACATACATACATACATACATACATACATACATACATGCATACATACATACATACAATAGGATCTAGTGATTGCCAATTAAGCTAATCTGCAAAACACAACACATCCCGAAAACAAACCACGCACGGCCCAAACACGACGGCGACGGCGAGTCAATAGACGAGAGCAGGCCCGTGACATTATCAGTCGGCAGCCCAATAGGAGGACACGGCTCCCGCATCGTAACTCGCTCTCCCTACACATCTGGGAGCCATAGACCGAGCAAGGTCGGACAACAACACGCGTAGTGTGTCGTCGTGCGTTGTCTGAGCGCTCATGTAACGGTGGTATTTAAGGTATGTTTCGTTAGAGATGCGCACGTTATGCCGTGACGCGAGTGAGAGGATGGGTTTTGCTGGAGGCTGACGCATCACACGGGTCCCCGTCATCACGGTGCCACGTTTAATTAAACTTTTTTTAGTTTAATTAAAGGTAATCGTTTCCACGGAATCCCACCATCCTTTGGTTTTTTCTCGGTTTTTACGGTCGAGCAATGATTTATTGGAGTCTTTTCTTGCGATTTCGCACAGATTCGTAGCAGTTGGTTCTACTGAAGTAAAGTCGAAATACAGCAGACAACCTTACACCTATTTGAACAGTTATTACAAAATATATAAATTGTGTTTTCAAAAAGTCGTGCGGGTAACATTTCCAAACAAGTTGATGCATTGCCATAAACACATTGATGGGATATAATGTTGTTTTATTTAATTAGTAGGTTCACAAACGAAGATTATGTAATAGATGTTCTAACCTAGCGTATGTAAATACGTACCATATTATAAGTTTTGAACTATTAGGACGAGTTCATTCCACATTTCCGGTTGTGCGCGCAATCATATTCAATTACTATTGAGAATTGTTGTTATTGTTGTTGTTATTGTTGTTGTTATTGTTGTTTAGTTCAACGTTCCGTCTTCCGAAATTGCACACTAAGCTATAACAGTTGATTATGCAGCGCATACTGAGATATACATGTGAGCAAAAAGTACACAGATTATCTAGTCTGGGTTTACTGAATAAAAACACAACATTTGACATTCCATGACCGCAACGCACTGCCACGGCTGATTCTGACGGGTCTGCGGAAGGAAAACACCTCCGCCACCGACCGAGCCTCCAAACGCGGTGATAGGAAGCAAATCTCTGCAGACCGTCTCGGCTCGGCGCTGTACGGACCCGAGCTGATTCATCCCCAAAAACGCCACTTGGCGATAAGCTGCAAGTTCTTTGCGATGCGTGTGAGGCTCAATTAAACTCGAGGTATGACAATTACTGGAGCGCGCGGTACGATAAACCCACGAAAGAATATTTTGGGTGTTGAATTGACCCATGTTTTAATAGGACAGTCCGGTCGGTCGGTCGGTCGGTCGGTCGGTCGGTCGGTCGGTCGGTCGGTCGGTCGGTCGGTCGGTCGGTCGGTCGGTCGGTCGGTCGGTCGGTCGGTCGGTCGGTCGGTCGGTCGGTCGGTCGGTCGGTCGGTCGGTCGGTCGGTCGGTCGGTCGGTCGGTCGGTCGGTCGGTCGGTCGGTCGGTCGGTCGGTCGGTCGGTCGGTCGGTCGGTCGGTCGGTCGGTCGGTCGGTCGGTCGGTCGGTCGGTCGGTCGGTCGGTCGGTCGGTCGGTCGGTCGGTCGGTCGGTCGGTCGGTCGGTCGGTCACTGCATAACTAACACTGAAACAGCACATCGCTGCTATCAGAAGTTTTACGTCGAAACAGCCAGATAATTCAAACATTTCCAGAAATGATGGCTCGCCTGTTTACTAAAACCGGCTGTGGTATCCTAAAAATACAGACGATCCATCGATACGCGCTATTTTGAGAGAGCTGGGAAAAGAGATTTGTTATAGAACTAGTGCGCTCGTTACAGAAGGCGAGAGACCAGCAGTGAACACTCGCATGTGAGTTTCCTGCTCGTGCTAGATCAAGTTTGTTTCTGCCAGGATGTGACCGAAGGAGAGTTCAAAGAGGTGGTAAATAGAGACTGTGTCTGCTAGCCGTCCACGACAAAATAGGGCTCGGGATAAACAGGATGTGGCGGAAGCAAACGAAACAGGAATTGGATAAACCGTCGTGACGGCATCATACAGTTTATACAAAATCCGAATAACAACAACATCGCCACCAACAACAACATTAACAAAACAATGACTAAAATAACAATAACAATACTGTGCTATTGTTGATGGTATCTAGAATTTGTACAATTGTAACCTATATAAATTTATATAAAATTAGGAAAACGCGAGGTAGTTTTTTGTACTGACAGGAATTCTTCAGAACAGTTTATCTTCTGGATAGCTTTTATTTGGAACAGTTTCTTTCCTGGATATTTTTTCTTCAGAATATGTTTACTTCAGAATACGTTGTCGACAGTCGACCCTGTCCCAATCGATACCAAGTTAGTTCCAATACATCCAATTCGCCGTTTCCTGTAACTTTTTATCCACAGTTTCTCCAGGTTTGGCGACAGACTAGCATATTTTATGTACACAGCCGTGAGCTGATATCGGTCCGTGCACTTGGCTGACAATTGGCCAAATCCCTGACGCAGTGTCATCTCGTTCACAATGCCTCCGGCAGCTTCCGAGAAACAAAAAAACTGCCCATGTGTCTCGGAGAAAAAGACCATGAGAGAAGGGAAAATAGATATTGATGCAGAGAGACAGACAGACAGACAGAGAGGGGGAGATTGAGACATTTGCAGAGAGAGAGAGAGAGAGACAGAGACAGAGACAGAGACAGAGACAGAGACAGAGACAGAGACAGAGACAGAGACAGAGACAGAGACAGAGACAGAGACAGAGACAGAGACAGAGACAGAGACAGAGACAGAGACAGAGACAGAGACAGAGACAGAGACAGAGACAGAGACAGAGACAGAGACAGAGACAGAGACAGAGACAGAGACAGAGACAGAGACAGAGACAGAGACACAGACACAGACACAGACACAGACACAGACACAGACACAGACACAGACACAGACACAGACACAGACACAGACACAGACACAGACACAGACACAGACACAGACACAGACACAGACACAGACACAGACACAGACACAGACACAGACACAGACACAGACACAGACACAGACACAGACACAGACACAGACACAGACACAGACACAGACACAGACACAGACACAGACACAGACACAGACACAGACACAGACACAGACACAGACACAGACACAGACACAGACAGAGACAGAGACAGACAGACAGACAGACAGACACAGACACAGACACATACACAGACACAGACACAGACACAGACACAGACACAGACACAGACACAGACACAGACACAGACACAGACACAGACACAGACACAGACACAGACACAGACACAGACACAGACACAGACACAGACACAGACACAGACACAGACACAGACACAGACACAGACACAGACACAGACACAGACACAGACACAGACACAGACACAGACACAGACACAGACACAGACACAGACACAGACACAGACACAGACACAGACACAGACACAGACACAGACACAGACACAGACACAGACACAGACACAGACACAGACACAGACACAGACACAGACACAGACACATTGAGACAGAAAGAGACCAATAGAGACAGAAAGAGAGAGACTGCGACACATTCAACAGGTGCTCGCCATTGTGACACTGCTCTAATGTAATCGTTTGTCCTTTCCGAGATCCCGCGATATCCCGCTGACATTTACCCGTCGGCTCGGCCGTTGTCTCGTCGCGAAATGCGCCGATAACGACCCGCAGTCAACACCGGTCCGCCAGCGGGTCCGCATATCGACCCCGTGTCCGCATATCGGCACAATTAAAAGGTCTCGGATTCGCACGTATGTGCACACGCGCGTCTCACGTACGCCGATGACCAACGGCGTGCAAAACGCACACACACACACACACACGCACACACACACACACACACACACACACACACACACACACACACACACACACACACATAACGCGGCATATCGTGTGTCACGCTAGTGATTCGACTGCGGTATCGGAGGATCCTTTAAGGTCGCGCAATTATGGCCGGGCTTAACGCGTGCGATAAACCGTGTACCGGGTGTCGGTGATGGGGTCAGACGCATATTATTACGCGAAAGCGATGACGGCAAAACGGGGACAGATGGCTATTTTACAATACGAACACGAACAATGCTGACGATTATGTTTCGATTTTGACTAGTGGTTTTGTTTGAGAATCATGAAAATGCGTTTTCGACGAGGACTTATTGTCTTGTTTACTAGCGTAGGAGTCGCACCGTAATGACAGCACACCGTCCATGTAAACACAATACGCTAGATCCGCATGCTATTGAATGAAAATGAGTTAAACCTGTTACCAAGTATAAATTGCTAAGCTGGTCTCTGAAAAATCTATTTCATTATACATTAACGAGTTTTGTCTTAAATACCCATTTTATATTTGACTTGTTACATTTTAGCAACTGCTATTAAACGCAGGCAACTGTTTCAATTTATTCAGATACAAATGCCGTTTCACAAATGCCATTTGTAAATGTGTTTGAAATAAGTCGAAATGTGTTAAATTGTTTAATGTAGATTTAATTAGTGATGCACACTATTCAAACAGCTATTATTTTGGTATAACACAGAACTTAATCAGCAGTGTTAGAACAACGTTCGCACGGTCGTTTGCGCACAATCAAACAACAACAACACGCCGACGCAACAGGCGAATGAACAAATAAGCAGTGATAGAACAACGTATAGTAGGCGCACAATCAAACAACAACAACACGCCGACGCGACAGGCGAATGGACAAGAGCTAAACGGGTCGTTATGTCAGCATCGACCGTGCGATATTTACACGTAGATGATGGATGGCCCTGGCAAGAGAGAGCTCTGATAGAGTGCTCCGATCACGCACATCCATCAACTCGGCTGTCGCTCGGAAGCTTTATGAAACGACCGACTCGTGTGTGACTGTCGTCGGCTCGCAGCTGCTAATGACTGACAAACGAACAAACCGACCGATAACCCGACACACCGACAGGCGGGCGTGTATGGTTGCGCCTCGCTCGTGCTGGTTGCACGTTGTGTTGTTTGTACATCGAGCACTGGTTGCATCTCGGTCGTGTTGGTTGCACCATGTTCGTGTTGGTTGCACCATGTTCATGTTGGTTGCACCATGTTCGTGTTGGTTGCACCATGTTCGTGTTGGTTGCACCATGTTCGTGCTAGTTGCACCATGTTTGTGTTTGTTGTATCATGTTCATGTTGGTTGCACCACGTTCGTGCTAGTTGCACCATGTTTGTGTTTGTTGTATCATGTTCATGTTGGTTGCACCATGTTCGTGTTGGTTGCACCATGCTCGTGTTGGTTGCACCATGCTCGTGTTGGTTGCACCATGCTCGTGTTGGTTGCACCATGTTCGTGTTGGTTGCACCATGCTCGTGTTGGTTGCACCATACTCGTGTTGGTTGCACCATGCTCGTGTTGGTTGCACCATGTTCGTGTTGGTTGCACCATGTTCGTGTTGGTTGCACCATGTTCGTGTTGGTTGCACCATGTTCGTGTTGGTTGCACCATGTTCGTGTTGGTTGCACCATGCTCGTGTTGGTTGCACCATGCTCGTGTTGGTTGCACCATGCTCGTGTTGGTTGCACCATGTTCGTGTTGGTTGCACCATGCTCGTGTTGGTTGCACCATGTTCGTGTTGGTTGCACCATGTTCGTGTTGGTTGCACCATGTTCGTGTTGGTTGCACCATGTTCGTGTTGGTTGCACCATGCTCGTGTTGGTTGCACCATGCTCGTGTTGGTTGCACCATGCTCGTGTTGGTTGCACCATGTTCGTGTTGGTTGCACCATGCTCGTGTTGGTTGCACCATGTTCGTGTTGGTTGCACCATGTTCGTGCTAGTTGCACCATGTTTGTGTTTGTTGTATCATGTTCATGTTGGTTGCACCATGCTCGTGTTGGTTGCACCATGTTCGTGTTGGTTGCACCATGCTCGTGTTGGTTGCACCATGTTCGTGTTGGTTGCACCATGTTCGTGTTGGTTGCACCATGTTCGTGTTGGTTGCACCATGTTCGTGTTGGTTGCACCATGCTCGTGTTGGTTGCACCATGCTCGTGTTGGTTGCACCATGCTCGTGTTGGTTGCACCATGTTCGTGTTGGTTGCACCATGCTCGTGTTGGTTGCACCATGTTCGTGTTGGTTGCACCATGTTCGTGCTAGTTGCACCATGTTTGTGTTTGTTGTATCATGTTCATGTTGGTTGCACCACGTTCGTGTTGGTTGCACCATGCTCGTGTTGGTTGCACCATGCTCGTGTTGGTTGCACCATGCTCGTGTTGGTTGCACCATGTTCGTGTTGGTTGCACCATGCTCGTGTTGGTTGCACCATGCTCGTGTTGGTTGCACCATGTTCGTGTTGGTTGCACCATGTTCGTGTTGGTTGCACCATGTTCGTGTTGGTTGCACCATGCTCGTGTTGGTTGCACCATGCTCATGTTGGTTGCATCATGTTCGTGTTGGTTGCACCATGTTCGTGCTGGTTGCATAGTGTTCGTTTTGGCTCAACCTGTCCCCGGGTCTTGCACCTGACCTTGTCCGTGCTAACTCACTGTGTTCGACGTGTCGGTAGAGCATGGTTCGTGTCGGCTGCATCAGTCCCTGACGTTCGCACCTTGACATACCACGCGCACACCTGAGCACACGGCGCCACGGTCTAATGTATGGGACGAAGACACTGCATCTGAAATGACAAATAGCTCTCCTCCTCTACCGAGCCGCGGCTCGCGTAGACGACGTCGATACATCAAGGCCTCTACATCGTTACGCGACAGGCCAAAGTCAGGGCATTAGTTGTCGGAGGGCGACTGGCAGTCCGTCCACTTCCTCGCCCGGACTCGTTAAGACCTCTCGGTCTTGTTATCGTCAAACTCTCCTGTAGTTCTCGGAGGCTGTACCACGTGACCTCGACCACCTGCACGATCTTATATCATGTGTTGCATGGGAACTAAGCAGGCCGCGTAATATCGAGTAGATAGTTGCAAAGAATTATTCAGTTGAGGCCACAATGGTATCGACTTCACAACTGACTAGCAAAACGCATTACGATTTACGTTCCGAACAAATGATTCATCTCATAGAAGGCGAGAATCTTGACATAAGTGTGGTATTTTGTAAACATAGAGGTGTTAGTTATACATCTGGGTTCGTAGGTGAATCCATGAATCCGGACACACACACACACGCACGCACGCACGCACGCACGCACGCACGCACGCACCCACACACACACACGCACGCACGCACGCACGCACCCACACACACATACACGCACGCACGCACACACACACACGCACGCACACACGCACACACACACACACACAAACACACACACACACGCACGCACGCACACACACACGCACGCACGCACTACACACACGCACACGCACACACACACACACACACGCACGCTCGCACGCACTACACATACCCTGGCGGGATGAATTGGTAGTGGACAATCGTGATATTTATTATGTTTACCAAATGTTTGAAAACACGTATCATCGTTACACAAACACCGTATCGCGTTCGCTCGTTCGTTGTGTGTTCAAAATGACGAAGGTTTGAATGTGAATTTCACGTTCATCGATAGGTCATAGTCGTGATAGTGTACGTTTGTTAAATAATTGTCAAGTAATATTCCTATTGCTATGCTATTAGGGTGAGGGTAGACATATGCATTGAGTCAGCATCTACTTCATGTTGCCAAGTCCGTGACGCAGGGGTCGTTTTCTTGAAATATTTGCTGCGCGTGCATGGTTCCTGCAATTGTTAAGTTGCGTTTTACGCTCGCATTACGATTTACGTTCCGAACAAATGCATCATCTTATAGAAGGTGAGAATATTGACGTAAGTGTGGTATTTTGTCAATATTGATGTGTTAGTTATACACATGGGGTCGTAGATAAATTCATGAATTTCCCCACACATATCCGGACACACTCATGCACTCACGCACGCACGCACGCACGCACGCACGCACGCACGTACGCGCACACACACACGCACACACACCCACACGCACACGTATATACGCATACACACACATGCACGCACGCACACACACACGCACGCACGCACGACACACCACACGCACGGACGCACGACACACACACGCACGCACGCACGCACGCACGCACGCACACACACACACACACACACACACACACACACGTCGTGAACACGCCGATTCCCTTAGCGCCACGAATCTAAATCACATATATTAAACGCTCAGCAGTCGGTCGGATCAACGTCTGCAAGTTGTCGTGTTCGTGAGATAAAAACCCAATATTGCGAGCAAAAGTACGGGACGCGACATTGATTTCCTGTCGGTGTGGCCTCGGTCTTGTCGCGAGGTCAGCCGAGCTTCTGATCAGCGCGCCCGGGCTCACGACACGTGACACATTGTGTCTTTTTTATCCCTACTGTGGCTGCGACATTGCGTCACGCCGTCGATTGCTGTTACAGCCTCTTTTCCAGCGGTGTTGTCACTTTGCCGAGCTTGGTGTGATGCCTTCGACGCCGACAAAATGTCCGTCTTTTGTGATTGCCGAGCGGCGTGACATCTGTTGCGTTGTCGTTTCCTCTGGTAATGGCTTTGGTTTTTGTGCGTATCCGAAGGGATGATGTTGCTAGTTTTGCAGGATGTCGCACGGCAGTGGCGTAGCAAGAGGGGGGGGGGGGGCAGGGGCCAATGCCGGAAAACAATTTGAGGGTAGGGAACGGAGGCTGCCTGATTCACATGATTCACATAGTCACAAAGTACATATAGTATAAGGATGCCTGTGTCAGATTTCCTTCCCATTCCTGCCCTGTCGGAAATAGATTTGTCATAATTCAAATAGGATTAAGTTAGGAATTCTCCATTTCTGTTGCTGGCTGCAGCACATGAGGTGACAGAGCAGTCAAAATGCCATCATTTTCAATGTGCATGATGGCTATTGTTGTTCTTTTCTTGCCATCCCTGTCGTCAGGGTGAGTTGACCATTATTTCCTTTTCCATTATCTTTTTTTCCCTCTCACTTTCTCTCACTACTTCCTCTATCAGCAATCTCCAATTCCTTCTGCCAATTTCTCCATTCTTCTTCCACTCTTTCTAGGTCATTATTAATGCAATCACACATCGCAATTTCAGTCTCGCCTCCATTTCCCTTCAATTGTCTGGGCATCTGCTCTCTTTGCCAGTTTTACATCTCCTATTCTTTCCACTCGACCAACCCATGTATTACTCACCAATATTTTCTTAATAATTTACTTCACTCCCATCTCCATTTCATCAATTTTTGTTATCAGCTCTCTTAACTCCCACGATTATTCGTGCCATGTTGTTTTCGCACAACTGGACATTCTCCTGCTGTTTCTCTGTTAGTGCCATCGTCTCTAGTGCATTCATGTATGCCTGGGTAACGCATGAGCTAAGCATCTTTCCTTTAAGTTTACGTGATATGCGTCTATCTCCCATCACCCCTTCGACTTTCCTCCAAGCGTTTGCATGAGCTGTAGTCCTCTCACACCGCTTTGTAACTAAAGCAATTAAACTATTCGATTTTCCACTGGATAAATGCCACTTCCTATCGTGAATATATAAACTGTAATAAGCAACGTTACATGTGTGAATTTACTGGTTAAACGCCAACGCCACATCATCAATGTTAAGGTAGGAATGTTGGTATTTGGCATGGTTTTTGTTAGTAGGTTTAGGAGATGCGATGAATGTGGTGGCCGGTTATAGGCGGATATCATGTAAGGGCTTGGGGTTCGTTTATCTTTAATAACATCGTATATTTCTTATTATAACTCTGACGTCTTCTGTAAATGGTTTTGCTGAACTGCCAGTTATATATATATATATATATATATATATATATATATATATATATATATATATATATATATATATATATATGTATATATATATATATATATGTATATATATATATATATATATATATATATATATATATATATATATATACAGAGTTTGCCTAGTTGTCGGATGGCCCCCTCCAATGCAAAATCCTGGCTACGCCACTGTCGCACGGAACAGGTCGCCCGTTGCTCGCGGGAAAGGAATACAATAGTATCGTAGACTGACGATTGAGTGTGGTCTTCCTGCTCTGGTCCATAGGCACAGGAACGACAGAGCTTGTGATACCGAAACACAAAGAAGATATACCGTTGGTATAAGAAACCTTAATTGTTATGCTAACGTCAGACGACAATTTAATCGTGGATAACGCAACCTGTTCGTGGAGCATTACGAATCGATCTTGGGATGGCCTGAACTGGTCGTGGGACATCACGAACAGAACGTGGGATGTCACGAACAGAACGTGGGATGTCACGAACAGAACGTGGGACGTCACGAACAGAACGTGGGACATCACGAACAGAACGTGGGATGTCATAAACAGAACGTGGGAAGTCACGAACTGATCACGTGCTAGTTTGGTGGACCAGGTACTGAGACCACTGCGTGTGAGGTTGTAGAGCCGTGTGGGGGTGCGTCACCATGGCGCTAGCTGCTAGGAGCCCGAGTACGTGAACAGTGAACACACTGCAGTGCTACAACCGCGCGTGTTTTTGTCACGTCGCCAACCTACTCTAGTTGTTTTCGTTACTCCACTGCTGCGGGCCATTCCATTTACTCGCCGTACTTTGGTCCAGATTCAGTCGCCAGGCGATAACGGTCGACGGGGGGCAATAACAATCGACCAACCCAGATGTTACGAGGTGTTATTTTATTCTCTGACCCTTTTGTGTCTTCCGCCACTCTCTTGTTCAGAATCCGAACCCGGCTTCTCTAACTCGCCGAGATCCCGACGCCCCATCTACCTTATCCACTGCGTTACAGCGCCCCTGACGCCGCTCTAACAACAGAACTGTGAGTTCTTTTCACACCTTCGTGTCCCCTTCCCACTCCCCGAACGCATTGAACGCTCCCAAGTCGGTGGTTCAATTCGACTCCCGTCCAGCCGCGGGCGGTCGAGACAGACGATCGCTATGAATGTTTAATGCCGCCCGTCGGCCGGTAAGTCGGCGACTGGCGGGGACCGAGTCCGTCTGACAGACACACGCTCGGCCGCTGACACGTCGTCACTCCAACGCGACAGAGAACACATGTCCATCTATGTAATTGGTCTACATCGTGTGCCTAGACCACGAGACCGCGTGTGCGTCGTTAAATATTTCGGGGAAACGTCGACGGAACCTGTGGGTTTTTGTCGCGTGACGTGACTTTTGCGGAGTCCTCTCGGAGTCGAGGTGTTCCGTCGTCGCGTCTGAGATTCTTGGTGTCTACATAGGTCGGCCGGGTCTGTGTAAACTATTCAAACGTTTACATCGTTACCCGATTTAAAGACACAAGCATCGGTTAATAATTGAACTAACCTAAATAGGCATATTACCAGTTGCAATGGCGCAGTGGGTATCGGACCCTCAATCCATATAATCCGGGTTCAAATCCAGTGCTGATCATTCTACATTGCTCCAGTTTATTCAGCTATATGAATGAATCCTTGGCTATAGACAGTCGTGGATATATGTGTACGATTAGGCTTTGCATATTAATTGCGGTGTGGCTGGAGACTTCCCAGAGAGTCAAGATGGTACTCGACTGTACGGGATTAACAGAGAGTAAAGTGTGAAGCGGTTTGAGCAGTCGTGCACTATATAAGAACTCGTCTTTACCTTCTTACTTGTTCATACGTTGTCGTTATTATTCGATACTCCGACACCACCGAACCCGGCGGTTCAACCACTGCACCACAGCGGCGTGTTTGATCAACTTGTAATTGGCGGAACGCAAGATAAACCGGAAACATTCACCTCTCGCGAGTCTGTCTTCTCCAGCGTGTTAAAGCTCGAGTATGTCCTATCCACTACCAATATTCACCGTGGTGATATTTGTCAAAATATTACACCTTCTGAAACAATAACATTGGGGCCGGTAGCGGTAGTCTAATCGTATACTACCATGTCTTTTTTCCATAGTAAATAATTATTATTGCATAAATCATAATATATTTCCACTTGAGTTTTTCGCACAAGTCGTAACGACGTTGCGTTAAAATCTACTGGCTAATTCGAATTCGAAGTTACTCCTGAAGACATTAGACCGTGCTTCCTTTGTTCCTAAGATCTCCTCGTCAACTTGAACGCAATCAATTCAGTAGCTCTATCATGATGTTGCCATATTCTGTCTCCGGGCAAAATGGCGCTTTCCGTGTGATTGGTCAGGTCGCACTCTGACGTCATATCGCAGTCTGACGTCACAGCTCCGATTATGTTTCAGTAAATGGACGCCGCTGATAGTTTTTCTCTATAATGACTAGAAAGTATTAATATACAGCATATTTATCAAATGATGATACCGTGGTGATGAGTATTTATATAATCACTATTCGTAATACCATATACATCTACCAGACACAGTCGACATTGAACGATATACATAATTTATGCGTGTCTTTATGGGCAAATAAGACGTGTCGTTTTCGAAACATTCTTACGCGAAATCAGGTAAACGATAGTTGATATGCCGTGAACATTTGAAGAACACCGTAAGACCTACAGAGTCCGGGTAGCGCTCTAATGGCCACCTTTAATGGGAACATCAAGTGTCATCTAGCTACTGGTGAATTCGTCAGGAATGTCTTCGTGAAACTGAGAAGATTGTCGCCGTTCGCGTGGCACGTGATCAATCTTAACCCGTCTTATTGCATCGCCGCCTGCTAATTACGCCCCCATCGTCGTCTGAAAAGTGCAACGTTCACGAATCAGACTGTACAGACTTTATAGACTGAAGGTTGGGCGCATTTAATGCAGTCTCGCGGTAGACCCCAAATGCGAGAGGGGACCAAAATGTGGTGGCGCAAATAAGAACGTTGCTCCAACTTTCATGTATATTATATTATGTTATGTTATGTTATGTTATGTTATGTTATGTTATGTTATGTTATGTTATGTTATGTTATGTTATGTTATGTTATGTTATGTTATGTTATGTTATGTTATGTTATGTTATGTTATGTTATGTTATGTTATGTTATGTTATGTTATGTTATGTTATGTTATGTTATGTTATGTTATGTTATGTTATGTTATGTTATGTTATGTTATGTTATATTATATTATATTATATTATATTATATTATATTATATTATATTATATTATATTATATTATATTATATTATATTATATTATATTATATTATATTATATTATATTATATTATATTATATTATATTATATTATATTATATTATATTATAGTTATGTTGTGTGTGTGTGTGTGTGTGTGTGTGTGTGTGTGTGTATGTATGTGTATGTGTATATGTATCTTTATGTGAACGTGTAGATGTATGTGTACATGTATACCAAATATATATATATATATTGTATGTATACATATATATAATATATTTAAATATATATATATACATACATACATACATACATACATACATACATACATACATACATACATACATATATCTAAACGTTCTGGAGTAAGATCTATTTTTTTTCCAGATACAATATACATATTCATCATATTCATATGGAATGGAAATATGTAACGACAATTTCAAATCCCTTTTAAAAGCATGAGAGGATTAAGGTTCGCAACCAACGTATTGACGTTTGGATAGTTTTGTTCATCCCATGTTGCTTCAATTCACGTAGCTGTATTAATGAATACCTAGCTATAGATAATAGGTGATATTCGAGTGCACTACGTGGCTGAATGCTTCCCAGATAAGTCGCGATAGTTGGTCCAAGTGAACAGAATGCCTGTGAGTTAAATGTACTCCCGAGGAAAAAATGTGTGAAGCGGTTTGAGTAGTCCTGCACTACATAACAATTTGTCTTGTTACCTGTTTACTTGAGTGGGAAGATATAGTCTGCGAGTTAAATGCATTAGGAACCGCGCTATAAATATTTTATTACTTTACATTTAATTTTGTTCAGGGAAAGCCATACAGTGTTTGAATAAACAGGTGTATCAGGTTGAAAAGTGAAAAGCTTCGGTCAGTCCTGAGCACCGGTAACCGAGCCTTACAAGAACACAAACACACTTTATCATCTTTCTGTAACGAAGCTGTCCACTAGTCTGACTGTACACCTCACCATCGCCGTCGTTGCGTGTTTCAGGAACCTACCAAGGCCAGTGGTTGCGCGGCATGCGCCACGGCTACGGGGTCCGTCAGAGCGTGCCGTACGGCCTGGCGTCTCACTACCGCTCCAAGGCCCTGCGCACGTCCCTCACGTCGCTGCGCAGCGAGGCGGAGGAGGACCGCATAGTGAAGGAGCGGGACCGTAAGATCGACGAGAGCCGAGGCGGCTTCGTGCTGAAGGCGCGTGGTGATGAGTCTCCATCGGCCAGACGCCGCTCCCTGTTCAACAAGAAGGGCCGCTCGAGTCTGCGCAAGGCCCTCACCCTCGGCCTGAAGTTGCGCAAGCAGAAGAGCACGGGCGACATCCAGGAGTCTCCGCGCCGTCTCACGGGCGGCTCGGTCCGGAGCACCATCAGTAACATCAGCCACGTGAGCGCCGACTCGTCGCAGTCGGCGCTGACGAACGCGTCTGTGTACACGGACGGCAGCAACCTGAGCTTCATCAGCCAGGACGACATCAACGACCCGAACGTGACGGAGACGTACACGGGCGAGTGGAAGAACGACAAGCGGTCGGGCTTCGGCATCAGCGAGCGCTCCGACGGCCTGCGCTACGAGGGCGAGTGGTACAACAACAAGAAGTACGGCTACGGCGTGACGACGCACAAGGACGGGGCGCGCGAGGAGGGCAAGTACAAGAACAACGTGCTCATCTCGTCCGGCAAGAAGAGTCGCCTCTTCCTCATCCGGTCGTCGAAGCTGCGCGAGCAGATTGAGAACGCCGTGACGACGGCGCAACGCGCCGGGCAGATCGCACTGCAGAAGGCCGACATCGCCGTGTCCAGGTGGGTGACGTCATCGTTGTACTGACATGTCTCTCTGTTTCTGTTTCTGTTTCTGTTTCTGTTTCTGTTTCTGTTTCTGTTTCTGTTTCTGTTTCTGTTTCTGTTTCTGTTTCTGTTTCTGTTTCTGTTTCTGTTTCTGTTTCTGTTTCTGTTTCTGTTTCTGTTTCTGTTTCTGTTTCTGTTTCTGTTTCTGTTTCTGTTTCTGTTTCTGTTTCTGTTTCTGTTTCTGTTTCTGTTTCTGTTTCTGTTTCTGTTTCTGTTTCTGTTTCTGTTTCTGTTTCTGTTTCTGACTGTGTCTATATCTGTGTCTGTGTCTGTGTCTGTGTCTGTGTCTGTGTCTGTGTCTGTGTCTGTGTCTGTGTCTGTGTCTGTGTCTGTGTCTGTGTCTGTGTCTGTGTCTGTGTCTGTGTCTGTGTCTGTGTCTGTGTCTGTGTCTGTGTCTGTGTCTGTGTCTGTGTCTGTGTCTGTGTCTGTGTCTGTGTCTGTGTCTGTGTCTGTGTCTGTGTCTGTGTCTGTGTCTGTGTCTGTGTCTGTGTCTCTGTCTCTGTCTCTGTCTCTGTCTCTGTCTCTGTCTCTGTCTCTGTCTCTCTTCTCTGTCTCTCTCTGTCTCTCTCTGTCTCTCTCTGTCTCTCTCTGTCTCTCTCTCTGTCTCTCTCTGTCTCTCTCTCTCTCTCTCTCTCTCTCTGTCTCTCTCTCTGTCTCTCTCTCTGTGTCTGTCTGTCTGTCTGTCTGTCTGTCTCTCTCTTTCTTTGTCTCTCTCTTTCTCTGTCTCTCTCTGTGTCTCTGTCTCTCTGTCTCTCTATCTCTGTATGTCTGTCTGTGTGTGTGTCTGTCTGTATGTATGTCTGTCTGTCTCCCTCTCTCCCTCTCTCTCTCTCTCTCTCTCTCTCTCTGCTGTCCATCGTGCCCGATGATGACATCAGTTTAGGGTTTCGTCCGTTGCCTGCTTTGCTCGTTGGTGAGAGAATAGTCCAGTCTGTGCTTTAGAGCCTCTCCCGCAGTTGACACAGAAGATGATAGGGACAGAAGCACCCGGAAAGCCATGGCGGAGATTGTGATCATGTTGATATTTTTGTGATATCTTTTTCTTCAATATGGTTCTTTCCTCTGTGAATGGCCTGCCTCCACCGTTGTCGATCTTGTGCAAGAGTCTCCCAGTTGTCTACGATGATGTGTGTACATTTAGTCATGATTAGTACGCTGACATGTGTGAATGAAGCTCTAATCTGTTACATTTCTCTGATATCTCTAGGACCCCTTGATCATGCGTTTCCAAACTACTTTTTGTTCCTAAAACTAAGCTCAATATTGGCAAATGTGCTTTCTGCGTAGCTGCGCCCACAATCTGGAATCAACTCCCTATTAAAAATAAATCTTCGTAAAAAATAAAAAACATATTTATTTGAAATTGCTTTCCCATCATAAATTGTCGCCGGTTCCGTGCTCCAGTGACGACGTAGCATCTCCAAAACTGCATGCAGCGATCTCGCTTTTCATTTATTTACAACAACAAACTAAAATTTGAATTGCCGCCAGACGTGACGTAGGTAATACAATTTTAAAATTGTAATCGTTGCACGTAAATCGTCCTTTGACCTCTATTATCGGCGGTTTTGGGAAAGCAAGATGGCGGACAATAGTTTCACTTAATCACGCCCACTTCCTGTCCATGGATATAGTACATCGCAGTAACGTATACGTATCACCCGTGGCCGTTGACACCTTCCTGTCGTTCTGGGTATCCGTTGGGGACGACATGTCATTCTGAATCTCCGTTATCTCCCGTTGAGCAGTTGATAACGTCCTGCCCGTCTGGGTCCGTCTCACGCGCAAGCTTCCAGTTGTCCTGTAGTTGATAATCGACCAGTCTGGTCCTTTCCCTCGACGTAGTCTTCCATTTGTCCAAAGCTAACAGATCATAGAGCTGGTTCTCTTTGAACCGCGCCATCTTGTATTTTGAGGGTGCCTTCACGCGCGTGGGACCAATTTGTTTTGTTCATTATTACGAAACAACATAATTTATTTTTAACACCTTAATACTTTCTAGAAGTTTTGCGAATAAAATAGCTTATGATCACTGAAAAAGGAACATCAATAGGAGACTAAAGTCCTAACTGATGACGTGGTTTGTTTACGTCATAATTAAAATATCTCTTGCTAGAAATGTTGATAACTGTTAAATATACGAATATGTTACATTACTACTGCTATATAGCATGTCTTACGACAAACATTTGTACAAAACTCTACTCTTGTAACATTGAAAGATTGTTTATGCTGTAATTTTTCGTTGAAACAATCCGAGATTGAGCAAGATCTGGGAGCGAGATAGAACTCAATTGGTCCCACCGGAGGACATTTTCAAAACGAGTCCTCCATGTTTAAATCCCACAGTGTGCCAGCTCCCTATCGGACAGTGGTAGTTATGACTTATCTTAACACAAGTCAAGACATCGTCATTTCCGGTGGTCATACTTCAACATCAAGAACAAAGCATCAATGCTACATCAACATAAACCAGCACCTGTGTATCTGTCAGAATAGTGTGTGTTATGCCTGGGTTAACATCGTGACACACAACGTAGAGGAAATAAAAACAAACCGATTCTAGGATGGAAATACATTGTAACATGGATCAACAATCCTAGAACCTAGAAACTGGGAGATGATTAAGAGGAAATTAAATTAATAGACCATGTAAAATGTGTCCTATTTTGTAGGATCATTTATATGGAAAATAAACCGATTTTATCCTCGTTAGTGTATCTTTTAACAATACTATGATGGCCGCTGTTTTCCGTTTCTGTTTGTCTTACCCGGCTATTAAATTAATATATTTAAGGGAAAATATATTTAGAAATATTCGCAATTTCATGTAAGCAATATTCAGTAAACTGGAAAATCATTTAGGGTTCCGACTGTTGTGTTTTGTAGTTATTTACGCCTGGATTAAATTCGAATATTAACGTTAAGATAAAGTTAATCGTGATAAAGAAATGTAAATGTTCCACTAAATTTGCTTAAAGTATTTTATTTCGCTATTGTATTACTTGTACAGCTATCCTTAAATTATTTTTATTGTCATACATAAAAACAAACTGTTAACACTTTCAACCTACCTGTTTTCAAACTCGCGGGAGTAACCAGGCCTCAGCTATAACTCATCTCAAATCACTCACGGTTATAATGGGTCCTCGGCGCCTAATCACTCACATCCTCAGTTATAACTAATCCCCAATCGCTGATCACTCCAAGTCCTCAGCCGCAATAGATCCCCAATCAGAATGATGGCCGGATACGTGTGGACACGCCCACTGCGCATGTTGCACTAGACTTCCGGTTTCTCCATGACGTCATACACTAAGCCTTAATGCTAACGTTACGGCAATCCGTAACCATAGCCAATCCGTATTCTCATACTTCATGTTTATGTGATCTGCAGTCTGTCAGATTGAAATGTTACTGCACTTTCGGCTTCGGTTGATGTTGATAGATGGATTAGACGAACCAGCGGTTTCCCCGGGCGGGTTTATCAAGATTGCGCCTAGGTCAGGACGCCCACATACCGAGTGGACAAGAGAATCATTGGCTACTAGTTATTACACAATCAGTATATAATGTGTTTCTTTCGTCTGACCTATTTTGTTATCTACGAGAAAGAATATTTATTTATATATAATCTAATGTTCCTTCATTAACATTACTTCCAAACTTGTGGTTGGGCCACGTTTCTTTTGTGAGAAAAAACACGTCTATTGAACAATTCTAAATTAAAAGACCGCAAACAGACAAGTAAATAAAGGTGACATAAAATAGAAGTTAATATTTTTATTGTTATAAACTTTTCTATTGATTGCAGCTTTACTCACCTACGGAAAATATAAGAAAAAGACTGCACAACTGCACACCAGTTTAAGCCGGGAACTCACTGAACCGACGGCTGGGCGATAACCGGCCGGCCGGCCGACGCACGAAAATGAAATCGGCCGGGCGTCATGGAAACATCGGGCCGTCGGCCGGTTTGGTCATTTTGGAACTCACAGAACCGGCCGACCGGCCGGCCGTTGTGCGCCCGATGCTACGATTTTTCGAAAACACACAGCCGGCCGATTTTGTAATTTAAGCGTTATTAATTTAAATTCAAATTAGTTTGATTTTTTGTCCATAGAGGGATTCAATATGCTCGCACAGGTGACATACATACAAAAGTTCATCATGGCGGACTCAGAGGATGAATTCATACCGATTTTTATTGCTGCAAGTGCCTCACATAACCGATGCCCGGCCAATGCCACACGACGTCCCACGATGACAGAAACCAGTCCAGATTCAACGATCATATCAATCTGTTTTGAAGTTCGACACTGTGAAATTGTAGGTCAAGATCAAAGCTAAACTAACTAATTCCTGATATACCGGAAAAAAAGAGAATAAACAACTGATTTAACATTATTTAACAAGAATAAGAGTTAACAAGATTGCCACCTATAGAATCAACTCTAGATGGCAGGTGGACAAGGAAGCCCTTTGGCTTATTGAGAGTCCAACCTATCTATCTAAATATACCCCGCCGTTGTTAGGTATATGTCGATTTGTTTTATTTTTAAACATATTAACACTACTAGCACCTACACAATCAGCTGATAATCTGTTCCATTCATTTACTGTTCTTTGTGAAAATGAGAATGTTCTAATATCTAGTCTACACTGCTTCTTTGCTAATGTAACTCCATGTCCTCTAGTCCTTCTCTCTTCCTTAACCGATAAAAAATATTTCTATCAATATTTTCATATCCATTCAATATTTTAAACACATCTGTCTGATCTCCTCTCAGTCTCCTGGTTTCTAGTATTGTTAATCCACATTCTTTATACTTTGAGAGTGTCTTTCACAGTTCTCGATACTATTACTTCAACGGATCACAAGGGTGACGTCACAGAAGGTGTCTTTCACAGTTCTCGATACTATTACTTCAACGGATCACAAGGGTGACGTCACAGAATGTGTCTTTCACAGTTCTCGATACTGTCATTTCAACGGATCTCAAGGGTGACGTCACAGAATGTGTCTTTCACAGTTCTCGATACTATCACTTCGACGGATCACGAAGTGTGACGTCACGGAAGGTGGACGAATCCCACTTCAGTGTTCAACACGTTGGTTGGCATTCTGTCTTGCAATTTCTCGAGACCTCTCCTGTAGACTTTGTCTACGGCATATGAAAACTGTCCCAGTTGCCTAAAAGAAACGTTCCTAGAAATCCGTCTCTCTCTCTGGCTATTTCCGTTGCGGTGCAGCGCAGTCGCTTATAACACCGGCATCTTGCTTAGTTGATATACGACTCTGAAACACGTAAAACGCATGATGCATTGTGGGAGAACGTGGTTCCTAGACCGGTTAAGCCGGTCAGCCAAACACACTTGTGGTATGTATAATTGCACCACCGAAGGATCACGTTAAAATATTATTAACCCATTTATAAATATAATTATCTTTTTATATGCGTCGCCCAGGTGCGGGAGAACCTCCAAGCTGATCCACGATGTTTGATCGCATTTTTATCTTCCTTCTTTACATCCTACCCTATTTCTCTGCCTTCCCAATCCTCCTATCTCAAGCACCCTGCAAACCCTACGAAGGAATACATTTTCTTAGTAAACCACAACGTATTCTGACAAACTTCCTATAGCTCTTTCCTCAAGGTAGCTGGTCTTTACGTCTCTGCCTTCCGTTCGGCGTGTCTCCATTTCGTGTTATTCGGAGGCTGTACTGTTGGCTATGACCATTAGTCACATTACCCGCGTGATTCTGAAGAATAGCGCTAAACGAGTGAGAGAAGGATGTGCCTGAGAGCTCGCGTTATATTCAGCTTTCTAAATGATGTACTTTCGGGCGTTTGCACGAACATACCAGTCTCGGCCTGGGCGTCTCCGTAGACATTCACAACAACGTAGGCTCGGTCGCATTTGTTACTTCCTCTGCTGTAAATTCCCACGAACACCTGGCGACTGTACAAGAGTGCTGCGAAATTTAAAATCACCGGAAAAAGAAACAAATCAAAGAAATGCGTGAATATCTATCACCGGCACCATTCGCGGACAGTTAATCTGGATAAAATAAAACATTGCACCAAATTAGACACGTGTTACTTGAATTAAAAAATACTTCAGTTAATTAGTTCGCATGTTGAAATGTTTTGTTGCAAACTTAAAAAAATTGTTTTTTTTAATGAATCTAAGCCGACCATTGCAAATGGCTACTTTTCAATATTCAGTTGTGTAGTTCCAAGCAAACAATGGCGCAACGTTATCTATGCATGCTTTCTTGGATTGTTGAAATATATTGCAAAACTTCTTATTAAGTAACATCATGCCGAAAATATTTCTCCTCGTACGGTATTTGCCGTAAAACTACGAGTATGTAAACATATTGCTCTGACGTTACATGATCGTTACGCACACTTTTGTAAATGGCAATGGTATTAATGTGTTGATTCGTCATTAAATATTTTGTAAAAACAATCATCTATAATTATTTACAGCCAATGTTACTTGATACACCTATACTAGTGTTACTATTTGTAATAACACTGTATCAAGTAATCAAATAACCAAATAACCAAATAAACTTTTATTCAAATTTTCATTCAATATTAATTATTGCGTGCGTGCGCATGTTTGGAAGAGTGAAACTTTCAATGTGTATTCGTGCGTAACACACCAGTCTGAAAACAGCCGCCTATGACCTCAGCAATAGCAGACTCGCACATAGCGTAGCTGAGAACCTACCTTCGTTGTTCAACTATAGAATGACACATGACACGCCTCCGCGCACACAAATACACCCGCCCAGTATGAAGTGGTAGACCGCTTGCGTGCAACTCTTCACTGTGTACGCCTCCTCTAAGTACAATTTAAGACAAGGGCACTAACATTTGTGTGAACCATAAGCTCGATATTTTGCTCTTTAAAAATTGGTTTCGCTCCTAAGCTGTGTTTTTAAGTTTTAAGTGAACACTGGAACGCCCCACAAGTATATTGTCGTCAATTTGGCGTAGAAATAATGTCCTCATTATGAGCTAGAAATAATGTCCTCGATGATACAGAGGCACAGCCTTTTCCATTGAAAACTACATTTAACACGGGTTTTCATTAATGATCAAGTTCATTATGAGCTCATTAGCTTAGTTAAATAGCCCATGTGACAACCTTCTAGAACTGCACTATTCTGCATGTCGAATAGAAATATCGGCGATTCCTCTGCCGGATACACCGGACACCATCATCCGTCCGCAGCGTCTGTGATCTCTAGCATCCTTGCTCTGCGCTCTGAAACGTGACCTAATTAGTCGCGACGACAACGCATTAATGACACCGGACACGACGGTATAAACAACACGGCGTGCTGACTGACCGTTTGTCTTGTGCCGACGGACGGACGGACGGACGGACGGACGGACGGACGGACGGACGGACGGACGGACGGACGGACGGACGGACGGACGGACGGACGGACGGACGGACGGACGGACGGACGGACGGACGGACGGACGGACGGACGGACGGACGGACGGACGGACGGACGGACGGACGGACGGACGGACGGACGGACGGACGGACGGACGGACGGACGGACGGACGGACGGACGGACGGACGGACGGACGGACGGACGGACGGACGGACGGACGGACGGACGGACGGACGGACGGACGGACGGACGGACGGACGGACGGACGGACGGACGGACGGACGGACGGACGGACGGACGGACGGACGGACGGACGGACGGACGGACGGACGGACGGACGGACGGACGGACGGACGGACGGACGGACGGACGGACGGACGGACGGACGGACGGACGGACGGACGGACGGACGGACGGACGGACGGACGGACGGACGGACGGACGGACGGACGGACGGACGGACGGACGGACGGACGGACGGACGGACGGACGGACGGACGGACGGACGGACGGACGGACGGACGGACGGACGGACGGACGGACGGAGTTACGAGAGCAGCGATTATAGCTGTGTGTAGCTCGGGTGAGGTACGGCCGGAACATCCCTTGTACAACATGTGACAGGAGCGTGCTTCTGCATGATTCATCAGGCGCTGGACGGCGGCAGGCCGGACATTTGTTCGCAGGAGATCGTCAGGTCGACCGGCTTGTGTTCGGTGTCTCACACGGCATGTCCTCAAACGAAGATGTTATCATCATGTGTCGTGTGTCAGATCAGACTCGTGGAAATTACATGTAGCATGGAAGTGAAAGCACGCACGCACGCACGCACGCACGCACGCACGCACGCACACTCACACACACACACACACACACACACACACACACACACACGTGCACCCAAGAACGTTATACGTTGACTCTCAGCTCGCCGTCTAATCACTTTAGTCGTTGCGTTTCAACGGAACTACTTTTCGGCATTGCTTCCTGTTAACCGGTGGCTGTGTACAGTTGCTGATATCTGACCACTCAGTGATGACGATTATCATCTCATAGCAGCCTTTGTCCCAAGTAGTAATGCAATTTAGTTGTTATGTCAACTACACTGACACACATTTTATGTCCCATACTTGCATTGCCCCGTGATACTGCAACACATTTCTGCAACACGGTCTGACTTCTCATAGTAGACACCGACTGATGTAGATTCTCTGCGTTATACCATCAACCATTTTCTGGGTTCATATATATTAACCGGATGTTTGCGCCGAAACCCGTGGCATGCGAACGGAAAATGTTGATTGATAGCAGTGGTGGAAAATACGATTCGTTTGCACTCAATGCTCTAACGTCGCCAGATGGCACCAGCTGTCGGGATTAGAGCCTCGTTCTGATATCTGGGCCAATCATCAGGGTGTGCCGTATGTCCAGGGATGATGCTACAGTTGACAGACACTGTGGACGGGTGATGGTGTCTCAGACATCCGTCCGGGAGGAGCGAAGATCAGCGACTTTCGCCGACCAACCGCACATTTGTTCGACCTGAAATACAGATTGAGAGACACGACAGGGATGCTGACGTTTCTGTAGGCCCCACTGCATCAAAGAACGTTGTTTTTAGAACGCTTAATGTTGATTCATCGGCTTATAAATAAGCACGGTTGTGTTCTATTTCCAGTTGGATTCTTGGAATGCAATGCAAGTTTATGTGCATTTATTACGTTGTCTGCACACAGCGTGATCGCGGCTAGTCTGGCGAACCGTTGTTGTCAAACAGACAAACTGTCGTCGTCGTCGTCGTCGTCGTCGTCGTCGTCGTCGTCGTCGTCGTCGTCGTCGTCGTCGTCGTCGTCGTCGTCGTCGTCGTCGTCGTCGTCGTCGTCGTCGTCGTCGTCGTCGTCGTCGTCGTCGTCGTCGTCGTCGTCGTCGTCGTCGTCGTCGTCGTCGTCGTCGTCGTCGTCGTCGTCGTCGTCGTCGTCGTCGTCGTCGTCGTCGTCGTCGTCGTCGTCGTCGTCGTCGTCGTCGTCGTCGTCGTCGTCGTCGTCGTCGTCGTCGTCGTCGTCGTCGTCGTCGTCGTCGTCGTCGTCGTCGTCGTCGTCGTCGTCGTCGTCGTCGTCGTCGTCGTCGTCGTCGTCGTCGTCGTCGTCGTCGTCGTCGTCGTCGTCGTCGTCGTCGTCGTCGTCGTCGTCGTCGTCGTCGTCGTCGTCGTCGTCGTCGTCGTCGTCGTCGTCGTCGTCGTCGTCGTCGTCGTCGTCGTCGTCGTCGTCGTCGTCGTCGTCGTCGTCGTCGTCGTCGTCGTCGTCGTCGTCGTCGTCGTCGACAGACAGACAGACAGACAGACAGACAGACAGACAGACAGACAGACATACAGACAGAGCGAGGGGGAGCGTGAGAGGGAGGAGTGAGAGAGGACAGAGAGGGAAGTAGCAATAGATTGCAAGGCAGCAAACACGCGCGCGAAATAGATTTAATGGTCTGCCGACAAACAGATATATTAACAACTGCCAGATACACCTGTACCCATAAATCCATACCGCAGGTGCCTAATGCACCTGACCAGAACGATCGTACAAGCCTCGTGGGCCGACGCAAACAGGTGCGTGTAGCCACGAGCCCGACGACTATGTGGGATCACGCCCTACGCAGCGGCGGGCGGGTCGAGGAGGCTCAGACGACCAGAACATTCCTTACACATCGCGGGGGCGGTCTATTTAAGACTACACCTCTCTCGGCCGTGTTGTTCTACTTGTATGTCACATGTGAAATGCCTAGAAAGTCAGCGACTCGGTCAACTCCACCGTATCCAGATACATGTTTACATACTTTCTGCCCGTTACGCCCTCTGGCGTTTAGGGCAGCGACGAAATTCCTACACCTCTCCGCCTGTGCGTGTCTGGGCATTCACTGTGTGGATCACAGTTGAGGTTTATTTCTTTCATTTCCGCGTCCTCTCTTCTCCTCTAGGTTATGTTCGGCGTCCACGTTTTCGTTTCCTTCTAGCGTCCACCACAGGGCTGATTTGGTATGCGATGGTGAATGTATCTATGCGACTGACATGTCCAATCAACTTCCATACTTTTCTTTGTATGGTGATGGGCATATCTTCTGGGTTTTTTGGCAACCAACTCCTGGTTCTTGGCCAGAATATTCTGAGGATTTGTCCAAGGTAGGCCTTGTGAAAGATGGACAGATCGGCTATATCTTATTCCGTCATTCTCCCAGTTCCCGTCCCGTGCCATAACGTCGTCCCGTGCTATAACGTCGTCCCGTGCTATAACGTCGTCCCGTGCTATAACGTTGTCCCGTGCTATAACGTCGTCTCGTGCTATAACATCGTCCCGTGCTATAACGTCGTCCCGTGCTATAACGTCGACCCATGCTATAACGTCGTCCCGTGCTATAACGTCGTCCCGTGCTATAACATCGTCCCGTGCTATAACGTCGTCCCGTGCTATAACGTCGACCCATGCTATAACGTTGTCCAGTGCTATAACATCCTGTGCTATAACGTCGTCCCGTGCTATAACGTTGTCCAGTGCTATAACGTCCTGTGCTATTACGTCGTCCCGTGCTATAACGTTGTCCTGTGCTATAACGTCCCGTGCTATAACGTCGTCCCGTGCTAAAACGTCGTCCTGTGCTGTAACGTCGTCCCGTGCTATAACGTCGTCCCGTGCTATAACGTCATCCCGTGCTATAACGTCGTCCCGTGCTATAACGTTGTCCCATGCCATAACGTCGTCTCGCGCTATAACGTCGTCCCGTGCTATAACGTCGTCCCGTGCTATAACATCGTCCCGTGCTATAACGTCGTCTCGTGTTATAACGTCGTCCCGTGCTATACCGACGTCCCGTGCTATAACGTTGTCCAGTGCTATAACATCCTGTGCTATAACGTCGTCCCGTGCTATAACGTTGTCCAGTGCTATAACGTCCTGTGATATTACGTCGTCCCGTGCTATACCGTTGTACTGTGCTATGACGTCCCGTGCTATAACGTCGTCCCGTGCTAAAACGTCGTCCTGTGCTATAACATCGTCCCGTGCTGTAACGTCGTCCCGTGCTACCGTGCTATAACGTTGACAACACGCGACTCTGGCGGTACATTCTGAACGTTGCACACTACTGTGCTGATCTCCAAACAGCAGGTAAACAAGTGGCGATATTCCGTGCCTTATTCAGTACGGTGCGGTTGCATTCGACGGATCCTCCATTTGGGCTAATGACATTTTCTTCACAGTCAATATATTTTTATTTATTTACATCCAAATGACGTTGCACAAAACGAACACCGACGATCGCGCGTAGATTGTAGATGGTGTTATGCAATATTTATCCCGGGTAATGTCAAGCTCGTATTTATTATATTCGCTTTTGCGTTTCCTTTTCGTTGACACACGAGTGCTTACCCTGGCAGGTAACAACGTATAACCAATCAAAACTGATTGGTTATATTGCATTCAGATGTCAGATCGCAAGAAGGATATTGATATACTAGAAAGAGTACAAAGGAGAGCAACCAAAATTATACCAAAACTCAGGAATAATAATTATGAAATGCGTCTAAAAGAATGTGGATTAATAACACTAGAAACCAGGAGATTGAGAGGAGATCAAATAGAAGTGTTTAAAATATTGAATGGGTATGGAAATATTGACAGAAATATTTTTTCTCAGTTAAGGAAGAGAGAAGGACTAGAGGATATGGAGTTAAGTTAGCAAAGAAGCAGTGTAGACTTGATATTAGAAAATTCTCATTTTAACAAAGAACAGTAAATGAATGGAACAGATTATCAACTGATTGTGTAGGTGCTAGTAGTGTTAATATGTTTAAAAATAAAATCGACATATGCCTAAGAAGGGCTGGGTACATTTAAATAGATAGGTTGGACTCTCGATAAGCCAAAGGGCTTCCTTGTCCACCTGCCATCTAGAGTTGATTCTCTAGGTGACAATCTTGTTAAATCTCTTGTTAAAATGTCCTTTATCTTACATTGCATTATCATACAACAACTCAGAGTAATCACAAAACGTTTAGCAAATGTCACATGGAGATAATCTCGCTCTCTGGCGAAGTAGGTTGATACGCTACGAAAAGAATGTTTGCCCACAGACAACACCGTGTAAATGCAAGTATATAAATAGTAAGTATATACCGCCGACGAGAGGCATAGTCCGTGTTGATGCTTGGAGCCAGCAGCGAACATTGCATACTTCTCTTTAAATAGCAACACGTCATCAACACGTACGTGCTGTGTACAAGAGTAGGTCCAAACGCAGATGAATACAACCACAGTACTATAGAAACAGCATAACACAGGTTTACACTGCGCCCACTAAATCATTTCAGGCACATTCTGCTTTCTGTTGGCAGATGTCTGTCAATCATAATATTATCGAGATGCTATCAGTGATAAATAATGAACACTATTGCTTCGGCAAACGAGTGTCATCATGGCATATTCTAGCCCATTACCCATCAAGGCTGGATCGTCGTATCGTAATTGTCAGATCTTTACCCGATGGATACTTTCGGCTCTACGCACAAATAGCCAATTATGATTCGGAATGGTTCGTTTATGCCCTAGTGGGCAGGCATATGCAAGTTAACGTTCTTACGATGTCATAGACATGGGTGTCAGATAATAATCGTCAGACTGACATTACCCAGGGGTGTCAGCCCTTCGTCAAGAGGTGTCAAAGCTTCATCCAGGCATGTCAAAGCTTCATCCAGGGATGTCAAACTTTCATCCAGGAGTGTCAAACGTTCATCCATAGATTTCAAACCTCATCCAGGGGTGTCAAACCGTTATCCAGGGATGTCAAACCTTCATCCAGGGGTGTCAATCGTTCATCTAGGGATGTCAAATCTCATCTAGGGATATCAAACCTTCATCCAGGTATGTCAGACCTTCATCCAGGGATGTCAAACCTTCAACCTTCATCTAAGAATGTCAAACTTTCATCCAGGCGTGTCAAACGTTCATCCATGGATGTCAGACCTCACCCGGGGATGTCAAACATTCGCCCTGAGGCGCAGCTTCCCAACGGTGCCAGACTTTTGTTGTTATTACGGTTGGACCGCGCGAAATGTCCTTGTCCGTCTTGCCCTGTAAACTCACGCATTATCCCACGTTTCTGTCCGCAGGATGGCGAACGCCCGCAACAAGTCCGAGCTGGCTGACCGCGCGTCGGACAAGGCGAAGCAGGACTCGGACATCGCTCGACTGAAGGCCAAAGAGTACGCGCCGGAATTCCACCAGCCAGGTAAGTCCGCCATCTGGACAGATCGAAACCTAACGCTCGCTCGTAAGCACACGCCG
>OZ024862.1:38553674-38561174 GCA_964017155.1 Oasisia sp. SBJ-2009 | reverse complement strand
TCACGTCACTACAAACATCTAACGCTGCCTAGACTTTCCCAGCCGCCGCTCTGTCCAAGTCGTATCCTTGACCGCCGCCGGTACGACGTTGATTGACTACACAAACAATTCTTAATTAATGCACTCTTTCAACAGGAGGAGACTGTAACCGATGTTGTTGTCGCTGGCTATTTCCATCGACGACCAGACGTATAATTATAGTTGGCAACAAATCCGACCGACATTTATAGAGAGCCAAGCCGCGTTCCTAGACCTCGTTAAAATATGGACAAACAAGAACATCTAAGACAAAACCAAGGACACGTTTGCAATTTCAATCCTGCGCCGCGCCTGAAACAAAGTACACAACCTTGAGAAAACATGCTAAATCGATTACTTGTTTCCACTCCAAGGGCCTAGACTATACGCTGCACGTCACGAAGTATCTAGTTCGTTTCCAACATCGGGTACAATCTGATGATTTACAACATATAATGATATATATTATGTGGTGGTGATAAAACTCTTAAGGCCTTACAAAGTATCGTACTTAAGTAAATATATCGACATCAAAATAGATTACACTGGCACTGAAGACAGCCGTAGTGTTCCAACTTGGCGCTGAAGACAGTAGCAACAGCGGTCTGACTCTCTCCTCTGTCCAAGTTGTGTCCTTTCTAAAGCGGCATGTTGACGAACATCAAGTCATCTCAGTTCCCTCTCTTCCCTCCGTCGACGACGTTGTCGTCATACCGGGACGAGTGGGAAGAGGAAGATCCTCTGGTGACAGCCCGTGGGATGTTGTGGCAGGTGGCGCATTACTGGACGTGACAGCTCACGAGACGGGGGAATCAAGTAGGCAGATGGGAGACAAGAGAAAGAGAGAGGAGGAGGGGAAGGGATAAAGAGGGGTGTAAGAGCGATGAAATGATGGAGGGTGGGAGAAGGGAGGGGGGAGGGAGAGAGGGAGAGAGGGAGAGAGGGAGAGAGGGAGAGAGGGAGAGAGGGAGAGAGGGAGAGAGGGAGAGAGGGAGAGAGGGAGAGAGGGAGAGAGGGAGAGAGGGGAGAGTGAGAGAGGGAGAGTAAGAGAGGGAGGGATGGAGAGAGGGAGGGAGAGAGGGAGAGAAGGAGAGACGGGGAGATGGAGAGAAGGCGAGAAGGAGAGAGGGAGAGAGTGAGCCGGGGAGAGAGGGAGAGAGGGGTGGAGGGAGGGAGGGAGGGAGGGAGGGAGGGAGGGAGGGAGGGAGGGAGGGAGGGAGGGAGGGAGGGAGGGAGGGAGGGAGGGAGGGGGGAGGGAGGGTGGGAGGAACAGACAGACAAACAATGATTTTTAACATATATTGCGAACCCAACATACATAACAGAGTACAACTGATAATCTTATAGAACCTGTAGGTTCGTAAAGGCATGACAACAGAGAGACGAGAGCAGGGTGTGTCCCGTCTGTACGTACATAGACCGCGGACACGACAACGTCCGTCTCCTGTTGCTGCCGACAGCCGCCGCCGGTCCTCTCTCGCAGACGGCGCGATATGACACCGGCGCAACGTCGCCACAACGTCGGAGCAACGTCGCACGACGACGAATATTAATATAACAACGGGCGTGAATAATTGCTTCGGGATAACGTCAACTCGGTAATGGTGTCGTATGCGACTCGCGGTACCTCGATGTCGCCGTTGTCCTGGTTACCGATCGTCCTCGTATCTCCGTCGTCTGACCTGGGCCTTGGCGCGGCCGGCCGGTCGGTCGCCGGGCTCACACGGCGTTGTCCCCGTGCGTGCGTGTTTGTGGCTGCGTGCGTCCTATCAGCGGAAGTAATGCACGCACGAATCAGTCGTGGATCAACACGGCGTAATCGCATTGCCTACCAGAGCCCCTAGTGCGCTGTAGGTAGTGCGAGATTGGCGAGAGATTTAGAGGTGGACTTTTCGTGAGATGCGGACCCGGATCCGATGGCGGTGGGTCGGCGGGTGATCCGCAGATTCCGCTAACTGCGATGTCCGCACGCCTTGGTCCACTGCACTGCCACCGGATCGATAATGGACACTGTTATTACTCCCTTCGTTCATAATACTCTACCACGAGATTGTAAACCGTCGACGGCCAGGAACTGCGACAAATCTGCGGATCCGCGGAATTGCTTCTCCGAACAATTCGCTGTCTTGCAGATTGCGTCGGATCGTATATAGTGAAAACCACGATTGCTTTATTTGAGTAGATCTCTTGTAAATGTCAACACTGATACCATTAAACAAAACATGTTGTGATAGTTGAGTGTATAACCTTGTCGTGGGTCGTGACCAATCATTGCTACCTTGTATATATACGACACGATCGATTATGAGTGTTCAATTAGGTCGCATAATGCGTGCAAACTTGGAGTTCAAAATAGATTCGCGTAATTATATATATATATATATATATATATATATGTGTGTGTGTGTGTGTGTGTGTGTGTGTGTGTGTGTGTGTGTGTGTGTGTGTGTGTGTGTGTGTGTGTGTGTGTGTGTGTGTGTGTGTGTGTGTGTGTGTGTGTGTGTGTGTGTGTGTGTGTGTGTGTGTGTGTGTGTGTGTGTGTGTTACGGGTATCTGCTGGGAATTTAAGATGAGTCTGTAAAATGTCATATAGAGTATGTTGTTCAAGCCCGCAATCTTGGTAAATCTGCGCGTGAGCGTAGACAGGTAGACGGGTAGACGGGTAGCCGGGTAGACGGGTAGACGGGTAGACGGGTAGACGGGTAGACGGGTAGACGGGTAGACGGGTAGACCGGTAGACCGGTAGACCGGTAGACCGGTAGACAGGAAGACGGGTAGACGGGTAGACGGGTAGACGGGTAGACGGGTAGACGGGTAGACGGGTAGACGGGTAGACGGGTAGACGGGTAGACGGGTAGACCGGTAGACCGGTAGACAGGTAGACAGGTAGACAGGAAGACAGGTAGACAGGTAGACAGGTAGACAGGTAGACCGGCACACAGGTAGACAGGTAGACAGGTAGACAGGTAGACGGGTAGACAGGTAGACAGGTAGACAGGTAGACAGGTAGACAGGTAGACAGGTAGACAGGTAGACAGGTAGACAGGTAGACAGGTAGACAGGTAGACAGGTAGACAGATAGACAGGTAGACAGGTAGACAGGTAGACAGTCACTTCGTTCTTGCTGTTGTGTGGTGTGTGTTGCTCTCACTGACCCTGTGTCTTGCGTCCACCCACAGGCACGGACATGATGCGCAAGCGCCTGCAGGAGAACGACGGTCAGGCGGACGTCAGCCACCTGACCCCGATGTCCAACCACAATCCACACCATCGCTCGCGGTCCGTCATGGACCACACGAAGCCCGGCTACGAGTCGGAGGCGAACGCGACGATGTCGCCGATGGACATGGCGGGCAGTTCCAGCCGCCTGGGTGGTCAGCCGTACGAAGCTGACCGGTCGAGTCAGTCTCGCCTGACGCCCAACCACGTCGGGGGACTTGGTGGTGGCGGCCCTGGCCCGGGGTACGGCTTCGTCGAGGAGCCGACCCAACGCTTCTCCGACCTGCTCAACTCGACCGTTGTGAGCGACCACTTCGACCAGTACGGCAACCTGAAGGAAGACACGATCGGACGCGACATCGGCTACCGAGACCGACGTCCGAGTCGCAACGCCGCCGTCAACTTTGACGACGGCCGACAAGCGAACGCCAACACGGCGACGCCGATCGTCCTGCCGTCGTCGGCCAGCGTCCAGCCGCAGTACATTTCGACATCTCCCGCCGGCGTCGGCGACCACACGGTCGACGACTCCGAGTGCTCGGCGTCGCGGCCGCTGTCGCGTCGCAAGACGCTACCGAGCATCATCAAGCGGAGCGAGTCGTACAAGTGCATCGCTCCTCTCCCGGAAGAGGCTACAACGAGTCAACACGCGCTGAACGCGCGCTCCGGAGACACGTACGTCATCGAGAACGGCATCCGGAAGCGCGTCAAGGCCGAGGTGTACTCGCAGCCGCCCCGGCAACCGGAACCGACGTCGTCGTCCGAGAGCATCGACAAGCTGCGCGCGCTGCCGAAGCGCTACCGGATGGAGAAGGCGTCGGCGCATGCGCTAAGCAGCAAGGGCCCGCGCGGCAGTCTGCCGGACGTGTCGCAGTGCGTCGAGATGCAGAAGAACGTGATGCCGCGAGAGGAGGTGGCGAAGCTGAGCGCGCAGCGACGGGAGGAACTACGGCTACAGAGGGAGCGGGAGAGGCTTAGGAAAAACAGGGAGATCGTACTTAGTTTGGCCGACCTGAAGGTACGTGTCACGTGGAAATGTCACGTAGAAATATCAATATCACGTAGACACATCACGGTCACGTAGAAATGTCAATGTCACGTAGAAATGTCAATGTCACGTACCAATGTCAATGTCACGTAGAAATTTCATGTAAGCTGTGGTGCTTCGTAATGCTAAACCGTTCCTTTTCTTGTTCGTCTTATGGCGATGTGTGTATTAGAAGAATTAAGCACTGCTTAGATGCATTAAAATGCGTACAACTCGTTCAGGACCTGAAACACAAGCGTGATATTCCATTTTGATGTTTGGGCTGGTAATGACTGTTTTTGGGAAATGTGAACTCATAACGTGACTTGTTACGTTATAATATTGTTTGCAATTTAATTGCATTCTTTTGGTGAATAGATAGTTAAAAACAACGCCAGCGTCGTGAAATTGTGATTGTATATACATATGGTTGTGTCGAAAGATGAAAAATTCCAATCAAAGCAAACTAATGTAATTATCTAGCAACGATTTTATCTTTATGATATTATTATATATAATTTGCCACCATTTGATTTGTACGATTTGAATGTTATGTATAGAATTTGAATATTTAAAATGTTTGTCTCACTGACACTTTCCGTCGTTTGCAGGACTGGTGTCAACAGCGTCAGCTGCTCATGCTTGTCATAGCGCTCAATGTCAGCCTGGCGACCGTCTTCTTCAACATCCTGCAGTGAGCAGCGCCCCCTGTTGAACACTGGCGACACCAACACGGACGGCGAGGCCCCGTCCAAGAGCAAGAGCCGGCGGTCCTAGAGTGGGCTCCACCCTCTTCGTGCCCACCCGTCGGCGGCACGGAGCGTTGTTGCGTGAGGATGTCGGACGTGGGATGTGACGAGTACGCGGGCTCGTGGCCCGTAGCGGAGTGAGACAACAACAACCGCGGGTTTTAATCGCGTACGTGAGCGGTGACTGACTACGACATCCTAGCAACGATCTTGTCGGTTCGCTCTGCAGCGATGACAGCCCAGCCCATCCGTACCGCTGCGTTGCGATGGCTGGCTCGTCGGCCCGACGAATTTTCCAACCGGGTGAACCTGATTGAAGAGCTTTCCACTTCACTGTCTCGTCCACGCAATGTCGTACGGCGAGTATCATCGACTTGTGAACGGTTACCGGGTTCGCAAACGCGTGTGTTCCAAGTGCAGTGTCCGTTGAGCCCACGACATAGTTCAGACGCCTGACTCAGAAGTCGGCAATGAACATTAGTAATTTTGCCGTTTAATCGTATGAGTTGTGTGATAAAACCGCTCGCTTAGGTAACACGACATCCCACTCAGGTGATTAGACCGACCCGCCGATCCAGTGCCTGGCACCTGATAACACCGTTATAGCATTCATAATGTGTCGAGAGTTTTTCCTAATTTCCTACCTGTCAAACGAATTAACGCAACCGAAACGAAGATTACAAATGGCACACGGAAACATGTCCGTTGGTATTTTACTTTTCAGAACAGGCCAACACCAAAGTTGAGACACCTCGGTAGCGGTGGCGAAAACATGCCAAAAGCAATGCATTACCTACGACAGAACGGAGCCGTGACGTAAACGTGCGTTTATCACACGCGTTGTTAATTATTGGCCGATTCCAGGAGGTTCAAACGGCTCAAACACTGCGACTATGACGTCAGACGGAGCCCGTTGTCATGTTTATAAATTGCACATTTGTGGCCTGGTTAATAGCCAATCAGCGGCGATAACCGTTTTGTCGATTGCAACTCTTTTGGCGGTGGCAATACCTTGTGTGATGCGACAGGACGGAGGCAGGGTTCGGATTCGGTAAACGACGAGGTCAGTCGATGGTTAATACGGTACGGCAGAGCGGACGATCACCCGAGTGAACGGTCGTGTCCCTTCCCCGGCGATCCCGTCACGTTTCACGATCACGAGTGAACGTGGTGTGGTGTTCACTGACCTACGAAAAGGATACATAATGATGTTCATATGCACAGCGTATATGTCTATGGTGCTCCGTCGGCTGCTTGTGAATCGCTACGGTCGTAATGTACTTGTATATTAATAACCCTATATTTAACGTTGATTGTCTGTTCCCCGTGTATTGGTTGAGCTAAGTTGCCCCAATTGTTTGTTTTTCAACGCCGTTGGTGCTGTTTCAGGTAATCATCACGTTTTGAGTTACTAACCGAGGCTTACGCTAAGTCCCCAGGTGTGTCCTTCGGAGTTGAAATGTTTGACGACGTATCAGGATAAACTAGTGACGTCATGAATATACGTGACGTCACAGACACGGTCGCAACTATTCAAGCGAGCGGCAATGGGACTTGGGCTGTCAGAAATCCATTCCATAGTATGGCGATCGTAACTGGTATTTGCTGGATTGCCCGCATCCATCACAACATTGTTCGCGAGACAGGGCTTGATTACTCACTCTCCGTGGTTCATCGATAGGTTTCATCTCCTACTTACAATGACTTGCATTTATTATTTATTTACGCAAGTGTACGTTTGTTGAGATCGTGTACGTTTGTTATGACCCTGCTTGTCTGTAACGGTTGGCTGGCTGGCTGGCTGGTTGACTGGTTGATTGGTTGGTTGGTTGGTTGGTTGGTTGGTTGGTTGGTTGGTTGGTTGGTTGGTTGGTTGGTTGGTTGGTTGGTTGGTTGGTTGGTTGGTTGGTTGGTTGGTTGGTTACCACCAAGAGTCGTTCAAGCTGTTTCCCTCGGCAGTCCTGTTAACATTTGTTTTAAAGCAGGCCTCTGTCGGTGCACCACAATGCATGCTAGCCTCACCCGTGTGTTTGACGTTACACATTTGTATATTTTTTCTACACTTTGTGGACATTTCGCGACGAAATACCTTCCACATTAATAGCGCTAAACATGACACGTGACAAATTGTCAGGCACCTGATAAGAACACTTTCACAAAACCGTATAATCAGAAAAAGAATCGCAAAGGCGAAGAAAGCGTAGCACTATATTATCGCTCATATGATTGATTTCTTTTATACAGACCATGTTATCACGTATTCGTGAACACGTTACAGTTTCCTTGATAGTTAATCCTACTCAGAACTCGTTTAGTTGTATTTTATTTTAAGATTTGTATTTTATTTTAAGAGTAACATTGGAAACATGCTGCTCGTTGTTTTGTGTGAATTGTATTTATTTTAATTAATTGAAACATTAAATTAATTGGTGTACAGAATTTTATTGACTTACGTCACCTTTACATAGGTGACATATTGAAACACGT
>OZ024862.1:38456174-38546174 GCA_964017155.1 Oasisia sp. SBJ-2009 | reverse complement strand
AGAGCCACACACGCACGGACCAATGCACGCACGCACGCATGCACGCACGCATGCACGCGCGCGCATATGCACACATGCACAAACATACCCGGCGGAAACGCACATTTATGGCAAAACGACAGTAAAAATGGCAACAATTACGTTTTTGTCGACATAGCACTTTCGCACGATGTCAGTCTATGTTTGACGGCAACTCTTTACTTCCGGGTCCTGTCTACCGGCAAGGGACGAAACCGCAGTGCAAGTGAACCAGGTTAGCTGCAGCGTTATACAAAGCAGCACCGAGTCCCCGCCTGGGGCAGTCCCAATGCCGCTGGGGCGGCGAATGCTGCACGAGTTAGTACTGGATCTTCCTGAACGGAACTAATTGGGTATATTGATCATTTTTACCCACCTCAATCCTTGTCATCAGAGAAGTCGGAAGTTGATTGGGAAATATGAAGTTTACTAGTGAACGTCACTACTCTTTGTATGTAATTTTATTACACGGTGAAAGCTATGGAAGTTGGCTCGTTGAGAAAGTATATAAGACGACACGTTCCCACTGGTCATCACTGCGAGTACTCTCACTGCGATCGACACTGCGCCTTTGGAGGAGAACTTCACCTTTCCTTGCGACAAACGCAGCACCTTTGGAAGAAACCCTGCAGAACAACAAGGGAAACTCATGATGTCTTCTCAGGAAAACGCCAGAAGTTTGCACAGCGTCATGAAGGTAAGCTTCGTTTTGTCGACTATGTATTAATATTACAAACTGTAACAATAGCGTGGAGTAACGTCTTGTGTATTCAGAAAGCCTTCGACAACATCATGAAACTAAACCGTGTATGAGACTTGTGGAGAGAGAAGTCATATGTCGCTTGTTACGTTTGTGTTCAATGACCATGAACCAGTCGAATTCGGTTGAGCGATGGAGTTTAAGCGAAAACCCGGCTAACCATGCGCGATTAATATTTCTGTAAAAGTGCCTGTCGATTATCTAAAGATAGTCAAGATAATTTAACGCATGCTTTAATTTACGGCATGCTACATAAGGAAACCTTGTCTAATAAAATTTACTTCATTTATAAAAACAAGTGGAGTTGTTTCAGTTACAGGTTCATATAATACAATTACTTACGTCGGACAGTTAATCTAGATGTTACTAATTTGTATTAGTGTTGAGAATGACCCTACATAGAATTTTTTATTTATAGATCCAAACTGTATATACTGCATGTTACGAGTTTAGAAAATGTTCTGTGAGGTATTGCTAAAATCTATTGTGTGTTGCTATAAATGGGCCTGCCCTATGTTGTTGCATTGCTAATTCGCTTCAAGCATATCCATTTCACCTTTTACTAAAAATCGATTCATTATTTAAACATGACACCTGTATTGTGAACATTGAAAAGCGTATTTGTGCTTGAATTTACACTCATCTATCCTGTCTTCCTTCAGGTGGTTGCTTTGGTGGTCCTCGTGACGTTGCCTTGTGTGCTCTCCGCACCCACTAACAACGGCAAATGCAAGAACCAGACGAAGGACGAAATTCACCAGAAGTGGCTCTCTATCCAGTCATCGAGAGAACCCCACGAGTCGATCTATATCACTCCGCCGTTCACCAGCTTCATCCGGGACCTCCGGCCAACAGAAGGAGACGATAAACACTATCCCGGCGACAACCAGGAGTGTCCATCGAAGCCGGCCAGTGACACCTCGCCCGTGCAGGACCGCTCCAACTGCCCGTGGTACCACGTCGTCAACAAAGACGAGGCGCGCTACCCCGATTTCCTGACGGAAGCCCGCTGTAGGTGCACCGGTTGCATTGGCGTTGACGGTCTTAGTCAGTGCGAACCCGTCTACTATAACATACACGTTCTACGTCAGACGGGCCAATGTGACGACGATGGGTTCCACAAGTGGGAGTCCGGCTGGGTGAAGATCTCTGTCGGCTGTACGTGCGCACGCAAGCCGACAGTCTGAACTGTGTCGCTGTGAATGCCAGTGGTGGTCAATACTGACGAATGCCGAACAGTATTATCGACACAACGATCTCATTAATAATATGTATGCATGTAAACATAATAATAATTATTATTTTAATTTATTTTGTACTAGACCATCTTACCTCTTTTGAACTAATGTGTGTATGTATATATGTATGTATTTATGTATGGGTGTATGTATATACGTATGTATGTATTCATGTGTGCGTGTGTGCGGAAGAACGAACGTGCGATTTATAACATAATTTGTGTATATTACATGAACATAGAATATTGCTACGTTTGTAAATGTAGCGCTATTTCTTATTTATTCGCGACTATTATACAGAGTGAAAGCTCACTATTGTATCTAACCTCAATTTATGTTGAACTGTACTAGGACCTAAATCAAAACAATGTTGTTGCAGTTGAAATATCTCATGGTGTTGTGATATTATATGTTAATAAACACCCGATTCATTATATGGTTCGTGTCTGCTGTCTGGCATAATTTACACGGATATAATATATTATTAAATACGGAATGTTTTCTTACTTCCTACATTGTTTTATATCAGGTTGTTTGACAAACATTCATAACACGTTTCACTATATGCGTGAGTGAAGTGCCAGACAATGTGCGTAACATTCAAGAGATAAGAAGAAACCCTGCTAAAAATAGTCTGACAACGAAAGAGATCGGATGTTAGATGTATACTTAGCTACTCACCATTAAGAGTTCTGTTTCACACACCACATAACAACGTCTCCACGGACGGCCACACGACCACACGAAAACATACACAGGTATATATATATATATATATATATATATATATATATATATATATATATATATATCTCTCCGGATACAAACACTCATCAAACCACAATATATTGCAAGCCTAAAGGACAAACATAAATCAGTTAATACCTACAAAGGAAGTCACTTGTGAGCCTGTTCAGACGATGGTCACCTTCTGCATTCCCGACGTTCTGCAAATTACAGCGCGGCCATTCACAGTTGATGTTAGACTGACTACTGAGACACCTGTTTTTATGCATATATTGACATACAGCTTTACAGATAGCGTGTCTGTAATGGAGGGATTGCCACGGCCCGAAAACAAACAGCTAAGAGGCCAGTCATACAAATTCCACGATAGGTTTCCATGATAAGCACACCTTTCATGACAACCTCTAAGTCTTGTTCCTAGCATACAATGTATCTCCATCTCCTACACCATGTCTCATAATTAATAGACACGGAATGGTTATAAATATTGACTGATTGGACAAAAATTACAAGATTGACGTGATAAAGCCGTCAGTTGGTGGTTGTACAGAGAATGGCAAAGGTATTCTTGTCACACGGTCAAGTTCCCGTTTGAAAAAAGAGAGAAAAACCTTCACATCTTGGCAAATTGTTTTCCCAAACTGTCCGTCACTAGCGCGCAACCGTCACGCATCACCGCGCACAGTAAAATATGGGCTTAATCACTATCGCTCTATATTCACCCAACGCAACGTCAATTCCCAAAACGAACACAGTAATACATTTTATTATGTTCAGATTTACATTTCGTTTAAAAACCTCTATACTTCCCATTTTATGACCCCAATAATTAAGTGAGACGGGGCAACTTATGGCAAATCATCATTCTTATAATTTCAAGTCCGGAAGAGCCAGTATTGGCATCCTATCGGAATTTCAGAACCAACGCCTACGTCACTTGACAACGTTACACGTAACTTTGCAACAAAAGCACATAAATCGACGTTGCGTTGTGCAACGTAACTTTTATGCAAGGATTGGTACGCTTTTTTATCATTCAGCCAAACAGGGAACACCGAACATGACCGACGCGTGACGTATTAAAGCAGCCGGATATGGAACAATGATGCCCGGGCGTTGTACTTCTGGAAATGAGATATAACTTGTTGATCGGTGTTAAAACTTTCTGTTGCAAAATACCGTGTAATGGCATTAAGGATTCATTCCTGTGACATATAAGAAGTAATAGAGACACTTACACACACTATCAAAATACGTTTCAACACAGCATTAAGATACATATCATGGTTATTTAATAATTTAAATTGCCCTTAATACCCCAACATGCTAATTATGGGGGTTGGAACCGCTGTGACTACCACACATTTATGGGCCTCAATATAGGTTTAGCCCCCAAAGTTTTGATTCACCTCAAGGTGGGCGAAGTTAGGGTTTTTATTTAGCCTTATGGTGGTGAGAGGAACTGTTTTGATAAGAGTCACTCCCCGATATCCACGCCGTAGTAAATCATGTGTCAGTTACATAGTTCCATTTACATAGTGGTCTCCCTAAAGTGCGTTTAGAGGATTACATAAGGAGAAATTTGTGGGGGGATCCAGTGGAATGGAGAAAGAAAGGGGAAGTTGCGAGGGGGGAGATGGTTGTTGCAAATAATCATATATTACAACAACGAGTATTGGACGATCAGTATGCAGCCAATTACACCCTTTAACATGATAAACTACTGTTTATCTGAACGGTATTTTTCGTGCGCGATCACGTTGTGGCAGTATACTAAAATGAAATAGACCTCCAGGCCCTGCACACAGATTTGATCAGTTCTGAGTACGTCGGGGGCAAGAGGTCAAGACTCTTAGTGTGTGCAGCGGCGCGTGACGGTTAGTGTGTGCAGCGGCGCGTGACGGCGGCGCACAGGTGACGGGAGTTATTGAAATAAAACTTCTGCTATGATGTGTGGGATTTCTAAAGTTGAACTAAATTCTGTCATAATGCCAAGCTATGTGGGTATTCCAAAATTGATGTCAAATATGTCATACACATAGTAATACATGCAGTGTTGTACGCCGTATTGCAATGCATTTTGGCAGTGCACAATTATATACATCCTGTTGTTTGGTGGTTGCATATTATACTTTCATATGTCCGCTGCTTCCTGTGTGAGATGTATGTTAGGGGATTCTTAGTGTAATTACAAAATATTCAGCATCGCTGCCTCTGCGAATTTTCCGATAGTTCCGATAACAACTGTCATGATTTGTATTGGCCAACCACAAGTTGACGACTTTATCTTGTCAATCTTATCACTCCTGACCACTCAACCGCGACCAGACATGCTGAAGTGTCTGGATCTGAGTAAGGGACGCATCAGGTACTGGGCTGGCAATGACCAGGAAGGAAAACATTTAAATTTAAAGTTTGATTGCCAGAATTGGGGAATCCCACATAACATAATACACAACGTGCACCGAAACGCACGCGTGTTTGCGCAGATAAGCGCACATCAGTGCGCGCAGACAAGCATGCACACGCACACACGCGCACACATGCACACACACACACACATTTTTCTTTCTCTTTCTTTCTCCCAGATACTGGACGGGGCCCTTTGCTGGGCGTTTAAAGTCCAATGAGAATTTGTGAGTCCACTACAGGTTACACATTTACCCCCTTTGTGGGATATTTTACTTCCCCTGGCATAGACACCAGATAGAAGGGACCACCGGCTTTTAGTGTCTCTTCCGAAAGACACAGGCAAATGTGGGGTGAACGAAATTGCCTAAGTTTCGAAACGGCGGTAGGTGGGATTGAACCACCGCTCCCCACACACGCACGCACACACAGACACGGAGACGCATCATAATACTGCAACATATTAGTGTTATTCTCATTACTGTACCTCACCGAGAACAACCCGAGGAAGTGATCATATTCTATATAAAATATGCTTTTAACGCCATGACGCGTTCGTTGCATCATACAGTTGTGCAACGGCACGGTAACCAGTAAGTAGGCATTACAACAAACTGACGTTTTGCCGAGTCACGACGCCGGTCTACGTTTAATGGCTGCGCTCTTCTTCCGGTCCCTGCTCACCGGCCGCAGTTGATGCCGCAACGCCAGTGAACCGTGAACCGTGAACCTTGAACCAGCTTAGCGGCAAAGCTAAATAAAGCAACGATTCCCAGCCTAAGGCTGTCACAATCTAAGGCTGTCTCGATGTCGTCACTGGGCCAGGGTAGCGACGTGTTGGACAAGGATCTTCCGGGGAGGGAATGTTGAGGTAAAATCTATCATTTCTCACCGGCGTCATTTGTCCTCAGGTAAATCGGAAGTTGGTTGGGAAACACCGAAATTTTACTATAATCGCCACGTGTAGTGAAAGTTACGGAAGTTGGCTAGTTGAGAGGGTATATAAGATGGCATGTTCTCGTTGGTTATCACTTTCTCCTTGCGATCGACACCGCGGCTTCGGAAGAGAACTTCACTTTCTCCTTACGAAGAATCCTACGCCTTTGCAAGAACTCTGCACGCTGCCTTTGCGTCAAACGCTTTGCTGTTGGGAGAAACATTGCAGAAGAACAATAAGAGAAATTCACGATGTCTTCACAGGAAAACGCCAGACGTTTGCATAGTATGATGACGGTAAGCTACATTTGGCCAAACATTTACATAATGTTATCTACAGGTATATGGTGGGACCTACTAGTGCCTATTTACGTTTTATGTATCAAGACAACCTTCGATAATAACCTGAAACTAAACTGAGCGTGCATACTTTGGGGTTGGCACTTACGATAATGATATGTCGCTTGGTATGTTCATGTTGAATGATCGACGACAAATCACAACCATGTGATAGGGGGTTTGCTGATCTGTAAGTCCAACTGCTCATTCGCAGTCGACTAAGTACAGATGTCTGTCGAATGTCGTAGAATAGTTAAGGTAATTTTAAAGGATACTTAAATTTACGGCATGCTACATATATACAAACATTTTCTACTTAAAATGACATGCTTTATGAACAAAAAGCACGACATAACGGAGGTAAAACCATCAAGAAAACCTTCGACAACATCGTAATAATAAACCATGCACGACTATTGTGGGTGTATTATATGTTGATTGGTACTTTCCTGCTGAACGAGTCAAAGCCGAGTTAGCGATGGAGTTTAAATATAAGCCCGGTTGACCATGGGCGATCGACAGAGTACAAATCTCTGTCGAATGTCGGAGAAAAGCTAAAAGAATTTAGCGAATATATTTTTCTTTACGGCATGCTACATATGCAAACGTTTTGGTAATTAAATATTATTGATTCATTAAAACAAACATATCAAAAGAATGCGAAAACCATTGTTTCTGTTACAGACTCCTATAGTGAAATTATGTGCGTTTGATTAATCCAAATGGATGACCGCACACAAAAGTATATTAAATGTTATGTATAATACGATTATCGAAATGATTTTCTATAACGTATTGCAAAAATATACAGAGTGTTGTGATTGGCTATAATTCTCTTCAAGCATGCCGATTTCACCTTTCACATGAAAACGATTCATTATTTAAACATGGCAACTGTATTGTGAAAATTAAAAGCGTATTTGTCCTTGTATTTACACGCGTCTGTCCTGTCTTCCTTCAGGTGGTTGCTTTGGTGGTCCTCGTGACGTTGCCTTGTGTGCTCTCCGCACCCACTAACAACGGCAAATGCAAGAGGCAGACGCACACCGAACTACACCAGAAGTGGCTCTCTGCCAAGTCGTCACGTGACGCCCACGAGTCGATCTACATCACTCCGCCGTTCACCAGCTTCATCCGGGACCTGCGACCAACAGAAGGAGAAAATGTCCACTTTTACGGCGACAATCAGGAGTGTCCATCGGAGCCGGCCAGTGACACCTCGCCTGTGCAGGACCGCTCCAACTGTCCGTGGTACAACGTGCTCAACAAAGACGAGACGCGCTACCCCGATGTCGTGACGGAAGCCCGCTGTAGGTGTACCGGTTGCATTGGCGTTGACGGTCTTAGTCAGTGCGAACCCGTCTACTATAACATACACGTTCTACGTCAGACGGGCCAATGTGACGACGATGGGTTCCACAAGTGGGAGTCCGGCTGGGTGAAGATCTCTGTCGGCTGTACGTGCGCACGCAAGCCGACAGTCTGAACTGTGTCGCCGTGAATGCCAGTGGTGGTCAATACTGACGAATACCGAACGCTTAGTCACAATGTAATGGTTAACATGGAAAGTATTATCGACACAACGATCTCATTAACATGTCTGTGTTAACATGTACCTATTGTATATTAGACAAACTTACCTCTTTTGCGCAATTGTGTGTGTGTGTGTGTGTGTGTGTGTGTGTATGCGTGTGCGCGTGTGTGCGTGTGTGCGTGTGAGCGTGTGAGCGTGGGTGCGTGTGTGCGGGTATGCGTGTGTGTGCGTGTGTGCGTGTGTGCGTGTGTGCGTGCGTGCATATGTATGTGTGTTTATGTTGAATGCATATATGTATGTATGTATGTATGTATGTATGTATGTATATACATATGTATGTATGTATGTTTTATATCAGTATTTATGTAGATGAACATTTGTTTGTATCTGTATTGTATTTATTTAAACATGAGCGATTTTTATTTATATGTGTGAAAGTTCACTATTTATTCGCATCTCGTGCATTTTATTTATATTGAATATTGAATATTAATTTCTAGTGTACTTCATCAAAACAGTGTTGTTCAGCTAAAATATCTCATGGTGTTTTAACTTTAATTATTGTAAACAATTATTTGTTTTATTTTAATAAAATTATTTAATACCTGATCCGCGACTCTCTGCTAATTACAATGATGTATCAAATACAACATGCTATCCTCCCTCGCTCCCTCCCTCCCTTCCTCCCTACCTACCTACCTACCTACCTACCTACCTACCTACCTACCTCCCTCTCTCCATATCTCCCTCTCTCCATATCTCCCTTCCTCCCTCCCTCCCTCCCTCCCTCCCCCCTACCTACCTACCTACCTACCTACCTTCATATCTCCCTTCCTCCGTCCCTCCCTCCTTCCATACCTACCTACCTACCTATACCTCCCTCCCTCCTTCTCTACTTCCCTCCCTCCCTCCCTCCCTACCTACCTACCTACCTATACCTCCCTCCCTCCTTCTCTACTTCCCTCCCTCCCTCCCTCCCTACCTACCTACCTACCTACCTATACCTCCCTCCCTCCTTCTCTACTTCCCTCCCTCCCTCCCTCCCTCCCTCCCTCCCTCCCTACCTACCTACCTACCTACCTATACCTCCCTCCCTCCTTCTCTACTTCCCTGCCTCCCTCCCTCCCTCCCTACCTACCTACCTACCTATACCTCCCTCCCTCTCTACTTCCCGCCCTCTCTCACTCCCTACCGACTTCATTCAGTTATTGCTTACTGATCTGTAATAAGTTCTGTCGTTGCCCAGGTACATCATCAACACACATATACACATATACTTTACATACGTTGGTATGTGGAACTGGACAAAAATATTTTCTGATTCCGACTACTGCACTACATTTCATGTTAAATACTTCTTAAGCCAGATATCTATCGGACACTGTGAACAAAAGGACGTAGACAAACTTTCAGCAAAATTATTTTGTCTCGCACAATGTTTGAAGTTTAGCTCAACAGCAGTACTTACGTTAAATATACAAATAACAGTCCCAACATACACACACGCGCGCTCACACACACGCACACATACACACACATATATATATGTATATATATATATATATATATATATATATATATATATATATATACGTGTACGTGCGTGCGTGCGTGCGTGCGTGCGTGTATATATATATATATATATATATATATATATATATACACGCACGCACGCACGCACGTACGCACGTACACACACACAAACACACACGCACACACACACACACACACACACACACACACACACACACACACACACACACACACACACACACATACACATATAAAGTGATTAGGCCAATACTTTTACTATGCGCGTTGATACGTGACGGCTGCGCGCTAGTGACGGACAGTTTGGGAAAACAATTTGCCAAGATATGAAGGTTTTTTCTATCTTTTTTCAAACGGGAACTTGACCGTGTGACACCAATAGGTTTGTCATTCTCTGTACAACAACCATTTGACAGCTTTATCACGTCAATCTTGCACTTCTTGTTCAACCAGTCAATCTTTATTGCCATTCCGTGTCTATTAATAATGAGACTTGGTGTAGGAGATGAAGATACATTGTATAATGTGTATGCTAGCAACAAGACTCCTAGCTGTTTGTTCTCGGGCCGTGGCAATCCCACCACTGCAGACACGCTATCTATGAAGCTGTAGGTTAATACTTTCATAAAAGACCACGGCCGCTCTGTAATTTGCAGAACGTCGGGAATGCCGAAGGTGACGATCGACTGCGCAGGTATGTATTAACTAATTGATGTTTGTCTTTTAGGCTTGCAAAATAGAGTGGCTTTGATGAGTGTATGTATCCGGATATATATATATATATATATATATATATATATATATTTACCTGTGTATGTGTTCGTGTGTTCGTGTGTTCGTGTGATCGTGTGGTCGTGTGGTCGTGTGGTCGTGTGGTCGTGTGGTCGTGTGGTCGTGTGGTCGTGTGGTCGTGTGGTCGTGCGTACGTAGTTGTGTGGTGTTTGAAAAAGAACTCTTAATGGTGAGTAGCTGAGTACTTATCTAACAGCCGATCTCTTTCGTTGTCAGCCTATTTTTAGTAGGGTTTCTTCTTATCTCTAGAATGGTACGCACATTGTCTGGCGCTCTAGTCACGCATACAGTGAAACGCGTTATGAATTTTTGTCAAACAACCTGATGTAAATCAATGTAGGAAGTAAGAAAACATGCTGTATTTAATAATAGATTTTATTATATTTATAATTTATAACAGCAGACACGAACCATGTACTGAATCGGGTGTTTATTAAAATATAGTATCACAACATCATGAGATATTTCAACTGCAACATGTTATTTTGATTTAGTACAGTTCAAAATAAATTAGTGTTAAATACAATAGTGGACTTTCATATTCTATAATAGTCGCAAATAAATTAGAAATAGCGCTACATGTAACAATATTCTATATTCATGTAATGTACATTAAATCTGTCAGGCACACATACATACGTACGTACGTACGTACGTACGTACGTACATACATACATACATACACACACATACATACATACATACATACATACATACATACATACATACATACATACATACATACATACACACATTCGTTCAAAAGAGGTAAGCTGGCCTAGTACAAAATAAATTATAAAAATTATTATTATTATTATTTACATACATACATACATACATACATACACACACACACACACACACACACACACACACACACACACACACACACACACACACACACACACACACACATACATACACACACACACACACATACATACATACATACATACATACATCCATTAATGAGATCGTTGTGTCGATAATACTTTCCATGTTAACCATTACATTGTGACTAAGTGTTCGGTATTCGTCAGTATTCACCACCACTGGCATTCACGGCGACACAGTTCAGACTGTCGGCTTGCGTGCGCACGTACAGCCGACAGAGATCTTCACCCAGCCGGACTCCCACTTGTGGAACCCATCCTCGTCACATTGGCCCGTCTGACGTAGAACGTGTATATTATAGTAGACGGGTTTGCACTGACTAAGACCGTCAACGCCAATACAACCGGTACACCTACAGCGGGCTTCCGTCACGACATCGGGGTAGCGCGTCTCGTCTTTGTTGAGCACGTTGTACCACGGACAGTTGGAGCGGTCCTGCACGGGCGAGGTGTCACTGGCTGGCTCCGTTGGACACTCCTGGTTGTCGCCGTAAAAGTGGACGTTTTCTCCTTCTGTTGGTCTCAGGTCCCGGATGAAGCTGGTGAACGGCGGAGTGATGTAGATCGACTCGTGTGCGTCACGTGACGACTTGGCAGAGAGCCACTTCTGGTGTAGTTCGGTGTGCGTCTGCCTCTTGCATTTGCCGTTGTTAGTGGGTGCGGAGAGCACACAAGGCAACGTCACGAGGACCACCAAAGCAACCACCTGAAGGAAGACAGGACAGACGCGTGTAAATACAAGCACAAATACGCTTTTAATTTTCACAATACAGTTGTAATGTTTATATAATGAAACGTTTTCATGTGAAAGGTGAAAATGAGCATGCTTGAAGAGAATTATAGCGAATCGCAATACATTGTATAATTTTAGCAATTCGTAATAGGAAAATCTCGACGATCGGGGTATGACGTATATTCAGTGTGTGTATACATATGTATTATACAATTAACTGTCAAACGAACATACTTTCACTATAGGAATCTGTAACGGGAAAAATGGTTTTCGCATCCTTTTGATATGTTTGTTTTAATAAATCAGGTACATTTAATTACCAAAACGTTTGCATATGTAGCATGTCGTAACGAAAAATATTCGCTAAATTATCTTGGCTTTTCTCCGACATTTGACAGAGATTTGTACTCTGTCGACCGCGCATGGTCAACCGGGCTTATGTTTAAACTCCATCGCTAACTCAGCTTTGACTCGTTCTTGGTCGTTCAACAGGAAAGTACCAAGCAACATATCTTGCACCCACAATAGTCGGGCATGGTTTACTTTTAACATGTTGTCGACGGTTTTCTTGATGGCTTTATCTCCGTTATGCCGTTATGCTTTATGTTTATAAAGCAAGTAATTTTAAATAGAAAATGTAGCATGCCGTAAATTTAAGTATCCTTTTACTTTACCTTAACTACTCTACAGCATTCGACAGCATCTGTACTCAATAGACTGTGAATGAGCAGTCAGACTTACAGATCGGCATTCCCCCTCTCGCGCGGTTGTGATTTGTCGTCGATCATTCAACATGAACGTGCCAAGCGACATATCATTATCGTAAATGCCAACCCAAGTATACACGCTCAATTTCGTTTCAAGATATTATCGAAGGTTGTCTTGATACACAAAACGTCAATAGGCATTAGTAGGTCGCATCATATACCTGTAGATAACATTTTGTAAATGATTGGCCAACAAATCATAGCTTACCGTCATCATGCTGCGCAAACTTCTGGCGTTTTCCTGTGAAGACATGGTCAGTTTCTTTTATTGTTCTTCTGTAATGTTTCTTCCAGCAGCGATGGGTTTGACGCAAGGGCAGCGTGCGGTGTTCTTGCAAAGCCGTAGGATTCTTCGCAAGGAGAAAGTGAAGTTCTCTTCCAAAGCCGCGGTGTCGATCGCAAGGAGAAAGTGATAACCAACGAGAACATGCCATCTTATATACCCTCTCAAATAGCCAACTTCCGTAACTTTCACTACACGTGTAGTATAGTGTAGTGACGGCTATAGTACATTTCGGTGTTTCCCAACCAACTTCCGAGTTACCTGAGAGCAAATGACGCGGGTGAAAAATGATCGATTATACCTCAACATTCTCTTCAGGGAAGATCCTGGTCCAATACGTCGCTAACCTGGCCGAGTGACGACATCGAGACAACCTTAGATAGAGTCAGCCTTAGGCTGGGAATCGTTGCTTTATTTAGCGTTGTCGCTAACCTGGTTCACGGTTCACGGTTCACGGTTCACTGGCGTTGCGGCATCAACTGCGGCCGATGAGCAGGAACCGGAAGTAGAGCGCACCCATTAAATGTAGACCGGCGTCGTGACTCGGCAAAACATCAGTTTGTTGTAATGCCTACTTACTGGTTATCGTGCCATTGCACAACTGTATGATGTAACGAACGGGTCATGGCTTTAAAAGCATATTTTATATAGAATGTGGTCACTTCCTTGGGTTGTTTTCGGTGATGTACATTAATGATAATAAAACTAATATGTTGCAGTAGTTTGATGCGTGTCCATGTTCGTGTGTGCGTGCGTGCGTGCGTGCGTGTGTGTGTGTACGTGTGTGTGCGTGTTTGTACGTATGCGTGTGCGCATGAATGTCTGTGCGTGCTGGCCTGTGCGCACTGATGTGTGCTTATTTGCGCACATACGCGTGTGTTTCGTTGCGCATTGTGTATTATATTATGTGGGATTCCCCAATTCTGGCAATCATACTTTCAATTTATATGTTTTCCTTCCTGGTACGTGATGCGATCTTTACTCAGATTCAGACATTGCCGCATATCTGGTCGCGGTTGAATGGTCAGGAGTGATAAGATTGACAAGTTGTGGTTGGTCAATACAAATCATGACAGTTGTTATCGGAACTGTCGGAAAATACGCAGAGGCAGCGATGCTGAATATTTTGTAATTACACTAAGAATCCCCTAACATATATCTCATACAGGAAGAAGCAGACATATGAAAGTATAGTATGCACACATAAAACAACAGGATGTATATAATTGTGTACTATCAAAATGCATTGCAATACGGCGTTCAACACTGCATGTCTTACTATGTGTATGACATATTTGACATCAATTTTGGAATACCCATATAGCTTGGCATTACGACAGAATTTAGTTTAGAAATCCCACACATAGCAGAAGTTTTATTTCAATAACTCCCGTCACCTGTGCGCCGCCGTCACGCGCCGCTGCACACACTAACAGTCTTGACCTCTTGCCCTCGACGTATTCAGAACTTATACAAGCTACGCGCAGGGCCTGAAGGTCTATTTCATTTTAGTATACTGCCACAACGTGATCGCGCACGAAAAATACCGTTCAGATAACCAGTAGTTTATCATGTTAAAGGATGTCGATGGCTGCCCACTGATCGTTGAGTACTCATTGTTATTCCTTAGAATTATTTGCAACAACCGTCTCCATCCCCATTTGTTCCCCTTTCTTTCTCAATTCCCTTGCATATTTCCCTATGTAATCCTCCAAACTCACTCTAGTCAGACCACTATGTGAATGGCAGTACACTTAATCTGACGTACGTAATCTTGACTGCATACATGTCATAGCAGTGAATCCTTAATGCCATTACACGGTATTGTGCAACAGAAAGCTTTAAGACCGATCAACAACAACTGCTAGCTCTAGAAGTACAACGCCCGGGCATAATTGTTCCATATCCGGCTGCTTTAATGCATCGGTCATATTCGGTCATATTCGGTGTTCCCTGTTGTGCTGAATGATAAAAAGGCATAATGCAACGTCGATGTGTGTGTGCCTTTGTTGCCAGGTGACGTGTAGCGTTGTCAAGTGACGTAGGCGTTGGTTGTGAAATTCCGACAAGCTTACGAGGATATCAATACTGGCTCTGCCAGACCTGAAATTATAAAAATGATGATTGCTAAACGTTGCCCTGTCTCATTTGATTTATTATTGTCATAAAATGGGAAGTGGAGAGGTTTTTAAACGAAATGTAAAACTGAACGCAATAAAATATTTTACTGTGTTCGTTTTGGAAAACGACGTTGTGTTGAGTGAATATAGAGCGATAGATTCGTTGTACGTTGTACATATCATGCAAGTACCTTTACTTCTTTATTCTTGAAACTTGAAACCAGCTTACCAAATGCTGGAAGATCATTTCACATAATATATATATATATATATATATATATATATATATATATATATATATATATATATATATATATATATATATATATATATATATATATATATAATAGTCGAGGAGTCGCGGGGTTGAACCTGGTTTTGTCGGATAAAGTTTTTTTCTCTATTGATTCTTGTAGCCTGGGGCATGCTTAATCAGAATCAGGAGGGTGCCCAGTGATATCTATTGGGCAACTCTAGATATTAACCCTTTTCTATCGGATACACTCAAATTCAGAAAAAAAAACGGAAAACTCCCATATTTTCATGGTAAAAACTCATATCAAATGAACCCAGATTGCTTTCTCTGATATTTATTAACATAGTACCATAGTGCAGAATCAAATATGGATCAACACTGAATTAATTAACCCTTTTCTAGCCATTTTAAGTTAGGGAAATTCCACGATTTCAGGCATGCTTTTGCAGAAAATGGTAAATCAACAGTAGAAAAATTCCAGCTTGAAAGAGTCTATGTGATATGTTTTAAACCTTACTGGCAAACACTCAGAAACACTCAGAAACTTCTTTGTGGGTGTAGTATGGTTTACATTCAATACTTTATGTATAACAAACCAACCTAAATTACTGCCAAAATGACAAAATCCTTGACGGAGAGGTTAGTCCTGAAACTTGCTGTCAGATTGACAGATTGAAAAACGCTGACAATCTGAATGATACTGTGGTCTAGGGCATCCCACCTTGAAACATGCACAACACATTGTGCAAGGTAAGCCTTTATTCTTACAACTGCATCTCTTTGTGTTACATGGGGGTTCAGCTTTGCAGTCACATCTGATCATTTCCAAAATGTAGTCTGGGGCAGGTTTTGTGTCGTCTGGTAAACCGATCGGACTCAGTGATTTGTTGTCTGTCTCCATCTTCCAGCCAAATTCTTCTGGTTTCAGCAGCCTAGGGTCAAAATTGATAGTACGCCACAACACTATCTGGAAATGGGCCCTCTTCACATTTTCTATGAATGCCTTCCTCGTTGGTGGGAGAGAAGCCAAGTTTGGAAAAGACGAATGGCCGTTGCCATTCTTTTTTCCCCATACAAGAAGCCTACTGTGTGACATGTCTGTGCTGTCCTTCATGCCATAACACGCTGAAATAAAACGAGTGGCTTGATCTATCACTTGCTGGAGGGGTGCATCCACATTGCCAATTGCTGATAAGTCACATCCTTCTTTCAGGTGTTTGATTACTCTGCCTTTGCCAATGCCAAGGTAACATGCCACTGTGTCGCATCCTGATATAGTCACAATTTCCTTATGCTTTGCCTGTGTCAACTTGATGTCCAGTATCGCCCTTTCTTTGTTTGGGGATTCCATAGTCAGTGGCACTTCCAGTCCTGCCATTTGGTACTGATGCAGTAGCAAAACAAAAACATTAGTATCGTCTGAAATCACTGAGATTGATTGGGCCTCTCCGACACACTTCAAGACTTGTTGGACAATGATGATGTCAGCATCTTCCTGGTGTGTTTCCAGATTGTACCGGGTCCTTCTCTCTTCGTTTTGGACTTCGATGGGGCAAGGATCCTCCCCTGTGACAACCAAATTGTGGTCTCCCGTACTCCGCAGATAAAAAAGCCTGCCTTCTGTCAGCTCTTCACATAGGATCCGGATCAGCTGTTTCTTGTTTTCAACAGAAGACAAGACAACCTTCTGTGCAGGCAACTTTGTTGTCCGTAGCAGATGATGTTTCCTAGTAATTCCGGTCTCTCTGCCATTTCGCGTAGTGGACTTGATGCTGTACTCATGGTATCTGTCAAAGATGAGGTAGACATCACTGTTGGTCAGGCATGAAGCTATCCGTTTCTTGACATTAACGATGACATCTGCAACAGAACCATCTGCTAGCCAATGTACAGTCCACAGAATTGCTGACCCATCTATGACAATGGCATCTGCATCACCAGCATTCCTCCGCGAAACTTCAATCTGGAGCGACCTCTTGAGCTTTGACTTAGCTTTACAAATCCGCATTCCATCCTTCATGAACATTGCAGTTGGGACAGGTGCAAGCTCATAAGAATGCAATGACCCTTGAGTAGATTGCATTCAAATCGTAGACTTTAGAGTCACCAATCTTTACAAATTTGCATGATGCCGCCATTGTCTCCACTTTCTTGGAGATGGTGCTGTTGAATCCTTCCGACCATGTCTTCTCGTAATCTTCCAACATAGTCTCTCCGATCATCACAGCATTTTCTACATTGACAGATGCTGGGGCTAGCTTCCCGCTAACAATGTTCACAATGCTGCCTTCTGGATGCTCCTTCGAATCCATAGGATCTATGCAATAGTCAAGTTTGCGACGGAGTCCAGCCCTGTCCTTCGCATCCGCTTGTATCCTTGCCTTGGCCTCCTCTTTGTGATACAGTTGAACCCTGGTGGCACCTGTCTCCTCCTCTTCCATCTCCTCCATGTCAGACTCTATCTTGCAGTAGGTATGACGGCTTAGCGCCCATATCTTAAATGCTTTCGACTTTAGCGTGATTCCTATTATTCCGCCAACACTGTGGCCGTACCTCATAAAGGTGGATTCTATGAACTGGTCGCTCCACAGACCATATGCCCTGAATGTGTCGTGTTACATGTTGCCCCTTTAGAAAAAGTCTTTCTACGTGAGGGGGAAGTTTCTCCATGGAACGCAAGTAGTACAAGCCATTGCGTGCATAGTTTACATGACCGGCAGCGAAGTAGTATGGAAGCATCGTTTTAAATGTAGCTAGGTGAAGAAGCCAGTCACACTCGCATTCCGCCCTAACATATGTCATCATCAGCAATACAGGCTTCACCAAGATCTCAACCCACAGTTTCACTGTCCTGCTCTCACTAGCAATCTGATCCAAGGCTTTCATCGGGTCTTCAGTATTCTCAAAATGATGATCCATGAACAGGCCACGAACTACCTCCTCTGCCATCATCCGACGGGCACGTACATTTTGTGGGAACTTCTTACCACTCAACATCTTTGGAACCCCTCCAAACACTCCGGAAAGGATATCAGATAGCCCGCTTTCAGCCATAAATGAACCTACAGCCCCATTCAGATTGTCAGCGTTTTTCAATCTGTCAATCTGACAGCAAGTTTCAGGACTAACCTCTCCGTCAAGGATTTTGGCGGGCGGACGGACGGACGGACGGACGGACGGGCGGGCGGGCGGGCGGGCGGGCGGGCGGGCGGGCGGGCGGGCGGGCGGGCGGGCGGGCGGGCGGGCGGGCGGGCGGGCGGGCGGGCGGGCGGACGGACGGACGGACGGACGGACGGACGGACGGACGGACGGACGGACGGACGGACGGACGGACGGACGGACGGACGGACGGACGGACGGACGGACGGACGGACGGACGGACGGACGGACGGACGGACGGACGGACGGACGGACGGACGGACGGACGGACGGACGGACGGACGGACGGACGGACGGACGGACGGACGGACGGACGGACGGACGGACGGACGGACGGACGGACGGACGGACGGACGGACGGACGGACGGACGGACGGACGGACGGACGGACGGACGGACGGACGGACGGACGGACGGACGGACGGACGGACGGACGGACGGACGGACGGACGGACGGACGGACGGACGGACGGACGGACGGACGGACGGACGGACGGACGGACGGACGGACGGACGGACGGACGGACGGACGGACGGACGGACGGACGGACGGACGGACGGACGGACGGACGGACGGACGGACGGACGGACGGACGGACGGACGGACGGACAACCCACCTAGTAATTTAGTTCTGATATCAGCAAGGCGTACGACTTCATGATTTGTTGCATAGGTATTAGTGTCAAAAACGAAACCTTTGTTAATGTGCCAGTTTAAGAATTATGTTCAACAATGCACTAACTCTCATTCTCTGGTAACAGTAAATAAAATTAAACCATGAACTAACCCTCTGACTCTTTGGTTCAAGTGGGTTTTTCAGCAAAAATGCAAACCAACAACCCACGCACTTTGAATCGATTTGAATTGTCTGTCTGTGTCTGTCCGTCTGTCTGTCTGTCAGTCTGTCTCTCTGTCTGTCTGTCTGTCTGTATATATATATATATATATATATATATATATATATATATATATATATATATATATATATATATATATATATATATATATATATAATAAGTGATGTGTCCCCTTGCCACACAATGTAATAAGTGATGTGTCCCCTGCCACACAACGTAATAAGTGATGTGTCCCCTTGCCACTCAACGTAATAAGTGATGTGTCCCCTTGCAACACAACGTAATAGGTGATGTGTCCTCTGCCACACAACGTAATACGTGATGTGTCACCTTGCTACACAACGTAATAGTGATGTGTCCCCTGCCACACAACGTAATAAGTGATGTGTCCCCTTGCCATACAACGTAATAAGTGATGTGTCCCCTTGCCACACAACGTAATAAGTGATGTGTCCCCTTGCCACACAACGTAATAGGTGATGTGTCCCCTTGCCACACAACGTAATAAGTGATGTGTCCCCTTGCCACACAACGTAATAAGTGATGTGTCCCCTTGCCACACAACGTAATACGTGATGTGTCCCCTTGCCACACAACGTAATAAGTGATGTGCCCCCTTGCCACACAACGTAATACGTGATGTGTCCCCTTGCCACACAACGTAATAGGTGATGTGTCCCCTTGCCACACAACGTGATAAGCGAGAAAGCATATTGTATTTGATGCATCATAGTAACTAACAGAGTCATGAATCAGGTATTACATCATACGTTTATTAAAATAAAACAATAATGAATATTAAAATGCGATGAGGTATTTTAGCTGAACAACACTGTTTTGATGAAGAACACAATAAATGAAATCAGTGTTCAATGTAAATAGAATGCACGAGATGCGAATAAATAGTGAACTTTCACATATATAAATAAAAATCGCTCATGTTTAAATAAATACAATAGTGTTACAGGTACAAAAAAAAGTCATGTACATAAATACTTATATAAAACATACATACATACATACATACATACATACATACATACATACATACATACATACATACATACATACATACATATATACATACATACGTGCATGCATTCAACACAAACACACATACATATTCACGCACGCACGCACGCACGCACGCATACACACACACGCACGAACGTAGGCACGCCGCACGCACGCACACACACATACAATTGTGAAAAAGAGGTAAGTTTGTCTAGTATACAGCTGGTACATGTTAACTCAGACATGTTAATGAGATCGTTGTGTCGATAATACTTTCAATGTTAACCATTACATTGTGACTAAGTGTTCGGTATTCGTCAGTATTCACCACCACTGGCATTCACGGCGACACAGTTCAGACTGTCGGCTTGCGAGCGCACGTACAGCCGACAGAGATCTTCACCCAGCCGGACTCCCACTTGTGGAATCCATCGTCGTCACATTGGCCCGTCTGACGTAGAACGTGTATGTTATAGTAGACGGGTTCGCACTGACTAAGACCGTCAACGCCAATACAACTGGTGCACCTACAGCGGGCTTCCGTCACGACATCGGGGTAGCGCGTCTCGTCTTTGTTGAGCACGTTGTACCACGGGCAATTGGAGCGGTCCTGTACGGGCGAGGTGTCACTGGCCGGCTCCGATGGACACTCCTGGTTGTCGCCGTAAAAGTGGACATTTTCTCCTTCTGTTGGTCTCAGGTCCCGGATGAAGCTGGTGAACGGCGGTGTGATGTAGATCGATTCGTGGGCGTCACGTGACGACTTGGCAGAGAGCCACTTCTGGTGTAGTTCGGTGTGCGTCTGCCTCTTGCATTTGCCGTTGTTAGTGGGTGCGGAGAGCACACAAGGCAACGTCACGAGGACCACCAAAGCAACCACCTGAAGGAAGACAGGACAGACGCGTGTAAATACAAGGACAAATATGCTCTTCAATTTTCGCAATACAGTTGTCATGTTGAAATAGTGAATCGATTTTTAGTAAATGGTGAAATGGATATGCTTGAGGCGAATTAGCATATGCGACAACATAGCAACACACAACAGATTTTAGCAGTACCTCACAGGACATTTTCTAAACTCGTAGCATGCAGTATATACAGTTTGGGTCTGTATATAAACAATTCTGTATAGGTGCATTCACAAGAATACTATCTAGATTAACTGTCAGAAGTAAGTAATTCTATTACAGGAACCTGTAACTGAAACAACTCCATTTGTTTTTATAAATGAAGTAAATTTAATTATACAAGATTTCCGTATGTAGCATGGCGTAAATTAAAACATGCGTTAAATTATCTTGACTATCTTTCTATACTCGACAGGCACTTTTACATAAATATTAATCGCGCATGGTTAGCCGGGCTTGCGCTTAAATTAAATCTCAAACGTAACAAGCGACACATGACTTCTCTCTCCACAAGTCTCATACACGATTTAGTTTGATGATGTTGTCGAAAGTTTACTTAATACACAAGACGTTACTTCACGCTATTATTACAGTTTGTAATATTAATACCTAGTCGACAAAACGAAGCTTACCTTCATGACGATGTGCAAACGTCTGGCGTTTTCCTGTGAAGACATCGTGAGTTTCTCTTGTTGTTCTGCAAGGTTTCTTCCAAAGGTGCTGGGTTTGTCGCAAGGAAAAGTGAAGTTCTCTTGCAAAGGCGCAGGGTCGATCGCAGTGAGAGAGTGAAGTTCTCTTGCAAAGGCGCAGTGTCGGTGGCAGTGAGAGAGTGAAGTTCTCTTCCAAAGGCGCAGTGTCGGTCGCAGTGAGAGTACTCGCAGTGATGACCAGTGTGAACGTGTCGTCTTATATACTTTCTCAACGAGCCAACTTCCGTAGCTTTCACCGTGTAATAATGCATATCAAGTGTAGTGACGTTCACCAGTAAACTTCATATTTCCCAATCAACTTCCGACTTCTTTGATGGCAAGGATTGAGGTGGGTAAAAATGACCAATATACCCCATTAGATCCGTCCCGGAAGATCCAATAGTAGCTTGTGCAGCATTCGCTACCCCTAGGCGGGCACTCGGTGTTGCTTTGTATAACGCTGCAGCTAACCTGGTTCACTTGCACTGCGGCATCGTCCCTTGCCGGTAGACAGGAACCGGAAGTAAAGAGTTGCCGTCAAACAAACATCGTGCGAATGGGCTATGTCGACCAAAACGTAGTTGTTGCCATTTCTACTGTCGTATTTCCATAAATGTGCGTTTCCGCCGTGTATGTTTGTGTATTTGTGCCTATGCACGCGCGTGCATGCGTGCGTGCATGCGTGCGTGTGTGCACTGGTCCGTGCGCGTGTGCCTCTGTATGTTTGTCTATTTGTCTGCGTGCTCGCGTGTGTGCAGTGTTTGCATGCGTACGTGAGGTGTGTGCATGCGTTCACACGCACATGCGTATGCACGTGCGTGTATTTTGGTGTCGTTGTGCATGTGTGGGTTTGTGTCTGCGCGAACTACACTGTATTGTGGTGTAGGGGTTTCCCCAGTCCTGTCAATCATGTACCGTTAAGTACTTCCTGGTCGCTTGGCACGCGACCGATTCTAATCTGGCGCAGACCTCCCAGTGCATTGGTCGCGGTTGAGTGGACAAGAATGGACAGATTGACGGGATACAGCTGTCCACTGGTGGTTGGTCGGACTCAGTACAGAAAACGACAGCGACATTCCCTACATATTCCGTGCGTATCATATGTCTCGATGACGTCAAATTCGAAATGCCCACATATCTTGGCCGAATTAAATTCCCAAACTGTCCGTCCGTCACTAGCGCGCCGTCGTCACGCTTCACTGCGCACAGTAAGAGTTTCGTCCTAACGACTTCGTGTGTGCGTGTGCGTCCGCGTTCGTGTGTGAATGTATACTATGTATGCACTTATGCGTTGCATGCATGTATGCATGCGTACATGTATGTATGTATGTATGTATGTATGTATGTGTGCGTATGTATGTATGCATATATATATATATATATATATATATATATATATATATATATATATATATATATATATATATAATATATATGTACGTGTACGTGTACGTGTACGTGTACGTGCACGTGTACGTGTACGTGCACGTGCACGTGCACGTGTACGTGTATATCTAAGTGTAAATGTATGTAGTAAATAAATGTAAGTGTATGTAGTAGCAGTAGCAGTAGCAGTAGCAGTAGCAGTAGCAGTAGCAGTAGCAGTAGCAGTAGCCGTAGCCGTAGCCGTAGCCGTAGCCGTAGCCGTAGCCGTAGCCGTAGCCGTAGCCGTAGCCGTAGCCGTAGCCGTAGCCGTAGCCGTAGCCGTAGCCGTAGCCGTAGCCGTAGCCGTAGCCGTAGCCGTAGCCGTAGCCGTAGCCGTAGCCGTAGCCGTAGCAGTAGCAGTAGCAGTAGCAGCATCAGCATCAGCAGTAGCAGTAAAGTCTCACTCACTGTATACATGCATTAAAATATAAAACACACATAACAAATAAATAAAAATACAAACGCCTCCACTACCCTCTGTTTTTTCCCGCTTTAAATCTCCACTCCTTTGTCAATTCCTGTAAACCTCTCTTTAGGCAATTCGCCAAACGCAGTCTAAGTCGTTCGGCAGAACATTTGTTCCAAGACATATCATAGTGATTGCTCATGTAAACTAATTAACCCACGGTTAGCACATACATAAATATTGGGTGAGGAAAGCTCATCATAGTTATTCAACAGCACCTCTTTGAGACTCGATAAAAGCTCCAACTGGAACCGTCTTGAAGTGTACTAAAACGTCTAATTGTCCCAATTAGGGGGCTAAACGTGTCTCCAAACAAAAAAAATGTGTGCAATTTCGACCTGTATATTTAGCATATTACGGTCTTAGCGTGAAAATTGATCTTTTGCCAAAACATAATTTATTTTGCTAGTACACGATTGCCTACATCCTCTTGTTTTTATGGTTGTCTGCGTCACACGGGTTAGCGGATTCTTAACGTCGTTACAAAATATTCAGCATCTCCGTCACTGCGTATTTTCGGAAAGTTCCTTTAACAATTTTACAAAACAACACGCGAAATACGGATATCGTCCTATTATATAACACACGTTAACGGATGAAATAAACACAATGTATCCCATTTTAGAACTACAGTTGTCATTGCTTTTGTTGTTCCATATCCTGTTCCGTTAACAGCGGTTTCCTAACCTTCACCAAACAGTTACATTTGATTCTTCCGGTTTATCTGGAAGACAAATACCGCACAGAAATTGTATAGGTACAACGCAACGTCGCTTTACGTGCCTCTGTTGTCAAGTGACGTAGTCGTTGTTAGATGACGTATGCCGCTGGTTGTGAAATTCCGATATGACAGACAAGAATACCCACAATGTCTCGCCCGGACCGGGAACAATATAAATAATGTATTGCCAAATGCTGCCACTTTAGTTTATTTTGCATCGTCACAAAATGAGGAAGTGGAGAGGTTTTCACATAAAATTGTTAAGTGAACGTAATTACCTATTTTACTGTATACAATTAGGGAATTGACGTCATTGAAGGAATACATAAAACGGCACTTTCTCTCTATATACCACTGCGTGTACTTTCTTCTTATAATTATTATTTCATCTATGGTCATAAGTTCATTTAATCACGGTATATGTTTTCCATTTACAACTTATCCGATTTCCTTCTTGCGGTTTCATTTGTATGTAAATGTCATCTGATTGTATTCAATATTGTTTCAGACAATCAGTCAATAAAGCAATTGTGTATTAATGACGACGCCGTCCGACCTGGGACAACATCACCAAGCACGCCGCAGACCGATTGCAACTGTGTGCACGATTGTGTATACCTTGTGCGTATCCAGTGTTATGAAGAGGGATGGTGATTGAGTTTACACCATTGCGCCGGCTCGTCATGGCAGTGACAGTAGCACATTAAACAAAGCCTGTGGTTTTCGAAAAGTGAAGGGACACACACCGGAACCATGTATGCACGGGTTTTGAACATTGGGCAGGTATTTCCAGAGAAACTGAAGTAGATACAGGCACCAGAATACTTATTATTATTATTATTACAAGCAGTTCTAGAGCGCCGTATTTCCCGGATCAGCCCGTTCGTAGGCGCGTTCACAGAGCATATAACTTACATGGAATCATACAGAAGTAAGTAATGGAAAAAATTATATTATATTAAAGTAAGAAAGACGCTAATACAAAGTAATTCAGATATAATCGTTTATAAATAATAGGACAATTACGTAAATAATTAAGGTAAATTAAAAAGTAAACCATTATAATGATTCTACCAAAAATATAATAAATTAATAAAAACGAATAATAATAAATAAATAAATGATCGTAAGAGTGTCAACATATCAGTTCCTCAGTGGAAGTAAGCCACCAGTTAAAAAATCGTCTTAAGATCAGTAATGAATTTTGTTAGAGTGTCTGATTGGCGAATGTTTCCAGGTAAACTGGTTCGGACACCGAAAAACCCGCCTGCCGTAGCCCTCTAGGTTGTAGCGTGGAACTACGGGCAGACTCAGTCCAGCAGGCCGGAGGTTAGGGTTCTACGAGTGCGGGATGACAAGATCTTGAATGTATCCTGGTGCAAATACAACTTGGTCCGAAGGATATGCAAAATACCTAGACAGAAAATACAGAAGGAAGATGGCAGAAGTATTTTGATGTAAATCACCTAAAAACTAAAGTAATCGTAACCAGACTGAGACGGGGAACACCGGGAGAGGGACGATTGACAACAAGTGATGGGGAATAGGAGGAGAGGACGACCAAAGGAAAGACGAAACCTTGTCTCGGGAGACTGGATGTAACGACGAAGAATCGAAGGCTGTGGTGGAAGACAGAGTCAGAGAGAACTTAAGAAAATTACTAAAACGTTTCTGCGCATGCGCGATAAATATAAAATCACCAATGTGCAGCGAAACGACAAAGCATTTATGGTATAAATACCATGGGCAGTTTGTTAGGATGTATATATATAACCTCTCAGCAAAGTTGTTTGTTGCAAATTAACACGAGGCAAACAAGTTCTGAGGCATATTTCGATAGCAAGCGTAAATCACGTGACAGTAGTGCGCCATAATCCGTGACAGTGATTCATAAAAAAACGTTATATTTTATTGCATTGGACGACATTTTAAGAAACTCTTAACAGTAATCATCACAGGAGAGTTAACGAACAACTCGTGGCATTTATACCGAAAATGCTTTGTTGTTTCGCTGGACATTGATGGTTTTACATTTATTGCACATGCGCAGAAACGTCAATCGGAACGTTTTTAACAACCGAAAAAATGTAAGCGCGACACCGCATCCCACTAGTGACTAGGGGAAGAACTGATGACTGATGAGGCATAGGTCTTGTTTGTGCTCTTACATATCGTAGGAAATAAAACTTGATTAACGGTTCAACTTACACATTCGTTCTGTACTGATCGTTCCGGTTATCTTGAATGCTTCCGTAGTTTCCAAGTATTGCGTGCAGTAGTATTCCGGGTTAATCCAGATGGGATATACAGTCTACCATTGCATATGGACTGGTAGACGAGGGCGGAAATGGCGCCGAGCAGACAGTTAGTTACGTCACTTCTTGCATGCTGATACTCGTTGCGTCTAGCCGCCGTCTAGCGTCGCCACTCGTCGTCCGTTATAACAGAAATAATGTCATACGGTACACCATGCGGCATTTATATTCTGGAACTAACACAACTTATGCGTGTGTGTGTGTGTGTGCGTGCGTGCGTGCGCGCGTGCGTGTGTGTGTATGCAATGCATTCGTATAACCACTATACATTAATGGTAATGGATCTTCTATATTCACCCAAGACTAGAACTAAGACTGACTGAAACCATAACAAAACAGCACACACGTAACATAGTTTGGTGCGGCTCAGTGTTGTAATTTCTGATATTTTGTTATCTTACAAAATAAATCATGAACGGTGGCATGAACACAACAACACCACCCCTCTCATATCAGCGAGACAACATGGCGAAGCGGTGCTGACGTTCAATGTTTTGCAACGACACATGTTCAACAGCACCAGCCATGTTGTCCGATGTCATGTATAGGTTGTTGGAGACCATCACGCCAGGGTCTGTTCCACAAGTTCTGTCAGTCCACGGCTACACGGCAACATATGCCATTCCTTTCTTCTACACTCAACCGGCGATAAAGTAGCTCCATTAAACCCCAGCTGACAAAGTCGTAAAAAACGAAACCAGTCACGACACTAACGCGAGTAAATAGAATAAGCAAATCTATTTCGCAGAAGATAACGTATCCCCAGAACCATGTGTGATATATCAAATTAAACGAATTCGATTAACAGATCCTATTCAGAGTAACGTATCGATAGTTTGAGCTGACAATAACTGTGAGCTTTTAGGAAATCTTTGTAAGTGCTGATACCGTGGGCCGCAGTGGTGCAGTGAGTAGAGTCGGACTCTTAACCAAGAGAAGACAGGTTGGAACCTTATGCGGTCATTTTACGTTGCTCCAGATTTGCCAGCTGTATGAATGAATACCTGGCAACAGACAGTGGTGGAAATGTGTGTACGAAATCTTCGTTCATTAATTGCAGCGTGGCTGGGTGCTTCCCAGAGAAGTCGAGGTGGTGTTTAATTGAACATGTCTGCCAGAAAGTAGTGTAAAGTTCTTTGAGCTGTTCTGAGGACTGGATACTGCGCTATATATAAGAGCTTGTCTTTTGTCTACCATACCCGCATTCCTGCAGTCAACCTGAATTAGCAGAGTACAACAAGGTCAACGGTGGGAAAAGAAGGAAAGGCGTGGACGAGGGGTGTGTGAGCCCCCAAGGGGTAGTTGAACATATGGCTACAGACAGATATCGATGTCTCGGAAAACTCCAGGTGTTTATATAGGGCCTGTAAGTCGGTCACGATACATGGCGTGACTCCGCGCGACTGGAGCTGATTGGGGACTGGACACAAGAACAATATTCTAACGATTGATGACAGTTGTAACTTCCGACTGATGAATACTAGGAAAATCTTGTGTTATACCTTTCTTATCTATTTTTATCTTAAATGTCCGATTTAATATTGATTTACGTAGTGCAGATAATAGACACAATTTTAGGCCGTATGTGTCTTTACGGGATTTGCATTGTACATTGCTGTACGTTGTGGTTTCGATGAACACTTATATATGACAAGTCTAAATGCACATGATCATAACACATGTATACGTTTGCCCCAAACAGGTTGTACTGCGCGCAAGTACTAGCCGGCAACCACCATAACCACCATAATAATCGATTAAAATTCATGAATTCCGTGATCATTGTCACCGGCAGTGTTCCATTGCTTCTGCTTGTAATAATCCTTCGGACACTGTAACAGAAATACGCTATTTGGAACAATTCGATTATTACAACCAAAAACAAAACAAAGTCCTATATGTTAACATGGAGAATATGGACTTCTGCCCCTAACTGCCCCAGCCTCGTTTTCGCGCGCGAGACTTACACGCCCTATTGGTTAATGTTTTGTAACCTTCCCATGTTAGTCCACTGTTGTAACACCTCCACAGACGATGGCTTGCGAGGGTTGATACTGGTATGTTTCAAGTACAGACTGAATCACGTCTCCAGTACAATAAAACGTTATAATAAAATAAAGAGTCATTGTGCTAATTTAGATACACATTCCATCCCACTTGAACATCGGTGTGGCAGAAGATACAATAATTATATTCATACGGACATACAAGAATTGTGTTACAGTCCGGTTTGATTCAGCCGACAAACGGTGCGGCCAAAACTGTGGCGCCTCCGGGCGGATAAACAATTAAACAACGTGTTTTATATAACTCTACGTGGATCGATCTATGAATAAAATTATGAATACTGGGTTTATTTTCATCCAACATTTTTGCAAATAGCTTCCAACAAATTTTTTGCTGCTCTTGCAATTATAATAATTAGCTTCGAATATTAAAAATGTGTTCAACAATTCTCTTTTATTAGCATTATCTTTTTTATTAGGATTACAATTAAGGCAATGGTGTAGTCTAAACGGACTTTATTTTATTACTCCACTTGTATTGAACACAGAGAGCTAAAACTTTCAGAGTTTATTAATATACCTCACAGTATAGCTGTGAATTTTTTAAAGATTTTTTCTAGGGTGTTTTCCCATGGTGTGGCGGCCATCTTGGATTGACTTTTTCGTGTCAGATATATCTGTATCTACCAGTCTTAGATGACCCAAATGTTGTGTGTAGTTACTCTACACATCCCTTGTGAAAACCACCAAGCAGTTTTTCTCATAAGTGTTTAGTTTTTTTTTAATGATTTTTTCAAACTTTCTAGTATATGAAAATGCAAAAACGGTAGTGAAAAATTTCAGTTGTGACTTGTTATGTAAAAAGCAGGTCACATTTCCCAGAAAGTAACTTGGTGGTTTTCATGGTCATGCTATCAAGGTTCACTGTGGCAAGTTTCAACCAATTCTATAAAGTAGTAGCACGGAAAAATGACACGGGAGGCAGCAGGTGTAATGAAAAAACATGTTTCCGAGATAATCACGTTCAAAGTTTGAGTACACAGGAACATACATTTCAACAAGTAAACATCTATTTATATAACTGAAACTTTGCACATATGTTAGCCAATGTATAATTTATCAGTGGGAAAAGCTCAGAAGGGTTTCCATTTCAAAATAATAAAAATGTATGAAACATTATGCAACTTTGTAAAAACGTGTAAAAAAACAGAAACCGTATTTGCAAAATATGATACAACTGCACATGTAAAGTTCACCAGTCCACATGTAAAGTTCACCAGTCCACATATAAAGTTCACTGTGTCACTAAAGTTCACAGCACTTCATCGCACCACAACGAATGGGGAATTTGTTGCCTGCATCTCTCCAATTCGGTCGGAAGAAAGAGTCGAGTTGAGAACCGTATCACAACTGGTGCAAAACGTCTCCAGTCCACAGACCATTCCGAGTGTGCGGTCGACAGCTCGGATGGAGAGGGTGCGCTTCTTGCATGACGTGCACGACAGGTTCGTGACGAGCGATGGCAATACGGAACAGCGTACAATCACCGTTGAGAGGCCTTCCCCAGCAATTTCTTCACGTACGCCCTCAACTGGGAAGTCGGATACACGCATCTCACGCAGAAGTTCGGCATATCCAAACTTCCTCTCAGTTGCAGATATTCTACGTGATGTGGATGGCTGACTTGATTCCTGGAAACAGATACACACAATGCATGTAATGAACTGCAATGGGAGTATAGCATATAATTTCACTGTTTATTTCACAATAAAACTGTATTGTATATTATATATATAAGGAGTGAATAATACTGATGTGTATTATAAAGCACATTTCCACTGAATACCATGCAACGCAGAAATATTCTCCATCAACAATAGCGTCATCTAAACCTGGATATAATACATAAAATGTATATACTGTAAGTGTACGTCAGAACTCTTTCTGGAGTGCCTGGATGGACCCTGGGCCTGAACATCAACATGGGACGAACGGCAACAACATAACGCTATGTCGACATCAAATCGTTTTTACAGTCGAGACATGCCAACTATGCTATATATTCGGAGAAAACATCGTAATCATATGTTCTGTAAGCATCGGTAATATAAAACAGGCATATGAACTTACTCCGCCTGCCATTCTCGTCGGCGTGGTCACGGTCGCAGAACTCGTTGTGGCCACCGATTCATCCCGAGATATCTTCTTATCGCGAGCTAACTGCAGGTTTTGAAGCCTCTTCCGCTTCCCCGCACCATAACCACCCGTACGCTTTCGACCAAACGGCATAATGTCGATTTGGAAAGCTAAATTACTATATAAAAACAGAATACGGAATGGCGATCGAATTGGACGTAGCTAGTATCCCAAGCTGACGCGAGGCTGGAATTAGTATTCCGACCAATCAGAAAATAAGCCGATATCACGTGATGCCGTCTGGCCAATCATCGTGGGATCCCCCAGGTCCTTTGTCTTCGCGAGTCTAAATGGGGGGTTCGTTTCTAGTCGAGATTACTCGGTCGCCTTCGGTGATATTTTAAAACGGTTTCTCCCATCATGCAGCGCGAATACGGGGCTTTCCCATGATATGCGCCATGTTGGAATGCCTGTATTTATCGCGACACGATCGATCCAAGAAAATCACACAATTCACACTTAATTTGACAAAAACAAAGACGTAGCAATGACAGGCATCACATAAAAGGCATGTTTTTGACACAAACTTGTTTATTTCAACAGTACAACATACACGAATGACAAGTTAAATAATAGTTGTACACGGAAACGTCAACAACTGAAAACTCATTTTAATGTCAAAAATTGTAAAAATCACATTCTGGCCCGACTACACCCTTGCCTTAACACTTATAGCAAAACTGGCCACAGCTAAATCAATCGACATATTTATAGTACATGCAAAGACGCACACGCAGATGTACAAATCATGTAAACTCACAGAAATATTACCTGTACAAAGGGAATCATCCACTGCTTGACAGATTTCTTTTATGCAATTTGTAGATCCTTTTCAGCTACTGTGTATGCCCTTGGCAAACAATTCTATAGAAAACTATAGATTTTCTATAGATTTCTATAGAATTCTGTACAATTCTATAGAATTTTGTAGTTTTCTGTTGAATTCTACAGAATTTTCTATAGATTTTGTGGCCTAAAAAAATCCTATAGAATATTCTATAGAAAATTTAAAGTTTTTTTGGCCAAAGGTGGTGACAACTGTTACTTTTTATTTATGTTGAAGTTATGCTCTTGACACAAGATGACAGACATAATTTACTGATTATTAGCTAGTCTATGGAGCCACTGGCCTCAACTGTTTATGTTCTAACATTGTATTCTTACAGTACATGATTGTAGAAGCAATATCATTATCAATAATACAATGTTAGGAATACTGTCTTTTGTTTGAGAAAAAAATGCAGACTGAGTAAAGTGTCGTGCGTCTTATTAGTGAAGAAAGTGTCAAATGTTTAAGAAACCTTAATATTGACAATAACAACAAATGCAATATGGTTGATGATTCACTCCTGTCTCCCTGCTTGTTGATGATATCATTCACTCCAGTCACTGTCTCTGCTTCTCAAAGAATTCTTCAGCCATCTTCAAAGCAGCTTTCTTCAGCTGCTTCCCCGTCACCGTAAGTCCTTCCTTTGTGGCGACTGCATCGGCCTCCTGCATCCAGAAGTCTCGATTCCGACTGAAGTAGTCCTTCGCTGACTCACCAGATGTCACTGCTGGTGGCGGCTCATCTTCTGCATCCATGGCTACGAGAAAGACAAAAACATGTTTAAAAGAAAAACAAATTGGGACTTTTTTAATTAGGATACATAATTACATTTTTGCGAGACTGTTTTTACTTGTTTGTAAATGTTCTATTTGTGTGCAGGGTCCGTACGGGGCCTTGAAAGTCTTGAAAAGCCTTGAATTTGATTGGACCAAATTCAAGGCCTTGAAATCCTCGAATTTTATAAAGTAGTCTTGAAAAGTCTTGAATTTAATTGTGGTAAATAAAATATGTATGACAAACTAACAGGTCTAGGTAGGCCGGTGGCAGTCGGGGGGAAGGGAAATAAACCTGCTGTTCTTAGTCGAGTAAAATAAGTTGGTCGAGTGTGATGCGATTCATATGGATTTATGTTTTCAATGTTAATTTACTGCGATTAAAAGTACAGGCGTCATTAAAACAGTCTTGAATTTATTTTTCAAATAGCCTTGAAAAGTCTTGAATAGCCGTGAATTTCAAATGTCCAGATGTGTACGGACCCTGTGTCTGCTACAAATTATATTTATATAAGATTCTTAAATTGTTCATCTGTCTACTAGAAATAAACAGATTCACGTGTTGCTGAGATGTCCATGTACACCACTGTATTTCACCAACCTTCTTCTTCATTGTCATCATCTTCGTCATCATCATCATCATCATCGCTGTCGTCAATCTTCTCGCCACCGCCGACAGCCCCCTCTACCTCCCCCTCCTCCTCCTCATCTGAAGAGCTCTCTGATTCCTCCCATTCCTAAAACATATTAATTCAAAACACATTCATGTACGATGCTTACGCCATCAGATGAACTGAAACGGATTACAGGTATCTGACAAAATCCACCATATGACAGTTTGCCTAGAAACCAGGACTGTGAACTGACAGTAGTGTAAAGTACATATTTAAACACGACAGCTAACCCAAAGCTTCACTCACATTATGCACATACTTATGATTGTGACATCAGATTCTAGAATTGCTAATTCTTCCTCCCCTTTCAGGGTTTGTTTCCACCACAATAATAATACAGTTTTTATATAGCGCTAATTCCCGCATGGCGGATCGATGCACTGCACAAGAAATATACTAATTGTACATTAATAAATGGAAATTATATAAACTAATATAAATCATATTATTTTTTGTTTTAAGATGTACCTTTGTATTTAAATTATATAAATAAATAAAAAAAGAATTATTAAACACTGCCTTTAAGATGTATAGTACTATAATTTGGTATGTAAATCTATAAATTAATCTAAAACATAAACACTGATTAAAACGTGTGTGTATGACACTAAAAAGAAATTCTAAAACAATGCACTCCACTTCATATTTTGAGGATTTCAATCGCATTATATGGCACAACATATCTGGCTGCAGCTTTCTCTAGAACACAAAAACCATTAGAATCAGCCTTTCAACCCACTGAAATGCAAAACTAAGAAATGATAACATCCCACTGTTGACTTCAAGAATTAAACACCGTTTTCGTTGCGACACAACTCACCTGTGGCGCTGTGTTGTCGGACACGAGAGTGTGCCACTCGTCCAGCTTGCGAAGGTCAAGGCTGTAGATGTCCGAGAGGGTGAGCTGCTTCTCGCCCTCCTCGTACAACCCCCCATACATGTAGAGCACGCCGTGCTTCACCGCCAGCATGCTGTTCATGCGCGCATGCGGCACAAACGGGGCGGACGATGAACGCGTGTCGCCCCCATCCACGTCACCTACAGTGCTGTCACCTTGTGGACCGATCGTCACCGTGAACACGCCGTCGGTGTGCACTGTCACAACACCAGAGGGCACTGTTGCCGTCGCTGCGGTCTCGTCTGCCGTTTCCATGGTGACCGATGGTGAATCGGTGACTTGAAGTTTCTCAATGTCTTCCTCCATCTCGTCACTGCTTCCATCCTCATCTTCCTCCTCCTCCTCCTCTCCATCACATTCTCCTGCCTCCGAATCCGCCTGTTTCTCTTTCCTTCTCCGCCGACGTTTCTTCTCCCCGACTTCTTTCTTACCGCTGCATTGGAAAAATCATTCATCATACATAATTTACATATATCTATCACGACCCTCCAGGTAAAACTCTAAATACGGTGTCAGCACAATGCAACTGTTGTAATTACAGATTTCTCACGTGAAATGTTGATGCAAACCTTTTGAGAACTGCTCATGTAGATAGCAATAACCTACACAAGTTACTTTGTTAGCGCATCTGCCTATTGCATTAGTAGATATGGTAGGGTTCATTATAAGTTATTACATATATTAACGAATATTATACTAATTAAAGTACAGATGGCAGTGTCAGATACAGCTGGGACTCCCCTGGCAGATTAGAAAGTTGACTGAATTGGTCATTAGTGGTTTGGGGGATAGCTGGGCACTGCAGTTGGTGGGAAGATTAGAGATAGCCATTGGCTGGTTTAAATGATGCATAGTGAGAGCCAGTTTTGAGATAGGGAATCTCACAGAGACAGGGAGAGTTGTCAGGCGCACACAGAGTGCAGGGTGTACAGCTGGAGGGTTTCCCTCCGGCTTGTACTGGGAGTTGAGGCTGGGCTGCTTCTGTGTCGTAGCTGGGTTGGACGGGCATTGTCATGCGCATTTGCGTGTGTATACTCTGGATATAATAAAGAATAAGATGAAGCAGCTAGTGGCTATTGTAGTTCTAGTTGGTACCTCCCCCGTTGTCTAGTGGTGACCCCTGCCACTACGACATAGGAATTGTCTGACAGCGACACCCTACGATGCGATTGTCTGATTATAACAACAGAAAGGCTGGACAGCTGAAAACTGGTGACCAGTGGTTGAGACTGCATTGATCTGGCAGTAGGTACGTTGTTAATGAGGAAGATATAGTAAATTGTGTGTTACTATAAACTGATGCTTTCTCGGAAACGTACAGTAATTCCACCTCATGCCATTTGCCCTTGTCCATCTCAAGGTCATAGAGGTCATTGTAGAAGTGACCACTGAGGTTCTCGTCATCTTCCTCCTACAAACGTACAGAAAGTGAAATATTTAGACAATTAAAAGCATTTGTCTGACCGAAAGAATACAGTGTTAATCACCAAACATTTAATGTAATTAAACTCACAGATGGTGGGAAAACGGACAGACTGACTAACCAATAAGCAACAGGAACAGAAAGATTTTTTGTAACACTTTCGTTTTCGATTGGAAATGAAGAATAGAACTAAATAGAAGTTACGGATGAGAAGATTAACTCACCTCATCGAAAACACCTCCAAAGACGATGGCGTTAGTTCCTGAAGTGACCGCCAGGGTGCAGCCACAGCGAGCACTCGGTCTCAGTCCTGACTGCTTCACCTGCGTCCATTTCCATTTGCTTGGAGCCGCATCCTGTTTTTCATTTTTCCCTAAAAATGAAATGGGATAGTTAGGGGATGTTCACAATATTGTCGACACTTACCCGACTCCTCCTTCCTCCGCTGGATTAATACTTTAAAATATTGAAATTATTTCAGATTGAAAGTCACTTGTGACAACTAAGTTGCATAAGTGAAATAAAGTGTTATATTTTATATTCCACAAATTACTAGCTATAAATGGTACCTCAATTATTAAAATTTCTTAGGTAGTTTTTTGTATTTATTGTCAAACATTAAAGGGGCACTGTATGGGATTGAACCTTCCACTCGTAACGGCAAAATTTGGCCGACCCGCGAGGAGGCAGCACCGTCAGTATCTAAAAATATCTTGTCGCCGTTTGAATCAAACACGGACACGCGCCTCTCTTTTCCAATCTATTACAGATGTTTCCACAACTACACTGTCCAGGATCACTATTAAAAGCCATGAGTTAAAAATAGCAACAAAAGTTATCACGCAGCACGCTTGTCTTGTCAGTTGTCGCAGTTTTGTCCACCGCTCGGCTGCACAACATCGTCAACTTCAACAAGATATTTTTAAGTACTGACGGTGCTGCCTCTCGCGGGTCGGCCAAATTTTGCCCGTTACGAGTGGAAGGTTCAATCCCATACAGTGCCCCTTTAAGGAAACGTTTAAAAGGTATGTTTGACAAAAACAAGCTTAAAAATAGGGATATGTGAAAAATGTTGCATGTAACAAGTATACATTTCGTATCTTCTTAGCTCTGAGCTATTTGTAACAAATATACATTTCATATCTTCTTAGCTCTGAGCTATTTGTAACAAATGTACATTTTGTATCTTCTTAGCTCTGAGCTATTTGTAACAAATATACATTTCATATCTTCTTAGCTCTGAGCTATTTGTAACAAATGTACATTTCGTATCTTCTTAGCTCTGAGCTATTTGTAACAAATATACATTTCATGTCTTCTTAGCTCTGAGCTATTTATAACAAATATACATTTCATATCTTCTTAGCTCTGAGCTACTTATACCAAACATACAATTCATATCTTCTTAGCTCTGAGCTACTTATAGAAGAAACTGAGACATTGAAATATGAGATTATATGGTGTGTATTTCTGCTGAGATCACAATATTGAGGCTTTAAGTCAGCGATGTTTGGCCTACATGCACCAAAAGCCTAGCTCAGTGTGACGATCACATTGTAAGTGTGTCAGTGTTATGACAACATACACGCAATAACAGTAACCAAGCACAACACACTGAAGAACTTTGATCCCAGCGAGGAAGTAAAGAAGTATTACCATCGGGGGCCAACATATACATGTCTGTGTGTGTTTTCCCGACATCAATATCCTTCTTCACGCGCTCTTTGCTGTATCCTCCGTAGACGACAATCGTCCCTCTGTCTTGACAAACGGCCATCAGACAACCTGCAGAAGAGAAACTAATAAAAATATACACAACCCCCTCAAGAATCAACGATCATGCGTGATCAGCAACGACACTGCATGAATAGACAATTAAAAAAATTCCAATGAAATATACTACCAGGAAATCTGTGGGTTGCAGTTTTTGCATAATAACAGCTGATCAAACAACTTAGTTAGTTCTTATGTAAAGTAAAGGTATGTTTTTATATAGTGCAATATCCAAGTCCTCAGGACTGTTCAAAGCGCTTTACACTTTACTTCCCTGACAGACCTGTTCAATCAGACACCATCTCGGCTTCTCTGGGAAGCATCCAGCCATATGCTACAATTAATGCGTGCAGGCTGCTCGTACACATATCCACTACTGTCTATAGCCAGGTACTCATTTATACAGCTGAGTATGTAAGTAATAATACATATATTGTAGGTGTTACCAATTCAACTAAAAAATTTCACAAATCTGTCTACAAAGTCAACCATTTTCCCTTTTTAATCCTGCAGTAACTGAAGTTGAATCGGGCAAACAACAAATATGGAGAAGTATGATATAGTCGATGTGTTTGTGTTTTACCGGAGCGGGGAGACGGAGCAGTGCCTGTGGGCTCTAGTTTACTCCAGGTGTACGTCTCCAGGTTGAATGCATGCACATCGTTGAAATACTTGTAATCTCTGCAAAATAGGCAAGTATATTATAATAATTAATACTAAATATTACTATTATTACTATTAATCTATTTCAAAACAGAATACCATTTGTGAATTTTATTCCGTTCAACATTAGATGGTGTATGCCATTAAAACAATACACGTTTACGCTGATGGCTAATCTTAATAAGTTTTATAATCGCATTTAGACTGCGCATCAAGTGTTGATTTGTTGCCGATAGCATTCATTGAATTTGCGCCATGCGGCCATCATATCAGTCACTGCTGTAGTACCCTTGGTGGCAGATACGGGACACATGCTTGCTTATAAATCACCTCGCTTATAACGCGGTCCAGATTCATGGATCCGGATTATCAATAGACTAATTAAAAAAACAAATAACATTTAGTATATGTACCATTCTTTTATTAGAAAACAATTATCCAGCTAAAATTATAAGACACTCAGTGATAACTGACAATGTTATTATGTTTTTATTTAGAAAAATAACTACCCGGGGGTATTTTTTTCAGAAAATGTATACATCAGATAACCATACCGGATGTTGTCATGGAAACCTCCAAAGACAATTAGTAGTTTCTTATAGTTGACCATTCTGTGACCACTCCTGGCTGAAGGACCTCCTGGCGCCCTGCAAATACACACCGGCAGAGAGATATATACATACATATATATATATATATATATACATACATATATATATATATACATACATACATACATACATACATACATACATACATACATACATACATACATACACACACACACACACACACACACACACACACACACACACACACACACACATACATACATATATATATAGTAGTGGATAGCATACAAGAGAAAGTCAGAGAAATGAGACTACACTGGTATGGACACATGCAGAGAATGGAAGAAAACAACGAAGTGAGAGCAGTTGGTGACACGAGAGTGCCAGGAAAAAGACCAACGGGAGACCAAGAGGGAGATGGATGGATGGCGTCCGAAGGCACTGCAGATCACCCCGGAGGATGCGCAGGACAGAACATTCTGGAAATCAAAAATTTGGGCCACTGACCCCACCTAGAGGGAAAAGGCGAAGAAGAATATATATACAATTATTGAATTATATATATATATACACCCCTGTATATTATTATAATTCAATAATTGTAAATATCATTATATCACCGCCCAAACTTATATATCACTTCTGCCTCTTGGCCATCCGTCTATTGTGAAATATATCTACCACTGTTTATAGCCAGATACTCATTCATACAGTTGAGTGAACTGGACCAACAGAGCGAAAAAAACTTGCACAAGATTTGACATGGCGGCACAGGTATTAAACCCGGATTCTCTTAGTTGGGAATCCAAACCTCTAGTCACTGCACAACTATGCAACTAAACCCTTGACGTAATGCCTAGCATATGCTACAATTTGGGACATTGCAAAGTTATGCGAGAACCCCTAATGCAAAATAATATAAGACTTAACAGTGCACCTATTTTCAGAAGACCATGCTTCGGTAGAATCCTCAAAACAGATGTACAGTGTATTACCCACGGGTAGATTCAAGATTCAAAAAACTTTATTATTTAAAAACATATTAAAAACGGAAAATTTTCTTTAGTCACACATAAAATAACAGTAATAAAAACATTGGTGAATCATATCTACAATTGTCAATACAATATAAAATGATAGTAAATATAGTCATCACTAAAATAGGTAAAGTATCAAAATAAATTACGAATGAAAATAGCTACTAAGATAAATAAATAAATAAGCATGTATAATTTCTTAAAATGGGTCTCTGATTGGAGACAATAACATTAGCAATAACATAATACTAAAATTGATGCTTACTTGATGCGGTCCCAGTGTTTCGTCTTGAAGTGGAACACCCACAAGTCCTTGTAGTGATAGAACTGGGACTGAGTGGGACTGGCAAACTCACCCCCAAACACCCACAACTGCCCACCCCCTTGTCTCAGGGCCACGGCCTGCAACACACAACGTTGACGATAGTAACACATATACATAATAAACTATAGCACCACATTTCTAATGGCATTGATGATAAAGTTTGGTAAATAAAACACTCATATCACAATAAATTAACAATAACTGAGCTCGCATGTATGTGTTTAAATTTGTTCACAGATGTTGATGTAACCATCCATACTGTTTATATCTTGGGTACAACATTTTTAGTGGTTAATCTACGACCAGTTAGAAGACAATTTTCACAAGCACCACATTTATTTATTTTAAATTCCCTGTTTTCTGAGGGTTGTTAGCAGGTTTTGTGCATGTACTAGACGGGTGTGAATCGATTGTCCATAATGACGTGCATAGTGTCTTCAATTGTTCTGAGGTTACAATGACCAAAATCAGTTGCATTTTAAGTAACTTGCATTCAAGAAAGAAATGTTACTGCAAATGATATTTACAAATACTCCGGGAATTTTTCTTCATATGAATGTTTCTAGCACCATCTTGGTACTAACAGTAATTTATAATCAGACAAGAGTTGATGCTATAACTGGATAAAAAAATTAATTGTATCTCTTGAGTTGATACCTGCAATGCTGAGATTATCTATTTCAGTCTGATAAATCATGTGCAAATATGGTTATAATGAATACTTCCATTGACCTATAGTATACTGAAATACACAGATGCCAGAAGAGAAACTGTAGTCATACTAACAGTCATATATTAATAGAAACTGTTCATATGACATAGTTAGTGAGTGTAGGTCCCATCGAACAAAATGTGTTTCTAAAGTTTGTTTTAAGACATGGAAAATAATTGTACATCTTCTTCAATGATATTTTTATTTCACCTATAGACATTCAAAATGTAATAATAGTGTAACATTTATTACCTTTGGAAACCAAGTTATATTGCATATTTGTCACAACAGTTCGTGTTTGTGTGAATATATTTACCCTTGACCCGTGGGAGAGCCGTGAGGGTGACACTAACCTGGTGAGAACATCTTGGGGGCGGTGCATTTGGGGCGGTTAACTGCACCCATTCATTTGTGAGAATCTTGTAAAACAGCAAGTCGTTGTACACAAACGTCTACAAAACAGCAGGATACAACTAGAGCACAGTGGTTCAGGGGTAGAGCTTCGGACTCTCGACTAAGAGAACCCGGGTTCGAATCCTGTGCTGCAGTGTTAAAACCATGCATATTATGTGCTGCATGAACGGAGGAGAAAACCCAAAACCACATGTAATGTGTTACATATTTTGAATACTGGATATATATCGATAGAATATACAGGGTGCTTGAAAATATGGACGAAAACTAGTGTCAGGGGTTATTAGCAAGTTTAATAGTTTTATGGATATTTACTTACTATACTTTCACAATAATTCCGCTTTAAATATTTTATATATTTGACGTGTGTTAGCTCAAAGGTCAATGATAATTATGGGAGATATTAATCTCACATTTTTCTCAGTTATATTTCAGCCGTTATCAGATGAATTCAGAAGACTGCCACTTCTTATGCAGTAGATTCATTAGCCTGTCTCATATAAACAGTTCAACACTTAAAAACACAACTGAAGAACATAGAATTTCATTGTGGCATATGACAACATATAAAATACAATGTTAACACACGCCCCTTAACATCAATCACATATTACCTTATTTCCATTAAAAAATTCGCCGCCAAACATCACAAGTTCATCTTTGTCTGGATGCGGAGTCAGGGACAGATTACATCTGCGAGAGAAAAACCAAATGAGACACAGAGACGCCAACACTTACCTTGGTAGTCATCCTTTTAGAGGAATGTCTGTTTCAACATAGACTCGACATGTGTCAGCACTTCACAGGCATAATTATATGTAGGACCTAGGAATTCCATGCAAATGAGTGTAAATAAAACATCATAATTTACTATGTCATAATGACACAATCTGTGGGATCTATGGAACTAATTTGAATAGGCAAAAGATATTATAGCAAAAGTATTATAGCAGTCCAGCAAATTTATGTCAGAATCATTCTAAGTAGAGTGCCATACCTTCGACTTGGTGGTGGACATTTCTCTTCAATTACTTGATTACGGAGCCGATCTTGTTCTTGAAATGCGGCAATCATTGACTCAATATCCTCCTGAAGCACACAGATGTTTACTTATTACTTATGATTGAATTATATCACACAATGACCAAGTCATTAATTTCTGAGCATTATTGTTAATCATGATCAAGAACATATTCCCTACGTATGAATTTTAACTCCCTTTAGCATAGATACTAGGTTGTAGGAACTAAAATCTCTTCCAAATGACACAAGCGATTTGGTATGATCGGAGTTGCCATTTTTTTAATCTGAAGTTTGAGATGGATTTGAAATTTGGACCTATCTAAAAAGTCCTCTTTTCAAACCATGACAGTGAGCTCCCAGGTTCCACTGAATTTAATTCATGAAAACAACAATTTTAGTTTTCTGATCTTGTGAAGTCATGATGCAATCTGTGAATCAGTATGATACAAACAGGCTTATTTCCATGCATATAAAATAAAAACATTATTAAATACATAAATAATGGCTGCATATGCTAATCATTACTATGTGCTAGTGACAGCAGAGCATTCACAGGATCGACAAAGTTTTAATATCATTCTTAGTGGTACGTATTTATATAAAGGAGTGGCTATACGTCTGGATATGGACGAATTGCCTGGGGAACTGACTATACGTCCGGATATGGACAAATAGCGTAGGTCGGTACTCAGGCTATTTGTCCAGTTACATTTCTGGTGAGAGTAAATTCAAATTCGTCCAAGTGGCACAACTGAGATGACGAACTGGAGCCATATTCATGTCGAGTAGATAAACTACCCAGAGGTAAATGACGTAACCGCCGATAGTAAATGAATATAGAATCACATGCCGTTATCCGGTGGATAGCTTTACCTCCGGGTAGGAAGGCTTTAAAACCGGGCAACGTGAATAGGGTTCCTGGCGGTTGCACGTAAGTTTGCAGATTTTAAAAGTTTATCAGCAGGTGTTGGGCAATTTGAAAATAGTAACTTCATAAATGTTTATAAAAGATATAGTAGGACAGTTGAGGAAGATGCAAGAATTAAATTATTGATTTCATATAAAAAAAATATATAATTTAAAATTTATAGCACTATATAGTAGTCTATATAATATATGCGTGAAATCGTCATCCTTGACGGTAGTGGATTACTGGAAGAAGACTCGAGTAACGAATGCTCTGAAATCCTTGTAATTAATTTATTAATCTAAGACTACTAACTTCACCCTGTTCTTTAATTAGTTTCTTGGCTTTTTTCTGTGCATTCTTCTCTGTTTTTGTGATAGTTTTCTCGGCCCCTTTGCCTTTCTTCTCCTTCTTTCCCTTTTTCTTTCCCATGATTGTAACAATCAGAAGCGTTTAATTACAGAATGATACTAGTGAAAGAACAAAGGTTGTCATGTCAATCGTGTAATACTGAATATTGCCCAATAAAGGATTTGGTTGAGCGTTTCACAATGTTTTTGTCGCGCGTCCATGCCATGTGTACTTCCGCAGTTTGCCACTTGTCAGCATGTGTACACCGGGTGTGACATAATTGGACAACAACACGTTTTCTCGAAGCAAATACTGCAAACAAGTAATACTGTGTGTTGCACAACATATACATATCGGTGTTACTGTAAATATAATTCAGCATTAAACTATCTTCATAATTGATGGTGTAAAAATGTCTAGTGATAATTTTTTAACATATTTAACCAATAGCTGTCGAGAATAATCAGCACGCCATAAAGTCAAGTGCCCGGATGTTAGAGGCTGGGTTAAAATCGTATGTGGATACGATTTGTCACAGGATCTGACAACAATACACAATTTTGTGATTATTTGGACGTGCTTCCAATCGGCGATTGCTGCTGGACGGTAGTATGGTCTGTAAGGAAGAAGTATGTGGGTGGTTCAAAGACTTAAGTGGTGCGGAAAGGATAGAACTGTTCTGTTCATTATTACATATGTGCGTACCGATAGAATTAAGATTCATCGGATCGTGTTTAGAAGATCTCGCTCGAAAGGATTTCATATATCTCAGGGATGCGGAGATTAAAGCAAACGACATTGCAGAGATTAAAAAACTGACCCCGGATTTCACGGACGAAGGAACGCGGAGTAGGACTAGCTTCTACTTGGCGTTGCTATATTCATCGAATAACGCTTGCTCCCATGCGATGTTCGAGCTACTGAGCTGTCTGGAACCCAGTTTGCGAGGGGAATCCGCCCCGTGCATGGACCCTGTGGATTCTGCATTCGCTGAAGATGTTATTTTAATATTAACGATGGCAGCAAATCATCCTGCTTTCACGTTTAGTCAAAGACAACAACTTTACAAAGATTTAAAAACGGTGGAAAAACTTCTGCAGGAACTCTCAGGGAAGGTGAGTAAAAATGCTTCATCAAGTTCATGTAACTTTTTAATTTTAGTTTTTACTTGAAACCAACTTTTTTCTGTTATAACTCTTGCAGAAATGCATTAGTAAACTAAAAGTAAAGCTAAAAGCCTAATAAAAAAAACTTTTTTAAATTGATATATATGTATAGATCTATGACTAACATAAAATAATTATACAGATCTGCAACGTATCATTATTGCGATTGCTATGTACAAAGATACAAGCCTTTATGCAGGGTACAATTTTTCCCAGTCCAAATATTTTTTGATCAACACATGCATGTTAATTCAAAGTCAAAACATACATATAAAACCAGTAGAGGTGTGTATTATGTCACATGTAGAATAGAAAAGAAATACATGTTTGACATCCCTTTTCAAAGCATAAGTGACACATGCTTTCAAAAAAAACCTTTTTCTTTTAATGTCCACTGCCTGACCAGTTAATTTTCTCCCCATCCAGAATGTGTTTTTTACCGGTGGACGGGTCTCTAGATAAAGCTATGCTAACATAGACACAAACTGACAAAGATGTTGATTGCACACATATCAATAAATATAATATTTTCAGCCTATGTCCACAGCAAGTATTTGTAAAAACAAACCATGTTTGTCCACAACATATATGCATTACCTCACGCAGTCTTGGCTGGGACATGCTGGATAAGGTCAGAGACAGAGTATTTACATAAAACAACATGGGCTTACAACACTTGAGTTTTTCCTAGTCTAAAATGTTCTATCATTAATATAAAGGCCAAGTACATATCCAGGATGATCAAGGAATGGCTAATTCATTCGAGCTTTTAAATAAATTACGCATGTAACCTCGAAAATTGTTTTTGTAGTAAACAACGACTTAAATGTTGTGTATGTGGTAGTTTTGTTGATAAATTGTTGAGGTTATGAAAGTGACAACTGATGACAGTTAACTTTGCATACTATTTTATGCCTGCTGTCAGCACTGTAAACACCCAACCACAAGTTCTTGTTGAGTTCATAGATCATGGACCAATGTGCACATTTAGCTGCACTAAATGCAGCTTATCAGTATACCCAGTATTTATAGCTTGGTAAAGGTGCCCTATTTAAAATAACTTGTTAGCATTGGATAATTATTACATATATATCAGTTTATTTTACATGTACTAGAATTATATAATGTCATTCTTCTAAAGCTTAGCGATTCTAACGCAGTTCCAATAAGGCAGGTTCCAGTTTCTGCAAATGCATAAAGAATCTAGCTGACATCAGGCGTACACAATGTTCAATGTCACTACAACTATGCAACAGATCTGGGCTAATTTAAAATGTTATTGTCTTTGTTAATTATTATATAACTTTTTATTCTCAGCTACAAATAGAGCAGAACTTTGTGTAAATTATTGTTTTGCTGTTAGTAAACGACCACAAATGTGAAATGTTTTAAATATATACTAATATCATGTCTAATATAATCGACTTATCAATAAAGTTGTTGTCTATGACAATTGTTTTCAGTGACTAGAAAGTTAATGTGTCTATTACTGTCTAAATATTTTAAGTATATATTGTCATTTGTTGGGTGGACAATCCACTTTGACTGGCTTTGCCTGAATTTCTTTCCTTTTGCTTCGATACTATTCATTTTATACTTTATATTTTCTTGTCCATAACCAATTTTTCTTCACACGGTGGTGATATGGTCTAAGTTACTATATTTTACCGGAATTATTTCTGAGAAATCCATTCATTTACTAGTAAAATACTATTTGTTTTTCTTCCCTCTCGGCCGTCTTTAGATGATTGTGTTTGTTCTGCTTGGCATAGTAATTAATAGTAATTTGTGTAACCACTATGTTAGTGTAACTCATTGAGACAATGTTTAAAATAGATCTATTATGTTTGTAATATATATTTAGTAGTAACAGTAGTAGCATGATATCACGTCTCACATCATAATCATACTATAATTTGTTGAATACTACTAGTACACAACATTTTGACATTGTTAGTTATAATTACAGTTATTAACTATGATTACTACTGTGTATTGATCATGATGCAATGCAACACTCCCATGCATGTCATTGTCGCAAAGCTCTACACAGCCTATGGTCTCCATGTTGACCCTGATGTCCAAGTTCAAACAACCATTACATAGTATCAGTAGTATGTGTAGTCTGTTATACAATTCAGGGTATAATTATTTGTTGGTCTGTGGAAGCTGCATTATTGTATCCTTTCACATGAGTATCTATATTAATCTAGTAACTAGTAGTATACTTAGTAATACATTTAATAAAATTTAGTTTGATGTTGACAGTTTATTGTTAATTTTTTTAACATCAAAGATATTGCCATAGTTTAATGTTAACAGTTTATCATAAACAAAATTCAACAAATTACAAAAAAATCAAATATGTTGCCATACAAATGATTTAATCATTGCCTACTCACTTCCTATTAAAGTTCCAAATATATGTCAATGTTTTGATAAATTCTCTAATAAATGTGGCCGATCTCGAACCTTCAGCTGTGGATACATGAATCACATTCATGGTCATTCAGAGGTCACTGCGACTGCAAACTATAAAAACAATCTAGGCAGTTTTAGGTGGTAAGATCATCACTTCATCTACAGAACCTACTCTGCTAATGCATGGTTGTACCCAGTCACCTACATGATAACTGGTAGCAATTCGATAATAGGTCAGTTCTCATGGCATGCAAATATTATGTATTAGTGTAAATTGTCTAAATTAAGATGACAGTGTGGCACGCCCGCAGAAAGACCTATATACAGGTGTATCATAGAATAACAATTTATTATTTTGTTATGATTCATAGTTGAAATGTTTGCTGAAAATGTCAGAAAACGTAACACCATTATTGAAATGCAGTGTTAAAGTGGAAACGGCAAGTCCATTGACTTGTAAGATATTATCATCAAGGAAGATAAGTGGATTGTTTGAATCTTTCACACCTAATAGGCTAATAGCCAAGATGCTGCTCTGCTGGGCACACATAGTTTGAATGATAGCTCTGCTGTTCAAATAAAGGCAAGATTGATACCATTAGTGGCATTAAACACAGGTAGAAAGTCACTTGCCATTGTGGCAAACTGTTCTATTCATGGATTTAATGACTAATTAATTGGTGTTAATTAAGTAGAGTAGATGCATTGCTCAATGTTTACACTTGGTTTCCTACCTCATAGAGCGCTAGCCAAGCCTATGGTTGTGTGATTTTTTAGATTTAATAAGTCTGGCAGTTAATTTGTAGATTACAGCACACATCTGATACTGATACAAATTGTTTGGAATGACTTGTTTGGAATGACTAAGTAGACTTAGAGGGGGGAAATCCAGTATTGTAAAATGGGTTACATTTCTCATGGGTTTGTTTTAATCAGGTGGACCGGTTGTCCCTAGCAACAAACTGCGCACAAGTCAATCACTGCTTCAAGAATAACTGTACATATAGCATTCTTCAGGTTGTTGTGCAGAGAATGGTAGATATTTGAAGTTTCTGATTTATAGTCTCGTCATTTTGTGAGTATATGTAAAAGAATGTTTGTCCCTGTTCATCTCTGTTACAGGACGCTTCTGAGCTCAGGTATCTGAGGGCTTTGGTACTTTAAACAAATGTAAATTATTATTTGTAGTAGCGTTAGTTGACCACATAGAAGATAAGTTAGATAATTTGGTTGGTGGCTTGGCATTTATTGATACAAAATCAATCCTGTCAAACAAATGTTGTTCTTTTCTTCTTTCCATGTGTGTTTGGGTCCTGGGATGATTTAGGCTTTTTTCATGATCACCAATTTCAAGATTGTTGTTTTCTTCATTTTCATATTTGAGAATTTAAATAAAAAATATTGGGTTTGTTTTTGTTTTTCCAGTACTCATTTACAACTGATGAGTCATTAATGCTTCAGGTGTAGTTCCCAAAAGAGCTGTGAGTCTGTGACTGTTCCTTTTAGTCAACCTATCTTTTAGTTAATTTCAGTTAGTGGCAGACTTTGTGTTTGAACTCCTGTCTGCAACAGCTCTAGTGGGGGTCTCATAATGGAAATAGAACGTACTCTGTTATTTTTAGCCTGACCACATAGGAGCGCTGCCGAAAAGTAGCGCTATATCCTGTTACACGTCTGTGCTAGGATGTCGACTTGCTGTCATTACGTTAAAAGATCTGCATGCAAAGCAAGGCATATTGTCATATGTCAGATACTTTATGCATGTGAACTATATAGCCTGACTCTGGGTGACTGACTTTGTTGTTGGTGGCTGTATGCATATAATGCGGTAGTCCTAAGCAGCGTAATATGTCTGAACACAAATTATGTCAGTCCTAGTCTGCTTTGGGTTCTTGCCAACAGAAGTGGGTTGTAACTGTAGACAGGCCATGGTAATACAGTGTTGACAAAGCCGTCCAAAGTATGCAGGGTTTTGTGGGTTATACTTGTGTATTGACTGACCGATCTACTACTTTACTAGTACTCTGGTAGTTGTTCCCCATACAACATTGCAGTTGTAATTTTAGAGTACATACAACTACAAGAATAAATGTTGACTTACAACTCTCAGTTGGACCGCGCTATTATTCCTCTCTGTGCAGGGTCATTTCAAAAATGTAGATTCTGTGGAATTGCTTTCATCAAATCTGCTGTAGTTACTAGACTTTGTTGAAAATGTTAGTTGTGATACTCTAACTGTGAGTACAATTTGCCATCACCAGTCTGTGTAGCTGTATACTAAAGCCACTATTTATACCTATCAAAGATTAAACGGTTTCTATAGATCTAGATACATTTTTCACAAGTCAAAGTGGGTTTAAGCATCCATTTGACAGTCAGTAAACATTTAAGGAAAATTTGTTCTTGAAACTGACTCGAGAGTCAAACTTAAAAACCATATCTGTGACTCGGTATGCAGAATTTAAGTGTTCAAGATTATGACAGTGATAGTCGGTAGTGAAAATTCCCACATTATGTCGTAAATGAACTCTTGTAATATATCTAGTTTTCTTGCCAGGTTGTGGAGGAGAACAGCGCCGTGAACCACCACGTCGTCTGCAGCAGCCGTCTAGAGGCATGTGCCCTCACCACGGGCAACACCTGTGATATCAGCCAGCAGTTGGTGCTGGCACCGTCGGCACCACAGCAGCACTGTAACAGTAGCTGCGGCGGTGCAAACACAAACACTTCTAGTCAGTGTCCGTCGTGGTTGCCGTCGTCATCAGCCCTGTGCGGGCAGCGTGTCAGTGCGACTATGACATGTACGAGTACAAACGCAGGTAGGTGTACGCTAATTGACCCCCCCCCCCCTTCATCTGTCAGGTCCACTCACTGTAGGACACGTGTCCTGTTGCTGGTTGCCCGGCGTTCTCATGTCAGGACGAAGGGAGCAGTTAGTGCTCACCACACCAACCAGCTGATTGGGTAGATAGTAGGTACACAAACAGCTTGTCACTCCGTTGTGTGTAATTTCTTGACGGAATAACTGTTACACAATGCGTGTAAGCGAGAAATGTGATCTTGCCATTGCTATGCAATCACTGTGTAATTACATGTAATCTGCGCATGCCACTGCAGTAGCGGCAGTGTCGTTTGCATGCCGCTGCAGTAGCGGCAGTGTCGTTTGCATGCCGCTGCAGTAGCGGCAGTGTCGTTTGCATGCCGCTGCAGTAGAGGTGGTGTCGTTTGCTGCACGAAACTGACATAATGCTAGCTCGATGATGGATGTTAAGTTTTATGCATTGTCGGTGCTGTACAGTTGGAACTAGCAGTGCATTGTGGTTCTTTATCACCTTTTTTGTGTCTGTCTGATCAAATTGGCACGACTTGATGTCTTTCAGGAAATTACATTTTGTCAAAGCACAGCCACAAGAGATTCCTATAGCTATTCTATGCACAGAATAGGTGGAAACCATCAAATAACAAAAATAAGGTCACAGAAAAAAGTTGTGACTTTAGATTTTTATTAATTTAATTTAAGTTAGGAATTTATATGTTTATACTCAATACAGTCAGGTAAGAACATTTGTAAAAATTAAAGATACCACAACAGCATTTTCGTAACCTTAATGAAAAGTCACGTATAAATCAGTGGTAATGCATAAGGTTGAGACAGAGTTCATTTGCCATATTTGCTGGACATCAGTTTGTTTTTTGCTGAATTATCAGTCAGTCACAAAATGTGCATTACAGTAATGCTGTGACCATTTCATGTGACTCTTCATAGCAAAAACTGGATCTATATTTCTGTAACTTTTTTTCTGAGACTATTTCCACCCACTGAAAACATCAGCCATAGCACATGTATTTTGCCAGTGGCAGTTACCTTCAGTTGTTAGTCGCAGTTGATTAAACATAGCTAATGATAGCTTACAGCTTTATTATGCAGTTGTTATCCATAGTCGGAATGTGTCTATAATTATTTGTAGTAGGTAATTACTTTGTTGCAGTCAACAGCGTTGTAAAACTTCCAAAATAGAGAGTGCCTAGTATTATATTGGATGGCAAGTGTAATATTTACCTGTGTTGCCATGCTACAGTAATTGACGAGTCAGCCTGTCTGGGTCACTTTGGTCTGTTCTATGCACAATATAGGTGATAGTACACTGTAGTATAATGTTCATTTCCAAGAGCACTAAACACAGAGCAGTCAGGTAGATTGAATAGCTATGAAATGTATTATATCTAGAATATACTGCATATATTAAAGGGAATAACAATAAGGCATTATATAAATTTCTTTTGTTGCATATACATGAAGTATAGTATTATATGTAACATTTGAGTGTGTTTAAAAAATACATAAAAATATCTATATGTTTAAAATATTATATTAAGCACGGCATGCCTGCAGATCCTGCGGAATTTTCAGATTTAATGAGCTAAGCGTTTTACCAACTATGACGTCACATCCCAGCATCCGTAAAAGCGCGGCAAAAATATGCATGTTTCAAAAAGCCCACTGGCATTGCATAAAGTGTGGAATTTCTAATTCATTTGTTGTTATTGTTGCTTGGTGGGTATGACTATAAATATAAGGATGTAATATTACACACTGTTAGAAATGTTAGTGGGCTTTTTGAAACATGCATATTTTTGCCGCGCTTTTACGGATGCTGGGATGTGACGTCATAGTTGGTAAAACGCTTAGCTCATTAAATCTGAAAATTCCGCGGGATCTTCGGGCATGCCGTGTTTAATATAATATTTTAAACATATAGATATTTTTAATGTATTTTTTAAACACACTCAAATGTTACATATAATAGTATACTTCATGTATATGCAACAAAAGAAATGTATATAATGCCTTGTTGTTATTCCCTTTAACAAATACATAATTGCTTTTTTATCTAAACGGTGTACAGTTTTCATGCTGAAGTAACTCGGTGCTGTTCATGACTGATAGAAATCTGAGTGCCAGTAGATTGGACAAGTTAATTAGTTTAATTGTTGCTGCTTGTCTTTAAATGGGGTGTCTTCCCATTATAGCTACTTCCCGGTATAGCTACTTCCCGTTATAGCTACTTTGTATTCCCGTTATAGCTACTCGTTAAGTTTGACAGGCAAACTAGTCCTGTTATAGCTACTTTTCTATATCTCCATTTTACAATGTAACAAGATAAGGGAGCATTAACTATTTCATCTCCATCCAGTTGATGTCCATGAAGGGTGGACTGCTTTTATGTGTGTCCCACTGAGGAATTTCCACAGTCAAATGATAATTTTTAACGAGTATTTTGTGGAGACATGGCTTGGTGATGATTCAAAAATCACCATGAACATGTGGAATGTCTACACAGAATCTGACAAATGAACAAACAACCATGTTGAAGGATGGAATTCCAAGTTTGCAAAAGTGGTGGGGAAACACTATCCCAACATCTTCCAGTTCATGGTTGCTAAACATGATGCTGCCATCCCACCACCACCTAACAAGAATAATTGATGACATTCATTACTTTTTGATAAATGCAATTCTGTACTCAGTACAATTAATGTAGTTGTCTTTTGAAAAAAATGTTTTGCACAAGTGTTTTATAGCATATTTTCCATTTCAAATAACTGACAGTTACATCAATAATTATACCATTCTTATGACTTTTAAAATATGTCCTTCATTAATACATTTCATGTAGAAATCTTACAGTAATCTGAAACAGTTAATGCTCCCTCTTGCTGTCCCCTCCTGAATTATGTAATTAAATAAGTAGCTATAACGGGACTAGTTTGCCTGTCAAACTTGACGAGTAGCTATAACGAAAAAAAACTGTAGCTATAACGGGAAGTAGCTATAATGGGCCTAGACCTTAAATGGTGGATGCAGCAGCAACCAGCACCAATCAGGATGTGTGTTTGCGTGGATGTGTGTATGCAGTGTCATGAGTCCATGTGGGAAATGACAGGATTGAATCATGTTGAAGGAAATTACTAATTGCTCTAATTTTGATCATGTTTTATTAATTTATGATATGACTGTCTAGTTCTGAATAAAACATTTCCTCGGTTTATAAAAAAAATAGTGTGGAGACAATATTAGGTAGTTTGGCTTAAACACTTATTTGTTATTATGTAAAATAAAGTTAAGTGATTTTGTGGAAGTCTGTATCATTTATTGTCACTCTTAGCAGGTAGAAACATGTCTCACAATGATGTATTAAGTAATTAAATAACAGATTTTTATAGTAAATCTCAGTAGTGGAGATATGCCATCATATGCTGTCCTGATTGTCAGATGTGGGTTAGGTGATGATGTAGTGTTCTCATCCATGAGTTTGCCAGTCCAGGAATCATTTGTTCCTGCTCAAAATTATAGATAGGTTTGACCGAGTTTTCTGCGTGCGGCCCAGATTGTGGCTGTGTGACAACCCATTAGTTTGGAGAAGGCGATTGTCACTTGTGACATTCACAACAACCGAAGCACATTATTGACTGTCTGCTGGTCAAATGTTGCAGGTTTCAAACAATTATTTGACCAAGAATTGAAGAAATTGGATTTGGCCAACTGTAACTCCTGGCATTTACTCAAAGCTCTGTGACATTTAATTAGCACAATTGCAGTTTTATCACGACACAGTCCTCATTGTTTGGAACTGGACGGCATGCGTGCTACTCTGTCCTATGGTTGTGTTTGCATAGTTATGGTGAAGAATAATGAGTATAATAGATCTATTAGTTACTTCAGAGGAGGATTGTGTAGGCGTGGCTCTGTTTACATGGTTGCTAAAACAGTGACTGTCTTGCTCGAGCTTGGCACAAGGAACTGTTTGTCTACGGTGTGTGCGTAGGCATGCTAGAGAACCTCAACATTTGGCGTGATCTTTCAAAGGCATCTTACCGTGTGTTATTCCACAGTTCTGCTAGCAGCTTTCATGTGTCCTCTTGATACTATAAGCCTGGAACAAATTGTCGAGTGTGGTAATATGAATGCAAATTTGTACCGCTTTTCCATAAATAACTACAGTTACCAGTAGGCCTGCTGAGTGCTGTAAGGTTTATGACATTCCTTTTCTCCCTATGACTTCCCCAGGGAGAGTCGATTTGTGGGGGAGGGGCAAATTACTCATAGCTAGCATCAGACAGATCGCCATGGGAACTGTATTGCTGGGCAGAGTATAAATTATCAGAATATTTGCTTTTTTCTTAAACCCAATATGCGTGTAGAGTGTAAGCAATGATATGCAAGATGGCTTGTTAGGAATATATCATGAAACTAAACCTCAGGACATTATACAGATTAAGTTTCTTTTGGAAGAAATAATTTTCCTCTGGGTGAGTTGAAGAATTCAGAAGAAAACACCTGTGAATGGTTGCTCAAATAAACATTTATTTTTAGCACTGTTATTTGACTCATTGTGGAGGACGATAGCCTGCCTGGCTCTAGGTGAACCTGTGAGTGCAGTATACACTGTAAAAATAGTTGTTGTCCAAGCGAGACAGGGTAGATTGCTGAGGTGTGACATTTATGAGGCTGCAGCTAAACTGTGAGTGATGTATGACCACCAGTAGCCAGTGTGTGTGTCCATGGCCCAGTCAGTGGCCATGTGTGTTGTGTGGACTGTGGAGTGGTTACAACACATCTATTGCCTCAGGTGTTCCCCACAGATCTCTAGTAGGTCAGTCGAGTTGTTTCCTGTTCAGCAGGTCCCTTGAACGTGAAGTGAATGTGATCACTGGTTCTTGCTCTGTGTACATGTGTATGTCCGTGATTAGGCTGTGTATGGATGGCAGTGTGCTGTGTTCCAATTGATCACAGTTGCTGCTGGTTTTAACTTTTGAGAGTGCCACTGATTGATATGAATGCCAGAACAATGTACAACGGTATTTTGTTTTGGATTAATGGCATAATGATGCAGCTGAAAAATTGCTTGAGTGAAATATAAATTCATGGAATCTGTCTGGAGATCAACACAGTGAGCGTTGCAATCACACATAACATAGAGAAAGTCATAATTTCGTTAATGAAACTTCATTAACATTTAAAAAAAAAATTGCTTGTTTTTGGAATATAATATTAGAAAAGCACTGTTCTCATTATTTAGCTAAATGAATGGAAAGTAACTCAGTCTGACCCAGTCAAGCTGGAAAGACCACAGGTTATAATCTTGTTGACTGCTATCATGTGCTATGTAAGGTGTGTCAATCAGGTGTGAATGACTTGACACAGGAGCTCACTGACCCCTCCCCCACCCATCTGACCTACCTGGAATATGTGCCCAAAATAGTGCTTGTTTTAGACCCTGTTGTGTAATAGCACCATAGATTCATCAGCTACTTTACATTTTGAAGAGTCTGCACCAAAAGCGACCACCTAGGAGTGATTTATTAAGGTGGTTAACAGCTCGTTTAATGCGTGTGATTTATTTGCAGCCATGTGGTTGTGTTTGTTTTCTGTCGCTCGTACCTCTTCCACGTGAGCTGGTGTTTTTCCTGGCCCTGGCAGCTTTAACCGTGATACGTTTTTGCCCCATCCCATGCCCCATAGTAGACCTCATGCATGGGTCAGATGAACACAGCTCAACACAGTCTCATGGAGTCATGCTTGCCATGTGTTTACCAGTGGCTTCTGAATGTTGAATGTTGATGTCATTAGAGTGAGTTAAAATCTATACAACTGAGTCACGCAGTCTATAATCTGTCCAACGCCTCTGACATGCCACAGTTTCTTGTCAAAATAAGTTTTATGTCATCATTGCACTTGGGCCAACCCACCTCCGGGCGGTTCTGTTAAAGTTACCCTGTCTGTTGGTTTGAGTAAGTGACCTGTTCCTCGCCTATCTGTTGGAGGTGATTTGTCTTATTTTTTAGCAAATTGGAATTAAACAAAATTGGCTAAACTTCAAAATGGCAACAACAAAGGGAATTAACTCTAGGCCCATCTCAACTGTGGGTTAGACACTCTAGAGTGTAAACACCCTGATTAAATTGCACCCCTTCTTCTCATTAAAATTTAAGCTGTCTTTGCTGGATTTGTTTTTTTTAGTTACTTTTAAATAACCTGTATTGCTCCACTTTCCTAGCTTTCCCCTCTTCAGCTGTTGTATGTCAGATGTGTTACAATGAAACACAGCTGAAGAGACATGACACCCGGCTACACAACATAGACACGTGACATCTGTTATCAGTGGAACTGGGAGAAGTCTCCTGTGAATAATGCTGTGGTCACCAGTTTGCATTTTCTCCATTCTGTCAGACATCAAAACATGTATGCCGTGACTGTTTGACATGCCTCAAGTCCTCAACATGTGTTTTAATTACGCACTAATGCCACTTCTAATTTAGTCAGACACTGGTACAGTCCTTGTGATATGCTGAAAGACCTCACAACAGACTTTCAATCAATTCCATTTGATGCTATCCCAGACTCACAGTGGCCAAATATTTGTCGTGGTATAATCTGTTCAACCAAACTGTGGCCTGATTGATCTTTCTTGTAGTAACTAAACTATGACTGGGATATCTCATGAGCTGCAGTTCTTGTCACCTCCATGACCTGCTATCCATTTGACCAGCTGACCAGGTACATACATACCTGTCCTGCTGTCATTGTGACATGCATTCCTTATGACCTGCTGTCATTGTGACTTGTGACATGCATTCCTTATGACCTGCTGTTATTGTGATTTGTGATGTGTGACCTGCTGTACCTGCAACACCTGCTATCTATCCATTTGACCAGCTGACCATGTGACTTGTTGGTCATTTAACTGCAACCCATGACCTGCTGTTACAGTCACTGTGATGGAAGTATTGCTCTTGTGACCTGATGATCACGTGACACACTGTCCTGTGACCTGTTGTCCTAGTGACCTTGTGACTCAAGTGTGGCATAGGACGATTTATCTGGTGTCCTGTGGGTGTGACCTACTGGCCCCTCGCACTAGTACCATGTGAACTGTTCTTCGTGCTTCTAGTTCTAGGAGATGCTGAGGAGGTTAGGGACTGTACAAATGGAGGTTAAGTAGCCCGATGATGAAATGTGAATGGTGCTAAATGCACCGTCAAGCACTCTGTCTTTTATTTCAATCCCAGGAGTGTCATTTCATTTAATGGTTGTACCATTTGAACATTTGATCGATTACAGCAGGGAAAGAACCGCAAGTTGATGCATGCACCAGCAGAAACCCCAGAATGTGGTAGTCACTAGTCAGCAAATGCTAGCTGTACTAAATGCATGTGTTTGCAGTTCGAATAACTTTGTTAACATTATTATTTTCTATTTAATCTACTGTTCTTTAATTGTATGTCATATTGTGTCAATTGTTCATTGCCTATTCCTTATAGTTATAATCATCTTATCCTCCATCATTTAAAAATACAGGTTAGCAATCAGCTGCAATCTGAAAGATTGATGGCCTAGCGATAGGAAGAAGACTCTACAACTGCAGTGGTAAAGGTAGTATTAGGTACACCTGTCTGACCCAGTGCCATTGCAGTAGTTTCATTACATGCTTAACTTTGCCTTGAATCAATAGCAATGTGGCTATAAATGTGTTTGCACAAAGGCTATGTACATCTCATCTGTTTCATGCAGTGTTGCTATAATATTTATGCCAGCACTCAGACAAATGACAATCTAGAACAGAAAATGCTATATTGCACAACAGAAAATGATCATATTCTTAGTAAGTACATTATTGTGAACTCTTTATATCCACAATGAGTAGGAAATTGCATTATCCAAGAAAAGTCACATAATAAAGTTCTATTTTTACTAAATCAGCCAGACAAAACTAGTGCTAATGATAGTACAATTTATTATTATTGTATTCTATCTTTTAACAAACATATAGCCCTACAAGTCTACAATATCACTCATTAATGTTCCAGCATAAAACTCAAACTTTGCTTAGCTGTGGGACAAGGAATTAAGTTCTATTTTTTATCAGATGCCAACTTCTGAGTGAATTTTTTTCAGGAGTGACTTGGTAGGCATGCCCTGGGCACTCGCATTCCAGACCAGGGATCTCACAGTTACATGGGGGAATTAACCCCCCAAACAACAAGGTCACACTGCCTGTAGTTGTGGTCTACATAACCGTGGGAGACAAGAATCCAGCGCTGGATTTTCATCAGCCTATGTTGTCTAACTGGTTACGTTAATGTGACGAGACTTTATTAGCACTCGGGACGACGGGGAGTTAACCCGCCCTGTGGTTGCCTGGTTTCGAATACATCTGGTATTCTGTTAGAAGAGTCTGTGCATCAATGGTGTAGGAGTTTCGCCATCCCCTGATTACCCAGTAACGAGTGTGGTATTTTGGTGATTCACGTTGCTGTTGGCACTTGGCTGGTGCCGTTTTGTACACTTGACATTTTTACTAGCTGTGTGTTGGCCTACTCATACATACCTGTGTAAGAGATATGTGCATGTGTGAAGATATATGTGTATGTGTGTGTCACTATGTGAAGTAAGTGTGGATTATTTCTCCCGTGTGCAGCTGTTTCCAGCAATGTCTTGTGACTCCTGTCAGAGTACCCGTAGTTCTAGAGAAACTTGTCTAACTCTTGTAATAAATGGGACACAACAAGTGCAGTGATGATTTAGATGTTCAGCTGATATTAAATTATTAACTTTTACAACTGTGGTATTTAGTGAAGGAAGATATTACTGTTACAGTTTATAATGACATCGTCACATTTGACAGTCTTCGGGTGTGCTGGTTGCAATCATAATGAAACACTTCAGACAGATACACATTGTAGTCACGGTCAAATGAACACTGGTTACATAAAATTTAACCCACGACACAAGCTATTTTTATCTGTGAAACACTGTTATTCAATAAAAATGTGTCTGATTCATTGCGGTCAGCATGACTAGTTTCCTAAAATAGCTTTTAAAATACCAAGACCAATTTCCCACATTATCTCAAACCAGAAGCAGGTTATTATTATAAGTCAATCTGCATAAACTCGAGTTCATTCTTTAGAAAATATCTGCATTTTACAATTGCATAGCAAGTGTACCAGGCGTAACATTGAAATAAAAGGACATTTACTAAAAGGACATTTGACTCAATGTAATAAAGAAATTTTATTTATGAAATGTTGGACGTAACATTTTATGCGTGTCCCTAAGATGCAGTGTGTGAGCCCAAAATAATATAAATTATTATTTATATGATATAAAATGTAAATAACATTGTATGTAAATAACATGGTAGATCGGTTTGACTTTTATAATTTCTTTATAAGGTTGAAATAAAAAATATTTTCTATATCCAATGATAGAACAGTCACAATATTCCACTGTTGGTTTCAGTTTCGTTTTCATTTACTTTTTTCACTCGATTATCGCAAGTAGCATCATGCTGACTGCAAAGCAAGTTTCGGTTTCGTATGTTGAATGAATCCATTCTGTAGTTCCGCTATTAAGACAGAACCAGATACAACCATTACCCATGTTTCGTGTGCGTAGGAGGCTGTTGGACTGCATGTTGCCTTCATTGTAGCGTATCTCAGACAGATCACCTGCTGAACAATAACAAATGCTTCCAGCTTTTTTACAGCCTGTTTATTTTTTATTTTACAGTCGAGCCTCTGTATTTGGGTCACCCAATTTGTTGATTTAAAATGTAATCGGTTTAAAACTTTAACCAAGCAGAATGCTGCTCAAGCTTTATAATGGCTGTATGACATTGAGTAATAAAAAAATGGATGACTATTTGTAAAAATAGGCATGGTTTTCTTTATTCTGAGAAAAACATGTACACGGCTTCAAGAAATAAATTGCTTCTTTAGATAGATTCACCAACCACAGCAGAAACTGAAACTGGTGACATGGAAAACCCATATTTTTAATATTGCCCGTCTTCCTTAGATTCCTAGCATTTTCCTTCCTATTGAAGCATTGTTTATCATAGTGAAATTGCTAATCCTTTGGTTCTGCTTCGATACTGGTCTTGGGTTTCTACGATATTGGCACATAAGAAGTCAATGGTAGTATTATTGTGTTCTTCAATTGGATGTTATATTATTTGTATGAATGTAATGCAAAATTTCAATTTGTACCAGATTGTGATTGTACCTGTATGAGATCAAGGCGTGTTTTGCATCCACAATCCATGAAATTGTGAATAGAGTTATACAGTAACTGTTGCTTCTTAGACATGGCTGCTGAATCCGTGATATTTGCAGTCATGTTAAATAAGATAGGCAAGTTAAAAATATAACCTGATGTGATTGGATTCATGTAATTCCACCTCAAAAAATTGGGCAATAAAAAAATTGACACCAATGTTGATAAAAAAAAAAACAGTAACCATGGCAAGCTGCATGTCATGCAGCAGTAGCTACAAATACATTATCCCAAACAATGATCACTAGGTAATAATGTTGACAGAGTTGAGATCTGTAAGAAATCTAAAAATGCAATCAAGACATGTCGTCAGGCCTGCATCCGTTCTGTTCAACAGTAGATTAAGTAATTAAAAAGATTGCTATTGTGAGAGCGGCATCTACTAATTTGGTCCATCACTTCAAGCTGAATCAATGGGACATTGTCAGGGAAATTGATGCTGCTGCAAGTGGGAGACAGGCACGCAGGAGACAGACGTGATTGCTTCTGTTTGGCTTGTGAACCAAGGTATGGGTTAACTTGCCAGGCGTGTGATTTCGTAGAAGATCATCACCTGCCCATCGGCTGGCTTTGTGATGTCTGATTACAGACCGTTGGCCCACTTAGTGTATGGATTGGAGTCTGTGTCGTGTGATTGGAAGTTCTGTTCTAAGCTACTGTCTCCCTCACGAGGCTGTCACGTGTGTGTTTGTGGTGGGAGTAATACATTCCCTGAGTCAAGTTGTGTAGGACTGGACACCTGCGTCTATTCTGTCAGTGTACACTTGACGTCTGGAGGATAGATCATTGTCATATCCATTCAGGGTAGATGGATAACGTGCCAGTGATTTGAAGAATTGTTTACATCCTGACAAAATTGCTTATGAATTTGAACATGGAAAGGGCATGTTTATAGAGGACGACACTTCTGTAGTAGTTTACATTTCTCATTGCTCGTTGCCAACATACATACATGTGTGTAATATAAATATATATATATATAAGAGATATATATATATGCATATATATGCATATATATATATATATATATATATACATGGATGTGCGTGTGTGTGATGTATACTTCTACATTGCAACTGTGAAAACAGTCAGTTTCAGTCTCCTTCTAAACATATTCTGTTGCGCAGGAGGGGATAGTCGCTAATTTTACTTATTCTTTTTCATGTTCTTCATTAAAGACAATTGATTCAGCAATCCTGCTAATAATCAGAAAATTAATCACCACCCGGCGATTCCCAGAATGCATCGGACAACCTCATTTTAACATTGATTTCGGTGGGGCAAAAGCACACTGATCTGTACTCTGCTGTCAAGGCACTTCACGTTGAGATGATAAATCTCACTGAACCTGACAGCCTGAGAAATCTAAGGTGTGATATGTCAGACTGACATATTTAAATTACAACCGAAACAGCAACAGAAGTTCCCGCCGACTTCCCAGTCACATGTGATGCACTGTTGAGGAAACTGAATATACACATGTACGCTTTGCACTATCATGTGACTAAGCACCTGTCTACAGGCTGTAGTTAGCGGCTCAGTTGTCAGGGAGTTGTTTAAAAACACTGCTAAAATTCACAGTTCTTTTGTCACTTTGTATATGCTGACATTCACCACTGCTGTACTCTTGTACTCTTGTCTCGTATATGACTAGGCGTGTGTCAGTTTCATACCATGGCTCGTACAGTATGTCAGTGTGCAGAACTATTATTTACTGGGTTTTTCCACTAAGTAGGGCTTAGAACCTGCCCGGGACAAAGATTAAAAATATGATCAGCTTCATTTCACGACAGACGAATGCCATAGTATAGAGCTCTACTTACTGGGTTTTTCCAGTGGTTCTTAGTGCTTTGCCAGTGATGTTTGGTCTGCACAAACATGGTGACAGTTTGTAAAAGGTGCTTTAACAGTAAAACATTTGAGAAACATTTGACTTTGTGCATAGCAGACTAAAATAGGCAAAGCAGTGAAGTCAACGTTACATGCCATCAGATGAACCAATGTATTGTTTCACAAGTGTGCCTCAAGAGAATTGATCCATCATTGTTATCTGTTTCAACTATATGCATGTGGCTTTCTGTGAATTTGATACTTGTGCGTGAGTGCGTGCATGCATCCGTGCGTGCGTGCGTGCATGCATCCGTGTGTGCGTGCGTGCGTGCGTGTGTATAAGGAATTGTTTATCGATTTCCAAATGTGCAGCGAGCAGACATAAAAAAACTCACTGCCTTTACATCAAATAAAATTAATAAAAACTGCAGATGTTCTTCAGATTACAAAAAAACATTTAAGACAGTGTGCAAGTGCACGTTTTGTTATGCCTAGTTAGGCAACCAAAAATACTTGTAACTTTGCATTTTAGATCAATTTGGACTTGATTGCTCCTGAATAACCGCCGTATTAATGGTGCTATAGAGATCTTGTGTGTAATGAGTTCGTTTCATGCTGTTCTATTGAGAGGCATTGTGTAAAAACTGTCTGTTTGATTGCAGTGTACGTGAAAAGCCTTGAACTGAAAGGGTCGCCCCAGCGACATGTCAACAGAGAACACGAGTTTCACATACAGGTATGTGACATTGACAAAGGACACGGTATGAAATATGCAAATATGAACTCGCCGTCTTGCGTAACTACATTAATGTACTGGTGTTGGTTATGAATATGAGGAAATTATTCAAACTTGTGGATGTGACGAGCAGAGTTGAAAGGGCTGTAGTGAACTTGTCTGGTGTCGTGGTGAACTTGTCTGGTGTCGTGGTGAACTTATCTGGTGCCTGGTGACTAGTGCCATCATACTGTGGGGTGCCATGGTGAACGTATATGGTGGTATGGCATGGTGAACATGTCTGTTGCCATGGTGAACATGTCTGTTGCCATGGTCAACATGTCTGTTGCCATGGTGAACATGTATGTTGCCATGATGAACTCGTCTGTAGTCATGGTGAACAAGTCAGCCTATGTATGTTGCCATGGTGATCATGTATGTTGCCATGGTGAACTCGTCTGTAGTCATGGTGAACAAGTCTGTCTATGTATGTTGCCATGGTGAACTTGTGTAGACTCTGAGCTGTGGTGAACATGTCTTGCCTCTAGGCTATGGTGAACATGTCTGGAGCTGTATGGTAAATGTTGTCTTTAGCCATGATATATTTATCTAGTCCCATAGTGAACTTATCTGGTGTTCTAGTCTAGAGTCAATGAAATGAACTTGTCTGGCATTGTGGTGAATTTCTGGAGATGTGAATTTGTTTTGAAATGTGAGAATCTGGAGCAGTGGCACACTTGTTATAATTTAGTTAGCTACTGCTACTCAGAATGTAAACAAATCACGAGAAACTGAGTCATTGTGTTACTACTGCAAACTGATTTAGATTTCTTTTAATAGTAATCCCAAGTTTTACAGGTATGATGCATTTACAATTTTACATTCACTGCTATCAACCCGCACATACATTTCGCTGGTGCAATTCTCCCGGTCAAAATATACAGAACATTTGGTATTCGTTGTAATGGTAAATCATGTTGAGTGTGTAACTGTTTTAAGTGTGTTTGTGACTATGAATATGATACGGTGCTGTGTGTAATTTAGGTGACATGGTCAAATGGAGAAGTGACAGAAACCACACGCACCTACGAGGAACTACGCAACTTCCACACTGAGGTACGTATGGCCACGATGAAGACCTGGAGACCGGATTAACATGGAGATCAATTACTGTTATGTGGACTGTGATCAATTGTTGAAGTCAAGCAGAGCTGTCAGGTTTACGGCAGCTTACAATGTAGAAATATAAAAAACCTGTCAATTGGAAATGCTTATTTCTCATATATTTTACCGTTTTTAACCTTCTCAAGGCCAGATTAATGGAAATATATACCTGCTATTGAATTCTATTAAATCGAGAGATTGTGTTGTGATCGAATCATGTGCTATACATGAGTGGCATAAATGCAAATAAATTCTGGTTCGATTTAAATAAAATTTTCACTGCATCTGTAGTATTAATTCACGATATTGTGTAAATAGCCTTTTTTGGCTAAATATGTAAATTTATTACCCAAAAATGTATTATCAAAGTTTGATCAAATTTAAATATTTAAACATTTTTAAACAACTTTTTTAATAAAGTATTTATTAGTAATAATTTACAGATACTTGCTGTGTATGACATATTAATAAATTAGTATACTATAAAATGTACAAGTAATTACATGTCTATGGTAAACAAAACTGAATTCAAGCATACAGTGTTTTTGTTTCATTTAACAGTGGATTGTTGTTGATCTCACACAAAAGCCATTAGAATCCCTCAACCAGTGGCATTTATTGTCCTCCAAAGGGTCATCGGTTAATCCTTGAAAATGAGGAGGAAATCATTAGCATACCCCTCCACACACATGTGTTCACTTGATTATAGTTGTACATTTGTCCTTAATTATCTTATACATATGGCATGTATCATTATATCATGAATAACTGGTACTAATACATATCTAATGAAGTGACATAACAGCAGTTTAGTAGCCTTATTGGCATTTCTGAATGTGTAATGTCCAGACTCTACACTCCAGCCATTTAGTCCATCTGAAATTAGGTATACTGATATACATTATATTATAATAATATTATGTAGGGCATGAACGTTTAAATAATTAAATCTACAGTTGGTGTAATGAATGAGCAAATGTTGTTAAAATATCTAATCAAAAAAGTACTTTGGTCATTTGAGGGTAATTTGCAAAAGTATGAATCATATAGTATACGGAACTGAGGTAATTTTTTTTTTTCACTTAATTCTTGATGACTGTAACATATGTCTCTCTTATGCTTTCAGCAAAAATATTTTGTAAGTGGCTAAATGAGCTTGCAGGTCATTGTTGTAACTTGGTTGGTAAGATTTGTGATGAAATAATTTTGAAACAAGACGAGCAAACAATAAAATTGAGGAAGGACCCTTAATGATATTACATTAATTATACATCAAAGGCATTAGTGAGGTCTGATTGATCAATTCAAGTGTCTGAGTCGCCAATGAATGAGAAAGATTTATTGTAATTAACGCTGACTTGTTCAGAATAGATCCATAATGTAACTCATAACCTACTGGTTATCCAGTCTGGCTGAAGCATCAGTTCTAAGTATCCATTGAAGTTTCCAGTTAAAAGGTGTAATAACTCTCACTTCAAGTAGTATAACATAAAAGTCTTGGTATGATCACCAAGGCAATTTCACTGTGATCATGTGTTTTATTCATGGTATGCTGTAAGTGTAAAATACACAAGCTCTTGGGCATTGATTTTTCTCTAGTTGAAACGGAATTAAGACATTTCGTTATGTGTGCCACTGGCATTTAACACGATTGAAAGTGTTCATTTTTATGATGATTATGTTATTACATCTTCCCTGCCATAGTTCATGCCAGGGCCTGCCAGTGTGTGATACTTTTCTTTTATGAAGCTCACTGTAACTACTGACATATGCATGACACTATCCCGGGGAAGCCTTGTGGGAAATTAAATTCATACTTTATCTCCAATGTCATAGAATGGACGAGGGATATCAGTGTAACACGCAGATGGGCTGCTGTTTTTAGAGAATATTCTCTCAACATTTAGAGTGAGGCAGATAGCATAAATCTGGAATTGCAAGATTGTTATCAATTTGTCAGTTTGCTTCCTGGAAGGTGCTAAGATTATTTTGTTAATTATTACATTATTCACTCGTTTTTCTTGTTGATCCAAGGAAATATTCACATAGCAGAGTATGAATATTACTTTGCACTATGAGTTATATCAACTGAGTTGGTCATAGTGTGAATAGGAATTCTATGATAGTAGTACAGAATCTGCAGTTGTCATAAGTATGAAAAAGGACAGATGTCTTTCAAGAAAGGGAAATAAAAACCTAAGCCAACTAACATGCCAACATGCCATTTGGATACCACCCAAATGTCCATAAAAGATTAGTGTTCAGTTATCTTGTGTAGTTGTTGAATTGATAAGTTTTAATACTGAAATGATTACTATTAGAAAAGCACAATGGATGAACCAATCTGAAAAACCATTCCGAATGCAATGTTATTAATTTTTTACAGTTTGTAGTTTGGACGCAACAATGGTAAACATGCCTTTCTTATATATATTGTTTAACAGCACACAGCTGTTGTATTGCCACACCACGAGGCTAAAACACCATTTGTATTCCTTCACCGATAGCAATACTCGTGAACGTGGTGTTTTTTCTGCAGTGCCACACAGTGCAGTGTCTGGGTAATCGTGTTAATAGTTCAATGAATGTTGTTGTTGTTGTTCTGAGCGACTCATCTAATCCGACTGACCTGCTTCTGTTGCTGTAGCTCATCCGGCTCTTCCCTAAGGACTCGGGAGCACACCGCCAGGAGCGACACATCCCATTTCTGCCCCAACGTGAGTTACCCTTCTTGTAGCAACTTTCATGACACGTACGTACACTGTGCAACTTGATTAATCCGTATTCCCATAGCCAAAAACCTCAGTACTCAGACATTTTACGGGAATGGAATACCCATATACCCTTGTGTTGGCAAATTTCTATAGGGCCTGATTTTATGTAACAGTTACATTTTAAAGTAACAACGTTATGTATATATGTTTTACTATAATTATGCCAGTTTCAGAGCATGTTATTCTTTATGCAAGAGACATTTTGCTGTGTTTTCACAGTAGATAAACTTGTTTCTAATTCAATGCATGTTTTTGGTGCTATATAGGATGCAGATACTATGCTCTGGCTAGTGTTTACTTTTTCTGGATGTAATCAGTTCATTCAGGAAAGAAACAGCCATGCGTGCAGACTTTGCTACCAGTTCAACTGGTGATGGTAATGCAATCTTGTGTTTCACACTGACAGATAAGGGATCGTCTCACAGCCGCAAAGAACTCACCGAGCAAATTCACAAGTACATCAGGTACAAAACGTTTACATGTAGTTTCTCTAAATCCTGAAAATATTTATATGTGCTATAACATGTTTGCAAAGTGCGTATGAAAATATCAGTGCAAACAGATAATAAAAGCCTTATCAGATGACCATTCTCTGGATGGTGGTGCATGTATAAAATTGGTTTCATGGGTATTTGTAATTTGTTTAACTTTCTTTTATTTATGTAGTCATACCTAACTGATCAGTGCTCCTCAAACCAGGCACAGAAAAAGGCAAACAATTTTGAACAGTCAATTCATCTATGTTCATCAATTGTCTGGAATGAACTATAAATCGTTACGCCCTTTTAACAGGACAAATATGTACAGGTGTTATTTTTATTTCATAAGATTAATCCAATATATTTGTACAAGGCATTGGAGAAGAAAACATGTATGCACACATATACACACTAATTAGATGGTGTGTATATATATGTATATATATATATACATATACATATATGTAGACACCATATATATAATGTATTTGCATGCTAGTTTGTCAATAAACAGTTTGATTACACTGTGGACTAACTACTGGTGTAGGTGTCAGAATATTTAACTTACACACACTTTGTAAGTGTTTTGTTTGCCCTGTTTCAGACAACTTTCGTATCTGCCGGAGCATATCATCCAGTGCAATCACATGACTGGATTCTTCCGCATGCCACCGCTGTCACTGGTGTCGACTGTCATCATGTCACCATCAGTGCTGCCCCCTGGAGGCATGATGCGGTCGTCATCACCTTCCAGCCACAGTCTGGCATCATCACGGACTGGAGCTAGTGAGTAATAAGAGACTTGGACCAAAAAGAGACACCTGGTGTGTTGTCAGCAATGAAAGACTGTTGGTGTGATATAAGAAATGAGAGACTGTTGGTGTGTTGTCTGCAATGAGAGACTGTTGGTGTGTTGTCAGCAATGAGAGACTGTTGGTGTGTTATAAGAAATGAGAGACTGTTGGTGTGTTGTCAGTAGTGAGAGACTGTTGGTGTGTTGTCAGCAGAGAGAGACTGTTGGTGTGTTATAAGAAATGAGAGACTGTTGGTGTGTTGTCAGCAGTGAGAGACTGTTGGTATGTTATAAGAAATGAGAGACTGTTGGTGTGTTGTCAGTAGTGAGAGACTGTTGGTGTGTTATAAGAAATGAGAGACTGTTGGTGTGTTGTCAGCAGTGAGAGACTGTTGGTGTGTTATAAGAAATGAGAGACTGTTGGTGTGTTGTCAGCAGTGAGAGACTGTTGGTGTGTTGTCAGCAGTGAGAGACTGTTGGTGTGTTGTCAGCAATGAAAGACTGTTGGTGTGTTATAAGAAATGAGAGACTGTTGGTGTGTTGTCAGCAGTGAGAGACTGTTGGTGTGTTGTCAGCAGTGAGAGACTGTTGGTGTGTTGTCAGCAGTGAGAGACTGTTGGTGTGTTGTCAGCAATGACAGACTGTTGATGTGTTGTCAGAAATGAGAGACTGTTGGTGTGTTGTCAGAAATGAGAGACTGTTGGTGTGTTATAAGAAATGAGAGACTGTTGGTGTGTTGTCAACAATGAGAGACTGTGTTGTAGGTGTGGATGAGGACCAGTGCAGTGCTGACAGCACCAGTAGCAGCAGCAGTCCACTGCGCTCTCATGGCCTCTTCAAAGGTCACGCCCCCTGCACCCCGGCCAGAAAGGCGCCGTGTACGTACAATGTGCTAACAGACTAGCAGTTCCAGGGACTGTAAATATGGCATGCCAACTGCCAAGTAAAACCACTGTCCAGCTTAAATAACAGTTTCCCATTGGAAATTTAGTGTAATCCAGTATTTATTTTTATAGTGGGTATCTGTCATACGTCTGTCATTCTGTGTGTCCAATCATATAGCTCTCAGTTTTCCATGTACGAACTGAATGACATCCGATTTGGGTGGTATGTAGATTTATTTACAGATTTTTGGTTTCACCTAGTAGAGTGGGAACTTCTATCTGGTGTCTATGCCAGGGGAAGTAAAAGACCCCACACAGGGGGTAAATGTGTAACCTGTAGTGGATTCACAAATTCTCATTGGACGTTAAAACGCCCTGCAAAGGGCCCTGTCCAGTATCTGGGAGAAAGAGATAAGAGAAAAACTTGGGCATTTGCATTTTCCTCCAATTTATCACATTGTATATGTAGAGCAATTATTAATGTATGTTGCCGTTTGTGTTTCAGGCCAGGCGAGTCTGTCGTCTCCAAGGGCAGCTATCCCAGCAGCCCACGGGATCAACTCACCCATCAACTATAGGTACTTCTGCCTGCATGTCTCTCTTGCTCTCTGTTATGTGTGACTACAAGTTCAGGAGGCCCTGTGCCCTTTCATCTTCCAGTATTTCCTGTATATCTTTTACAATTTCTAATTGTTCTCCTAATTTCTATGACTTCCTCATAACTGTGTAGACATGGAGGATGCTTACTATTCATCATTACATGGATTTTGTTGTTGCTAAATTCAGTTTATGAATGGTGATTGTGGAATAACTGGTCATACCATACCATAAACAGACTGTCAAAATCGACACATTTTCTTACGTAATGTTGAAACTTTCTAATTAGCATTGGTCATAATAGCAGTAGCGAGAATAATGCAGTGGTATGTAAAGTATTGAGGTATTATTTATTCCTATATTTTGATGTAAATTCCTGCATATCGGGCCAAATTTGGGTGGTTAAAGTGCAGTTGGTCATCAATGTGCTGCTAGGTGGACTAACGTAATTGTACCTTCTCCAGGTACCCAAGCAGCGCAACATCGGTGAACCACTCGGTTGGAGCCACCCTCAGTTCATCCGTTGCCGTGACAACCGCTACCATGACACCCGTTGTTACGGCGATTCAGCCAGCGTCGCCCATGAGCTCCCCACAGTTGTCGCCCCTGTCGTCGCCGTATGCATCACCATCGACATCGTCAACGTGTCACCTCGGCGACTGCAGCGGCAGTGCATGCTCTGGCAGTGGAGGCTGTCCAGTGACCCCTAGTGTCACTGACTGGCTCAAGAAGATTCGCTTGCACAAGTACACCGGGAGTCTGAGTAGATACTCGCTAGAAGAGGTGGGTAGCTCTTTAACTCTCTCATAATTTGCCTCATCAATTAAATTTGTTTCAGTGTTTTTCCCACAAAGCCAAACAGCCAAGTAGCTACTACAATGTGCTAGTTTGTTTGTGCAGCTGCTATGTGTATAGTTTTGGTGGTAAAAGTGCCAGGGAAACTGTAAGCTTGTTTCATTCTTGCGAGGGGATGAATTGAAATGGTTTGCGAGACGAGAATCTTTGTGTGAGTGTGTGAAACTGCTATGGATGAGTTTCTGTGTTTGGTGCCGTCAACTTTCCATGCTGTCTTTCCCAACTCTCTCCCTCCCCCCTTCCCCCTCTGTCTCCCCCTTCCCCCTCTGTCTCCCCACTCTCTCTCCCTCTCTCCCTCTCTCCCTCTCTCCCTCTCTCTCTCTCTCTCTCCCTCTCTCTCTCTCTCTCTCTCTCTCTCTCTCTCTCTCTCTCTCTCTCTCTCTCTCTCTCTCTCTCTCTCTCCCTCTCTCCCTCTCTCTCTCCCTCTCTCCCTCTCTCCCTCTCTCTCTCTCTCTCTCTCTCTCTCTCTCTCTCTCCCTCTCTCCCTCTCTCTCTCCCTCTCTCCCTCTCTCTCTCTCTCTCTCTCTCTCTCTCTCTCTCTCTCTCTCACACACACACTCTCTCTCTCCCCCCACTCTGTTTCCCAGAAAGTATGTTGTGACAGAACAAATATGCACATGGGGAACTAAATGTTGGTCCAATATTTGGCTTTGAACAGTTAAAAGAACTAATGATGAGAGTAGATTCTTTAATAAATTTAATCCTGCAGCTGACCACAAAAAATCCTCTACTGTACTGTTCCTATGAAAATCAGAACTTTGGATTTGAAACCATGGTTCGGATTGGCCACTCACAGAGCTTTCTTTTGATACCGCATATCTGGCGGTCTAGACTTTATGAATGGATGCATAAATTCATTCACCTGGGCATCGTAAAATCTCCCAAATATGGGAATCATGTGTTTTATAAACTAGACTGAAAAAGCTGTCACCGAATCTGCCCAAGGAGAAATATACACAATCTAGAAAAATTTGTCGACTATCCAATATTAAGCTATTGTTCATGTGTCAGTTACGTGTAACAGAAATGAAATTGTTTACAACAAAGGCATGGGTTACTAGACAGTACATAAAGCCCTGTTCTCTGGCTACAGATGGTGAATCTGACGGATGAAGTTCTGGAGCAGGAGGGTTTGACTGCGGGCGCCCGCAAAAAGTTCCGATGCCAAGTCCCAACGTTACGGTGAGCAGCATACGGTTTTGTCCGACTGACGATCTGGGACCGTGCTGAGATGACACGGTTGTGTTCTCAAGTAAATGCAGACGTGTTGGATGCAAGTGAAACAACTCACTCAGGGTCTGCTTGCGTTGCAGGAGGAAGTTTTGGAGCAATGTTGACCTGTGATGTCCAGCAACTACACTATTTATACTATTCTGCTGAACTGACAATTTTGCAGACAACTAAATATTATTTCACATGTTCTTTACAGTCATTCCCACAGCATTTTAGTTTTCTATTTGTGCATATAAAATTGTGTTTATAACTATATATTTTTTATTTTTCAGGTTTTCCTTTTGTTCGTACTGTTTGATTGATGTAAATGGCTTATGAAAGGTTTGACCATGAATAGTAATTTTAGTACATACTAAGAATGTTACCAAGCAAAAGTAAAATCATCAATCAAAGCATAACATTAAACATTTACTGAATAAAAAATACAAATAATTTTGTTCATAAATATATTACCTGTATTCCTATTTCGTTCCGTAAATGTCATATCTATGTATGTCTTACTAATGAGCAAATTTCAGTCCCCACATTATTAATTACAGGACTCTGTTGATTATTTCCAGCGAGTTTATGATGCAACGGTCCCCGCCAAATGGCATCATCATGCCGGGCAGCACCCCGGGTAGCGGCACAGTGAGTAGCGGCAGCAACAGCAGCTGTACGATTGCCGTGTCGTCTTTGCCAAGTGACGCGGTCCCCCCAAATATGCCGCTGCTAGTGACGATGCCCGAGCTGTCTAGCAGCCTGAGTTATGTGAGCAGTGTCGACAGTTCGGCAGCGTCGATGTGCTCGGAGGTCGGGAGTCCTCCCGTCAGTCCAACACCAGCAGTGACACCTGGTGACGCCGCAGAGAAAGGTTCGTCTCCGCCGCCACTCGGTAGATAGTTGGGCGAAAGGGGCAGGCTCGCAGAAAATTTACTTTTTGATTGAAGCTATTAAAGCACACTATTTAATCCCATCAATCTTATATCATCATTAAAGTTATCTGACAGTATTATGTTTTATAATAGTAATATTTTCACCATTCGGTGTTTCTGAAACCAGTAAACATGCAGTATCGGTCATCCACTAGTGATTGGTTCTAGACAGTTTAAGACAATCACCGTACAATCAGTTATTTGGAGTATAACTCATGATGACAATATGTAAGTAGGAATACATCTGTAGTGTGGGGTAGGTTTTAAATTTTCTTATTCCTTGTCTAGATTTACGCTGTCTCAAATCAGACATTTGAATTTACGTAAGGATGAAGCCATTAACTACGTGGTTGTTCAGGTCTGCCTAATGTGTAGAACTATTGAAAATGTCAAAACACAGACACAGATGATAATTGTGTATGGCGTTTGTTATGACGTAAATTTTAAAAGCAGTCTCTCTTCTTGACTGGTCAGATCTCGGATCAGACGTAGAAAATACACACAATGTAGTAAACAGGCGATTTACATCCATATGGCATACAGTATGCACGTTTAAACCAGTAACACTTTTACAATAAAGTACTTTAATCTGAGGGGTCGTAGACATACACACCATACATACATGGCAGCATGGTTACAATTAGACGTCTGACACAACTCATTCTGTTGTCTCATATTAAACGTTTGTATCATGCAGAGCCTGAGCAGCCAGCCGTTGCGAAGGGAAACACGTGGCCCCGATCGTACTCGAGTCACGAAGCTCTGCACCAGACCGCCTCGGTAACGCCCCCTACAATGAGCATGTCGGCGAGCGACCTCGGCGGCGCCCGAAGACTCTCCACATCGTACATCTCGTCGCGACCACCGGCGCCACCTACAACGTACCACATGCCACCGCACATGCACATGCCGCACCCTCAAGCGATCAACAGCAGCTTCGTACACAACGCTCCGGTCGACATTCGTCAGTCGCTCGACATGCCCGTGCTGCCTTTCCCGGCCGGCGTGAGACCCCTCGGCCCCACGACCATCGAGACACACCCGTTCTGCCAGCCCCACATCTCCCAGGGGATGTTCCCGTCCACCCGGATGCCTCCCCCGCACATGATGCGGTCGCCACGGCAACCGGGCGCGAAACCGATGAGCAGCTACGTACCGAAGACAACAACGGCGACGCTGGTCAGTTGCGGGAACACTATCGCTAGTGGCGGCACCTCGTGGCCGAGTCTGGCGACGGATGGAAAGATGAACATGCCCAGCAACATTGTGTTGACCGGCTGCGGCTGTACGACTTCGACCAGCGCCGTTACCACGACGATGAGCGTTGCCACGGCAACGGCCGACAGCAACAAGCCGAGGCCCCAGATGATCTATCATCCCGGCGTCAACTCACAGATGATCGCGTCAAACATGCCGCCACGACCAAACAGCCTCCAGGTGGCGCCGCCAGAGGCGGTGGTGCCCCCTGGTATTGCATATGAGATCAAGGGTGCGTCTGTGAGCAGTGTGTCGGAGGCGAGCACCGTGTCGTACATGATGTACCACACTGCGAGCAGCTCGTGCAACAGTAACACTGTCAGCTACAGCCGGCCGGGGTTCAACAGCCCCATGTCGTACCCGACTGTCTCGCTCACCCCTACGCAGTCACCGGCGCCCTCTGGCTCGCCCGGGCCCCGCGTGCCGACGACCAACGCGAACACCGGGGGCGACACCGGTGCCGCACCGCCGTGCTCGTGTTCGTCGTGCGCCCAGCAGATGCCGGTGGTGACCTCTAGCTACCAGTACAGCTACCACCCGATGTGGCCGCACGGCGCCATCTACCAGGGGGCGTACCAAATGGGGTATATACCCCCCGCCACCTCCAACGGTCTCATCAACCCCAGCATGTCCTACCTGCAGGTGCACCCCTCCTACAATCTCCCCAACGGCTTCTCGCCCGACGTCCTCTACACAAACCAGGCGAACTATGCATCAGTGCTGCCACCTAGTGGCAGCGCTGGCAGCCAGGGCAGCACACCGCAGCAGCCAGTGTTTGTGAGTTGTGTGCAGTACGTCGCAGCGAACCCGACGATGCCGCTGTCGAACCACCAGGCGGCGCACCAGATGGGGGCAGCCAATAGCAAGGCCAACAAGAAGGCGATGTGTTGTAATTGCGGCAATGCAGGGCACCGTGGCTCCACCTGCAAGGAGTCGACGATGGACCGCATCTCGCATATCGGTAAGAGCAGAATGTCATCGTGTCCCCAGTAATTTTTGTACCGTAGAAAGTAACAACCTCACAACTCTTGTCTTGAGACAGGCTAGTGAAATGTTACTGGTTAGATTCATTTTAAATAATCTGCCCCAATTGGTATTTTTAGATATGCAATAAGACATCGAGATCCACATGTGTAACAACGTTATGGTAAATTTTGTATTAACACTAGCACTCTTCACTAAGAAAACTCAGGTTCGAATCCTGTAATGCTATGTCAAACCATGGGCCATTTATTTGTCACTCTACATAGTTCCAGTTCACTCAGCTATATAAATAATGATTTGGCAATACCAGTTTCTATGTACGAATAGGCTTCACGCATTAATTGCAGCATGGCTGTCTTTCCCAGAGAAGCCGAGATGGGGTTCAGTTGAACAGGTCTGTCAGGGAGTAAACTTTGAAGCACTTTGAGCAATCCTGAGAATTGGATACTGCGTTATATAAGAACTTACCTTTTTAGTCCTTCAGGCCAAAGATCTCCTATACGTAGTATGAAACATTAATGTTATTAAATCATCCCATGCAATGATAATTTTTTATTAATTATTGGAACATTCATATCAGACAGTGAAGCAACTGCAGGAATAGCAGTCATTTTATGACATACGGTTCCATCAGTTTTTGCACTTAATTTAAATTTGCCATAACATCCTTGATTTTATGTTCTGACAAGCTCCATTTTCTTGTTACCAGCGTGTTTCCATCTCAAGTACTGGATGAAGTCGGACTCAGAATGACAGCGCCCGTTGGAGCGAGCAAACCATCCTCTGCCAGGCTATCCAGCCACACTGCCAAGGTCAAGGCTACCCATGAGACGCCGCCATCATCACAGCAGATATCACTCGCCTACTTAAAACGATCTTAGCCATGTCAGCATCACGTATCTCGGCACCAACGCAGACTTAGTTGCATCGTGTGTGTCGAGGCAACGTACACGCGTGACGTGTGCGTCATATAAAATGTCATGAAAGTGTCAACACGAGAATGAACGTTGTCTGTCATCTCGCAGACACTTGTCGTGATGACACCAGTTAGTCAAGTTTGGATAATTTGTTCGATTCACAGATACTCAGATCACAAGACTGTGGCTGTGTGGAAGCACCGAAACACTGCGGGGATGTTGTGTTTCATTCAACGTCACACGTAGGCCATTGCACAAATGCATGATGAAGAGTCGCAGTATTGAACGATGTTGATGTATGATAGTCGGTTCGCCATATCTGTGGCAGGAACACTTGGCAGCACTCCCGCCCTCTGTTTGGTTTGTCGCGAACGTTTGTGTTTTGTTATCGACACTAAGAGACGTACGTAACCTTGTGCTGTTGGGTGACATACTCTCTTTGCTGAACTTCTGCTTGGTGCCAAAACTAGATAGCTGAAGGATGAGATCAACATGCATGCGTACAAAAGAGGTGTCATGTTGGCAGCGGTGTTACAAACGCTTGTTTTTATTGACATGTTAAGGTGACGGCATCGTGAGAATTAGTTATATCTTGACAGTTGTCATAGTTTTGATGCTTCTGTCTCATAAACTGCCATTTTGGATTCTTTCCGAAGTCAACGATTTTGATCGCGTATCGAGAGAGTAAGTTCGATCTGATCCGACCATAACACTGTTGGGAGGAGCTTGTTTTATATAATGATGATGTACATTTTAGGTGTAAATCCTTTGGAGCCATCCAGTTTTATTCCGATTTTGTTGAGTTATTTTGTTGTACAATTATCTATGTTCTTGTTTGTAAATAAGATAAGTGAATTCATATAATGTATCCATGATGGAAAGTAATTGTGCATCCCTTAAGTTATGCCATATCACAGTATTCATGTGCCACATAGTATGTAAGTAAACAAGAAACTCAAGGTAATGGAAGACATGTTCATCCTGGATTTCCTATTTGAAGTTGGTTAACAGAAAACAGTACATTGTGAATTTTATATTCCGATGCTATTTTAGGGGCAGTCTCTTCGATTTGTTTACCCTCTTATAAAAATATAATCTGAGAAACATGGCGAAGCTGAAAATGCAGTGTCCTGTTGTTGATGAAAAAATTTGTAGCCAGCAGAGCGCCCTTGTTTGTTAAATGGATCTTCTAGGAAAGAAATTTTTATATTAAGACCACTGATATTTGCAATGGTATTATGACGAGAAAGACCTACTTTAATACGCAATTTGAGCTGAAAAAAGTGCAGTAAACCGTGTTTTGCTAGATATGATGTATTGATGAGTTATCCAGTTCAATTGTGACTGTCACTAAAATGTATTTGTATGGGCATGCATATGTGCGTGTAGTTGTAAATGTGTAATCCAAGCAGGCGAGTTTGGATTCATGAGCATCTTCAAAACAAACAAGGTATCTTTGATGCGAAACTATGAAAAAGATTGCTGGCATATTGTCAGATGTGAAGGTTATGTGTGCAGTAGTTACTTACAGCGTTTCACGCAGCCATTTGTGGAGACGGTAAAACAGAGATAACGTCGAGTTTGCCATAGCAGGTGTAAGTAGGTGTTGATTTTGTCCGGTTTTAGTTATGCTTTATTTATTATTATAATTGTGATATTGATGTCGCACGCAGCTGCAGATGTTGTTGACCAGATGTTTGGGGTCAGATGTTGTTGGAATGCAACCGTCATTTCGGCATCGGGAATTTTGTAGAGCTGCCAGATGAACAGGTGCGGAGGATATGTATTAATGAATATCGTTGAAGGCAGCAGTGTATGATAGTATGTGTGGGACTGTCATTTTTCAAGTTATGTACACCATCGGAGTTTGACTCACTGTCTTATCGAAGCATAATCGTTTCAATCAATCCTAGATGATGAAACAGTAGATGTAAAGAGGCGTGAATGTGACGGAAGTTGACAGACTCAACGCAGGTGTCACGATTTGACGCAAGCGAAACGTCATTTTTGCGACATAATAGCCATCTTGCTGCAATGATCTCGCCGTGTACAATTGAGAGTTTCGTGTTTGTATAAAGTCGACAGTTGTAATGCTTTGAACAACCCTTGATGATGATGCCCAGTGTAGATTCTGTCGATATACCTTATGTGTCATACATTGTACATTCTGTATTCGTAGATTTATTAATTGAGCCTTAATGATGACGTACGATCAAGTCAACCGTTATATGGCGACGAGTGATTACTGCGCTAACTGAAACCACACAGCTGCCTATCATCTCACCAAACTTGCAGGAAGTATACTCGTAACATCAGTATTATGGCGTCATTTGTGATTGTAAAAATGGAAGCCCAGTTGGCACATTAACAAGACAGCATCAGGTGATATGGCCCGGAAATACGCTATTATCCACAACCCCCCAAAAAGATGCTTCGGTCCATAGTGGGTGATGTGTCGAAGGTGGTGCCATACCATACCATGCAGGTGGTGCTTACTACGCTGTGGGCTTTCTAGTGCTATAACGTTGTGCCGATTGACAGAAGGGCTGATAGGGCATTGGATGAATGCAGTCAGATGACAATGTGGTCGTTCTAAGACACCAGCTATTCTTCTACTGTGCACTGTATCGTGTATATACTATTTTGTAGGCGGTGTCGTGTTGCCGAGACAATGAAACTGTACATAGAATGAGCGCGTCGTGCAGGCATAGCACACCTAATCCTTTTGTTTGTGTACAGCACCCTACAATTATTAAAACCTCTTGAAATCCTCTTGCTGAAATTTTACCTACATTCATAAGCAGCCACTGTAGATAACTGATTTGAAATTTTGATGATCTGTTACAAACTGAACATTTTAAGAACGTGTATAAATTTACCACTTCTGTTCATTATTCTGTACATCGACTAATTTTTCATTTTACTGTTCGCCACATTGAAATCCTGTCTTGCATGTATGACATCAACAGACCAGTCGTATGTCTCTGTGATACTAATTTTGCTATGTACCGGTACACCACCAATGGTGTTGGTGGCGCCACCTGCTGATTCAATCCAGGTTACATCTACCAGAATCGTTAATTTGCCAAGGGGAGTTGGGTAGACATCGTTGTAGCCATAGGCAAACAACAGCCTGTGATCTAGCGACACCCACGTGAGTTGTGTATGTAGATACCACCGTGATAACGTATGTCATGTGACAAATGTGTATCCAGCGAGTCGACTTGTGCATTTCTTCTGACACGTGTGTACAGTGAAGTCTTCACGACCTTCCGGTGTATGTAGATGAAGGCGTAGAACCCAGTATTTTAAAACCGCCATCTGGTGTGACGGCTGCGAACTGAACTGCAACCGTTGTAAGTACGGAACATGTACAATAAATTATTTTATGCATTTATGATATGTAATTGTCAAAGTTGTTATGAAAAATAAATAAAACTAAGTCTTTTAATTGTGTTCTTGTTATGGTTGTGGATGATCGTTAGATACACAGTCCATAATGGATGTTCTTATGCAACTACGAGTGTAAGGTATTTTTATTCTGCATCCCTACTGTAACCACATTGGGCTACGCCTGGGCCCAGTTTCATGGAGCGTAATTAACACGTCGTAATGGGCGATAGATAACCTGTCGAAAGCCTAAAACGTCGTAAAGTTACGCTTGTTGCGTTTCATGAGTCTGCTCCTAAGTTGCCCTTAGCTGCACCATGTATTTAGTAGGTGTAACTTTACACTAGTTGAAATATTTGCAGTATGCTCCCGAAGTTGAAATATGTACAGTATGCTCCCGAAACACCCACTCTCAAAAAAATTATTTTTAATGTTTACACTGGATATCCTTTACATTCATCATAGCTTCCTATTTGGTATGCAAACGACAAAGGTGGCAGCTAGAAAGAAAAAGGTTGTTCAGACACAGCACAAATACAGGGATTCCCCACCACGACCTAACTAGGTCAATTCCAAGTCGATTTAGTGGCGCGAATGCTAAATAATATGGTCTCATGAAACCGGACGTAAGCTGCATTGATTATTCACTGTTAGCTGCGACCAGTAGACAGTGTAATTGCGTGTAACGTTACACGGCTTTATGAAACTGGGCCCTTGAACACAAATCTCTGTGAACTGATTTTAATCTGGCATTGGTCACACACACTGATATATAATTCTGCCATAGTCTACTTCCTCTTTCCTGTACGTTTCCCGGTCTCGTTTGGATTCCGTCTGTTACGGTATGCATGTTTGAAGTTACGCACGCCAGACAGCGCGGCACGACTCGACGTATCGATCTGCGCAAACGGTGACACGAATGCGTTGACGTTTGGGTCCATGACATGATATTTGTCCTTGCGTCTGGGGCGCTGGTGGGGCTCCCTCTGGTCCTCGCACAGGATCGGGTTGTGGGCATGCTTCCCCCCTTTAGGCATCGGCAGCGAGAACTGAAAACCACAAGCAGCTGCCACTTAACAATTTAAAAATCAACTTATCTGTCATTTAAACAGAAACAATATAACTGGAATTGTGGGGGATGATAACCAAAGAGTCGGAACATTCTCACCATCTGCAAATACAATCGTACATAAATAATATGTACTCATACAATAACATCGCACATGTGGTTTACTCATCATACAATAACATCGCACATGTGGTTTACTTATTATTTACAACAAAGTGCGAGATTCTAGCTTAATCTTACAAGTCTTGATGGCTGGTATATTGATGAAACATGTTTAACCAATAAGCGCCTACGGCTTTTTTGTCCTGCATGTTGCAGTGACACATTGAAATGATTGAATATACATTTTACTTCACATGTATAGTAATGAATATGTCGGTTAAGCTGTTGGTTTCTCATTTCCCTTTGATCCTGAGTTGTAGAAATATGTTACATTGCCATACAGTGCCCTATTGCTTACTCTTAGATGCGTATTAAAAAGATGCCTGTTGTGTCACTTTAAGGGATAGTCCAAGTACATAAGTCGTTACACACTTAGACCTTGTCCCCTCCGTCACCAATGCATGGAGGTGTGAATTTTTACAATCCAAAATTACTATAAGCATCAATTTGCATTAAAATGTCTCATTCACTAGGCATTACCATGAGTAGCAATTTATTTCCTTCTCAATGTAATAAAGACTATTATATATTTAAACCATACCTTGGAGTATATAAAATAATTGTGCAGCAAAGGTTAACACGCTTTATAGATACAATGACAACAAACTTCACAAACAGGTAAATTTCTACAGACTATCTTAACGTGCACTGTGGGCTTGTGGCTGATAAATATACTGTATTGTGAATGTGAAATGTTACGAGGAGTGCTCAGACGAACCTTCATGCCCCTCGTGCTGATTGGCCGTCTCCTTGACAGGAAGTACTCGACTGTACCGTCCCTGGTGACTGTCACCGACACTTTCTGCAGCGTCTTGTTTCCGCAGTGAAAACAGAACTCTTTCGTCATGTTCGTTGTGATTCTGCAACATCAATTCAATGAGATTAACTACACCCTTGGAGAAATGGACAGGACAGAATGCCAACAGTAAAAACCCAGCGAACCCTTAAATCCTTCATTCCATCCTCCATCAAGTATCTGAATCAGCCACACACAAAATAATCGTTGACCTATCACAATCTCTACCGCTGCTGCTGCAATGTTGTTTTTATCATCTTTATTGATTAATTAACTAATCTTATAATATTGTCATATTGTTTTAGCATATTTATTTATTCCAATATATATTATATTTTTTAGCTACCATTCACATATTTACATGCTTGATTTTACTGTATACATGCGTTACTATGTGTCTTAAATATTGTGTTTTTATCCACTCTATGAATTGGACAATAAAGTTATTATCATTCTTATTATGTACCTGACATAGCAGTGATAGCACCTTTAGTTAGAAAATGGCAATGCATCTTAATGGAATGTTGGCAGGATGGTCTTGTATTTTTGCCAATAAGTGCTTCTTATCATGTTCAAAAATATGTAAGAACCAGACCAATCATCTTTCGACTTTCGACATTCCTTGAAGACTGAATTAGCTGGCAAGTATACTGCTTGATCTATGCATATCAGCTTCTTCCTGGCTCTTACTTTAGCTCTGTGTATCCTTTCACTAAGACAAAGAGCTCTTAAGGAAAATTCATCGTTAAACAAAATCCATTGTTACATTAAAAGATTTTTTAATGCTAATTTCCATTGCCATATTACCAAGGACACTATATCCACGACACACCAGTGACAGTGTCCCGCTGGTGTGTCATGGTGTGGACAGGTTCCTGATAGTCAAGATCACTGGTAAGGATGAAAATTGATTTTAAAGAGCAGAGAGCTCTTAACAACATTAGTGAACCAGTCCGAGGACTTTCTCTCAGCCACATTACACAGATATGTGACACGATTACTTTCAATCAGTGAATATCCATCACTTGTGACAATTGTTGCTGTCAATGACAGTGTCAGTCTAGTGTTGTTTGCACTCCGCTAAGAAGTCCAGTTGCGTCGTTAACCTGTTGCTGACCATGACCTACCAGCTGCTGACCATGACCTACCAGTCAGGCAGTCACTGACCTTGACCTACCACTTGACAGTCAACATAGAATATGCTGATGACAGTTATTCCTGCTGTTCCCTGTTTCAACCAGAAATAACTTCCCCACGGAAGCTAACATTGTACAAAATCTGAATATGTGATCATTATACATATCCTTTATCATGCCTGTTGTTATTTATATGGCTTTTGTTCTGGAGAGATTAGAAAATGTCTAATACTTCAGTAGTGAGTACGCACTTGAAACAGGCAAAACAGCGTAGGACGTAGCTCTTGGCTCTCCGTATCAACATCCCGTCAACAGAGATGACATTCAACCCCATTTGAAGGAGGACATTCTGCAACAGACAATCACAGCCAAGTTGGTGACAATTTTATTTATTTATTTATTATACCTACACATATTTTTTTTACATTTATTTTAAAACACTAGTATTTGTCGTATTGTATACATATATCTTTTTACGTCTTTTAAATTGTAATATGTTGTGAAGCCCCCATGAATGATTATGGATGTGGCGCTATAACAAATAAATATCTTATTATACCACGTACTCATGGGGTCACAGAAAGATGGCACATTATGTGCCATGTGACCACCACGTAACAATACTTTTTTATTTTGATTGCTCATGTATAACGTACTGTTGTTGTTGTTGTTACGAAATAAAATTTGATTTGATTTGATTACTCCACGTGAAATGGTTCATTTTATACATAAATGTACAAGCAAGCTTCTGCCATATTTTCATAGTTCTATACTCTATTAATGCATAACACATTGCCGTAATGCCTGCTATAAAACAGATACAGGTATGTCAATTAAAACACCTGCCTACAACAGACACTAGCTGTCTACGCAGTACGCATATATAAATATGTTTTACTGTCCATGAAATCAACAGGAGTTTGAAAGTTAAGTGTTAAATCATAGTTAGTCAGTATCTCACGCCAAAAATCAAGCTTATTTCAACATTTACAAGAAGCCGAACGTGAATACGGCCACACAAAAAGTATTTACTGTTATCAAACCATCAATCGTTTGAAAGTTAAAACTGCTAAATCAATATTTGGTGATAAAACTCATGCTTATTTCAACATTTAAAAGAAAGCAAGTCTTGGACAGTTATCTCATGAAATCAATGAACAAACGTACTAACATCACAGAAGGATCTGTCATTTTTTCAAAGGGGTGTGGCCAGGGCTTTATGCAGGACCAAATGATTGCCAGTCACACATGTTTTGGGGGACACATGGATATTAACTGTTAAGGCAATTTACAAACTTTAAATGTGTTTGATGACCTAAAATGGACTACAAACACACATGTGACACCATTTACACTGGCCTTTGAGGCGTAACTGACAATATATTTGGTTTTGGAAGTCTTTTCATTTTTGCCCCTTCATTTGTGTACCCGTCCACCCACATTTCTACCCGTCCACAATGTTTTTTACCCATCCAAATGACGGGTGGTCGGGTCTCTGCACAAAGCTATGGGTATGGCTCAGCATTACTTCTGGCTTTTGGTTCCAAAGAGAACGCCCACACCAGCGTCTAGCCCAGTGAAGATCTGTAACTACCACAACAACAACCACAACCACACCGACTCACCTGCATCGCAAAGTCCGTGGTGAGACACCCAACATCCACGCGCTCCTCACAGACAGCCGCGTACTCGCCCATCGACTGCTTCACGGAGCCGATGTTACTCGGCGTAATCCACCCGTCATCATCGCCTTCATCATCATCAACGCCGCTGTCATCATCTTCATCTTCGTCATCACTCTCACCCTCCTGTAGAGTCTCAGCAGGCAGGACGTCGCCTTCGCTCAGCTGTCCTCGCAACTCGTCGGTGGTGCCATCTGTTGGTGAATTGTCATGCTTTTCAACTGCGTCTGTGCTAACTATTTCGACCTGGGTGACCTCTGTCTGTTCCCCCGCGTCCCCATCACAAGGGCCCTCAGCCTCGTCCTCTCCTTTTCCGTCATCTCTCCCTACACAATCGTGGTCTTCTGTAGTTTTTGTCTCCACACTTTGAGACGGTCCCCCATCTGTGCTTGGTGTCGTCTTCTCATCACTTAGACTGATATTGTCAAGTCGTGATGACACGTCTGACGTGACGTCAGTTCCCTGACTCTCTGACGTTGTCTGTGACGTCTTACCCTGAAAATAAAAAGGACTAACGTTCAGGGCTGAGGTCAATTCAAAAATAATTGGAATTGATCAATTCAAATCCAATTCCGAATTGGAGCAGGAATTGAAAAATTTGGAACAAAATAAATTAAATTGGAATTGAAAGATTTACACTAAAAATAAAAAGGACCAACATTCTGTAGTACTAGTGGCAAAAATAGAGATGCCCAACTTTTTCACTGCCAACAAAAGACAATTGCTACATATACAATATTTCAAGTAAATAAACCACTTATTCTGGGTTTACTTAAAGTGGACACTACCCGATTCGACATGACATCGTCCACACTCCCCAGAATGTCAACATAATATTTTACTTACAATATAGTAAACTGAACAGAAATGTGACACCACAAGAAGACATCTGGTACAACTTAGCAACAGAAACAACCCTGAAAAACAGCTACAACAAGGACAGAGAGAGAGAGAGTGTAAACAATTACCCCAGTCTTCAAGTAGAAGCCAGCAATGTCTGTTGCTTTCTCCAGTGGTCTGGCAGTGGCTGTCCATGTAACCTGAAGCCACACGTCACACTTGTGACAATTGACATTGAACAAGTATGTGTGTTAAAAATGCTTAGGCACAAAAAACTATCATGTATTTGTTGAGATGCTTACCAGCATTAAATTCTTAAATTGGGAAGAAATTACTTAAAAGCAAAACTTAAAGGATGTCCAACACCTGCATATTCTGAGATGTAAATAAACATAAGATACGTGTATATATTCAACTAAAGCTAAAATATTGCCTGTATAATCCATACCACTGGCTTGCTGCAAAGCCTTTTGTGTGTATACCAACACATGCCTTCTCAGTGCCATAGACGCAACATTAATGACTTCAAAAGCAAACAGACTTATTTCTTTACAAGTAATAATAATAATATATTTTATTTAATATAGCGCCACATCCAATTTCAAATTGTTCGTGGCGCTTTACATATATTAAAATCCTAAAATACAAATACAGACCATAAGAAAAACTAGTAACATATAAACAAACAAAAAAACAAAAAAATATCAATATAAAAATACAAATTATTGAAGCTGAATAAATGTATATATGTAATATATTATGTATAATAAATAATATATAAATAGGTTAAATATCGATAAAAGTACACAAACATTAAACTAAGCCGCGAGAACAGTCAGAAAGAATTGTGTCATTGGGCCTGCCTGGAAGGTGGCTAAACAGGCAGATGTCTTAAAGTACCCAATATTGATCTCAAGGTAAAGTCTCATCACTACCTTTCGCTCTGGTGCGGTGCGGATGTGATCGGTGCCGACATGTTCCTTCTCCAACTGGTACACCAAGGCCATCACCTGGATGTCGACAGCTGACAGACTGGGGTAGTCTCCTGTCTTCTTCGAAAACTCTCTCACTGTTCAAAATGTTTCACAATTTTGTCAACATTACAAACAACATTACAAATACCAATAACATTTAGGATGAGACTATTCGCAGAGCAGTGACTGCTCTGCGAATTAGGGAAAGACTTGCAGTATTCTCAGAGCAGGAAAAAAACGAGCGTTTACTAGTTGTTATGCGTGTTGTTATAATAATAATTCAGTAGTGTCGATTAAACTAGTTACAAACTACAAGAAATAAATATAATAAAAGTACAAGTAAAACATTTGAATACGTATAGCTAAATCATTGTTGTACAGAACGGAACTGAACTAAAGAAACTAAAACTAAATCAAATTTATATTTTGTTTAAATATTGTCAAGAAATGGAAGTATAAATTATATTTATTTAAAGTATGTATATACCAAATGAAAAAAAAAATTACCATGCAGTGACATCACTGCTCTGCAAATAGCCAGATGGTAACATTTTATAATTACAACTTAAACACACTATCTTCTCTGCTAATTTATATAGCTTCACATGTCATAGATTAACACTGCAAACCAGCTACTATACATTCAGTGTCATGAGTCAACATTTGAAAAAGTTTAAAAGGATCAAACATATTTGAGAAAATAATAAAAATCAATTTGGATTAATATTTGTAACGGTAATCCTTCTATTCTACTATCTAGATCTTTAAGATGTTTGATATAAAGAACATCAGTTTGCAGAATGTGTCAGGCATTTAAAATGGATATGTCGAAAATGAAGATAGAAATAATACACAAAAGTCCAAGCTTTTATGGTAAAATTGCTAGAAATATGAGGTGGTAGATAAGAACAGATGTGCAGAGCGGTGGTCATGCGGTAGAGCGCCGGACTGTCAATCGAGCGGACGGTGGTTCAATCCCACCTACCGGCATTTCGAAACTTGGGCAATTTCGTTCACCTCACATTGCCTGTGTCTTTCGGAAGAGACACTAAAAGCCGGTGGTCCCTTCTATCTGGTGTCTATGCCAGGGGAAGCAAAAGATCCCACAAATGTGTAACCTGCAGTGGACTCACTAATTCTAGAGGACAACTCTGAAAACCAGGTTTCGACAATACTCTAGTCACAAACATGTGACTAACAGAGTGATGAGCTAACAATAAGAAAAAGAAGAAGAGCTTCACCCACCACATCTGATGGCCTCGGGGGGTGGCTGCTTGAACTGAAGCTCATACGGCAGCACCTGAAGACGGGCCCTGGTGGTCGCATCTCGGATTTCTTTCACGATGTCGGGCACTGTATAGATCTTCTCACCAACGTCCTGTGAACAACATAACCCACCACTTGTGACTTGAATCATGTTTGCTGTTGATCCTCAATCGTGACATTTGGTGATAGTTAAGATTGTTTTCACAAAACTCAAAAGCTCTATACTTGTTGGAGACGTAACAAGTTTAGCAATTCAATAATTCCCCGCACTTGACAAGTCTGGTTGCTTATGGCAGTATTTCTTTTACAATGAATCACAGATTAGACATAACAAATAATTGGGGGGAGGTAAGCCTATGGACTAAGGCCAGTACGGGGAGGGGTGGTCTGTCACGGTTACAGGTGGGCAGCAGGCCTGAACTTGAAACACTCCAGCCTGACTTTTAGTTTAAGAGGATGTTTTGAAAGGGATGTGCCAGGGCCCAGGGGTAGAGAAGACTTGGTACTGACGTAATCAGCCGCGACAGTGTACGAGTCTGACTCTGAGTGACACCGTCCCGTGTGATTGACTGTCAAGCCCAAGGCGTGTTTATGCCAACACGTGCGCCGAACAATTTGGTTCTAAACTACTAGTTTTTTAGCAAATTATGCTACACGGTCAACATGCACAGATAGAACAATTCATTCAGATGCTATATGTGTTTGTAAAACAATCACCTTGATAGGAGCATTTCGAATGAATCCACCAGAATCAACAACAACATGCTTTACGCGATTTCCGTCGGTCGCCATTTTTACACGTGACTTCGGATGTGCGCTGACTTCGTCCAGTCGCCACTAGATGGTGCCACACAATCCGTTACACGATAAATAAATGATAATCTATTCCCCAGGTGGCGACACCAATTTTGATGAATCGACCGTCGTCGATGCGACGGTGGCGCCACATCTAGACATTTTGACCATTACTTTCTGGCTCATTTACGTCGCCCGGTATATGACTATAGAGTTTTTGTTTTAGAAGAAAAGAAGAATGTGGAGTTACGGCGACGCGGTGACAAGCAGTTTTAAACGATATCCTGATGCGATATTCGATTATCAATCTGGTTTTCCACCATTGCCTTGCAACATTGCCTACCTAAGGAATTGCTAGGCCTACAGTTGCTTGTCACTTGAACAACAACATTTATTTTAGGTGAATAATCTGTTATCAAATAACACATAGCTGAAGCAACATTCAACGTATATTTACATTTAAACACAAGTCACAAAATAAAATAAACCAAAACGAAAATGTTTCGCTGCTACTTTTCTAACATATTCCCCGCTAAGTCACAGGTAGCGCATCGCGTCATGAAATTGTGTTATCGTCGTCTAAGGCTTAGTTTTTGTATTGCATATAGATTATTTGTTGTAACTTAATTCATTACAATTTGTAACTTAATTCAATTTAAAACATACATGGTATATATATATATATATATATATATATATATATATATATATATATATATATATATATATATATATATATATAGTAATTATTATAATACACCTATGAATTAATTCAAAATAGCGAGCAATGAACAAGATTACCATCAGCAAACTATTTTCTTGGTCCGTTCACGAAGGCGAGCGAGGGTCAGTTAAGGAGGATTAATAGACAACCCGACAACGTGACGACGCGTGACGGCGGAATCGACGTTTTTAGCAAGCCTCATTGGAACAATTGAAGTAATCTCCTCCCATATTACGCTCCCTGGGTCTATCCCTAGTGTAGGACTGCATCAGAATTAGTGCATCCGTTTTCTGATGTAATAATATATTTTATTTAATATAGCGCCACATCCTATTTCAAATTGTTCGTGGCGCTTTACATACATTAAAATTCTAAAATACAAATACACACCATAAGAAAAACACATAAATATACTAGTGACATATATAAACAATTATTATATATATATATATATATATATATATATATATATATATATATATATAATAATATATATATATATATATATATATATATATATATATATATATATATATATATATATATATATATATATATATATATATATAACAGTATAAATATAATAACACGAATTATTTAAGCTGAATAAATGTATATATGTATAATAAATATATAAATAGGTTAAATAAAATATCGATAAAAGTACACAAAAATGTATCGCAAAATTAACCCGCCCCAAGCGCCAATCCGCCCCTGTGTTCTGCTGGAACTGAACATCACCAGACAGCTGGGCCGGGAGTCGTTACGAGACAAGTTGTCTTTCTTTGGTCACACACTCAGAGAAGATGGCAGAGCCCAGGTGGTAGATGCGACACAGAAGAAAGTACCTGGCAAACGACAGCCCGGAAGACCGAAAACACCACCACAAGTGACGACATCACGAAGTGGATGAAGAGAAAAATCAACTCGATCACACAATACACGCCAGGTCGAGATCGATGGAGGAGAATGGTCCAAGGTCGTGCGATGGCTGTCGACTATTGTTCGATTTCGTGATGGAACCGGAAAGAAGACGAAGTACTTAAAACTACCTCCATTGTGAGAAACACTGTCAAACCATTCTACCACACAATAATTGAGACATGACACACACACATATAAATAATATATACATGTATATATATATATATATATATATATATATATATATATATATATATATATATATATATATATGTATATATATATATATATATATATATATATATATATATATATATATATATATACTACATATATATAAAACAAACAAAATGTGTTCAGATTCACGGTGAATCAGAAGCATGCGTGTGAATGTACATATAATTTGTGTCGCCTGAAAAAACCATGATAACACGATTTAACTAACTGGACTTACATAAACAACAATTTATGTAACTATGTGTAACGGTGACCTAATCGAATCCCTACATGTTTTGTGCGCTGCTAATGTCTTCCACTCTGCGCTACTTCCGGTAGAGCATATTTGTTATAGATTAACTGCCTTCGATGATTTTCTTTTGAACCCGGTGAAAAAAATTCCCATAAGAATG
>OZ024862.1:38446174-38451174 GCA_964017155.1 Oasisia sp. SBJ-2009 | reverse complement strand
TTACACAACTGGTAGAATGTATTTTTTAAATATATACTTTAGGCTATATATGTAGCTTGTTGCATGATAATAACGCTATAAACCATAATATATAAGCACAACATTTTGTAGATCTTTGCATAGAAATTCACCTTATAAATACTGCAGTTAACAAAACACCAAAACACGCAATAACATAACCATGACAATTACAATGACCTATAGAGTATAACTTGCACAAGCTAACCTTCACATATGTAAAAGCGTGATCTAATTTTACAATTATTGTGAATATATAAAGTGTGTAGACATTCCATTATATTTCAGGCCTGCTCGCTGTGCAATTCTCACACGTTACAAATCAGGAAAAAAAGTGCTTCTCGTGCAAAATATTAAGCCATCTAAAAGCTCAAACCTCGTATCCCAACGAGTCCTGTCGTAGAATTACCAAGCGTGAATCCAAAGTCAAATAAGTGCGCAGTCACACCGTGAGCGTCATCAAAACGTCTTGATATAACAATGGTGGCACATCTACTTCATTTATTTACAAAATGGCCTCGTCACATATTTTTGAGAGCTTTTTTTTCCATTCAAAATTAGGTACGGTGTGTAGCTGTTACCAGCTACCTTTAGGGTGAAATGACAGAATAATGGTCACCTTCAAAAGACGAATCTTCAAACTGCGGCACCCTTTCAAATTATGTATGTCAAGCCCTGCGTGTAGTATATGAAGGGAATTTGAAGACGGTTGGTATTTTATAACTGCAATTGGCCTGGATCAACCACTCGTATGATGAGAAACTTTATGGCCGATACCATCCTTGATTTTTAATTTAAAGGTTATTTTAAAGGTCACCCAAGAAAACAAAGACCATAGGGGCATGTTGTAACAGTGCTACAATTTGCACCGAGATAAACGTTACAACTTGCCTCAACACCGTTTCGCTCACAAAACATATGGTTTATGCAAGATTTACAACATTATACTCATAATATAAACGATACAGCAGAACAACATGAAATATGGATATACATACGCTTAACTTTTAGGAATAGAATAAGTCATTTTTCTTTAAAATGGCGTCACTCGATGGGGTGTCGACGGATTCACGTGATCTCGTGATCGGGCCTACTGATTAATTTGCATTAGCATTTTTGTCTGCAAGCTCTCTGTTACAAGTTAATCGTGTTACAACTAGCCCCGGTCTCTCCTTACTAACTAAACCAAATGCAGCGTTATTAAAATTGCCTTAAAGGGGTGACGATGATTTAGAAATGCCAAGAAATGTATCGTTATGAACGGGCAATAACACCAAACTAAACTAAACCATTTGATGTAACACCCTCCTTCTAGATAACGTCCGTGCAACGACACGATTTTTTCCCTGCATACGTGTAACTATTCCACTTCCGAGTTATTTTTACTGCGCCGACTATTACCCGCGACACAGACGACCGACGCGCCCCTTCAAAGCCGACGGGACGCCGACGTCGAAATTGTCGTCTGCTCGCGTCACCTTCCCGCGCGCGCTGACGGACGCGTCGGTACGTCTTAAGTCGCCCTGTCGGTGGTGTCGACACCCGCCTGTTTCGTCGACGAATCGAGCGACGGTCGTTAAATCGAAATATGATCAACCCCGGCATTGTCTCTCCGCTTAACCGCCCCGCGAACGAAGCGGACCCCCGCAAGCGTATGTTGACAGGTGTCAGCGCGGGTGATCGATGGCCGACGATGTTACCCCGGATCCGTTTCGCTCCTTCCATTATTTTCCTGCGCCGACTGCGGGCAATTTTCGCACTTGCATATCGCGGCGAAAATTGCCCTTTTGACGTCGAACAATCGAATTTGTCCAAATGAAAATTAGTTCGTGATAAGCGTGCAGGTGTGGGAATTCGCCAGCCGTCCGTCAGCGAAGTTGCGATGCGCGCCAGTGAAGGAAAGCAGATTTTCGTCAACACGCCGCCCAATTATACCCGGACAAGTAAATTAATCAGTGGCGTAATGTGATCGGCGCCCGGCTATTAAAGGAACGGTGACAACGGCTGTTGATTATTGTTTAGCACGGCGAACTTAGGCCTACTTTAGTAGGTCAGATATGTTTTGTTCTTGTGAACAAACACACAACGAAACGCCAACTGTGTCACCTTAAATCATAGTTATATCGGTATCTATATGTTTTAGTTTCGTAATAATAGTTGGTTAATTGGCCAGTACTTTTAACAAGTTCCGATGATTTTTATTTTATTTTGTTTTAATGTAATTGTCACAAAATAGCATATTGCTGTTTTTATCACTGTGAATAAAATAGCATAGGGAGACCGGGGCTAGTTGTATCACGGACGCGTAAGTCATAACAGAGGGTTTGCAGACAAAACTGCCAATACAAATTAATCAGCAAAGCGAACGTATACTCACCAATATATTTGAGCATATCACATATAATATCATGGGAATCCGTCGACATGCCATAGAGTTACGCCATTTAAAAAAAAGATAATATTCTCGACTTACGCTATGCCTAAAAGTTTACCGTATGTGTATCCATAATTAATTTTGTTTGTTTGTTTTATCGTTGATATATCTGGTTATGAGTATATTGTTGTACATCTTACAAAACCATTAAATCCTTTGAAGTGCGCTTTTTGCAATCGCATGTTTTGTGAGCGAGACGGTGTCGGGTCAAGTTGTAACATTCATCTTGGGGCAAATTGTAACACTTACAACATGGTCTTTATTTTCCCGAATGACCTCTAAAATGATCTTTAAAATAAAAAATCGAGGATAGCATCGGTCATGATGTTTTCCCTCACCATACTAGTGTTTGATCCAGCGTAGAAGCCTATTAATTGCAGCTATGACATTCAATTGGACATTTCAATGTTTATTTGGTCTGCTATAAATAGTAACTTGATGGGGACCTTGTTCAACTTCCCTTCATATACCAATATACACAATTCTTCATGCAGGCCATGACATACATAATTTTGAAGGGTTGGCGTGGTTTGAACAGTCATCATTTGATGGTGATCATATTTGACCTTCATTTTAACATAATGCACAACTCGATAGCGCACTTGCACAGTATTTACAGAGAGTCAATAGGCTCTCTAATTTCGAAAGGTGTATATTAATTAACAGCTACATGTCATATCTCATTGTGGGGGGTAAGTATTATTTCAAATAGTTTGTACATTGTTCGTATAAATGGAGAAGATGCAAAGTCATTGTTATACTTTATGACGTTCGCAGCTTTCTACAAATAGTCGAATATTCTTCCGTCATTTCACCGTTAGCACAGCAACTAAACACGGCATTTAAACTTAGAACGAAAAGCGCTTTTTTGGTGTTTATCCTATTTGTGTCATCTGTTCGATGTATACAGCAAGTAGGTCGGTAACTCGATGTCATGACTACATATTTTATATATTCACAATAACTGTTAAATCAGATCACGTGTTTACATATGTGAATGTTTGCTTGAGTAGTTACAAGTTATACTCTACAGGTCATTGCAGTTGAAATGTTATTGCATGGTTTGGTAATTAAAACGGTTTTATTAAATGCAGTATTTAAAAGGTGAATCTCAATACAAAATCTACTAAATTATATGCTTGTATATTATGGTTTATATCATTATTGTCAAGTAACAAGCTACTTGTATAGCCTAAAATATATAAAAAGAAAACAATTATACAAATTGTGTAGTTTTCTATGTTATTACAATTAGCACCAATGCTAAACATATATGTTACAATTTCCCCCGTAGGGTGGTACAACTTCCCCCGTTTCGGGGCAAATTGTAACATTTTAGAACACCTCATATAACTTATTATACCACCAATGTGTAATAAACCGGACAACTAAGTATGGCCTAATTATCTGTGGGAGATATGTGGGGACCATTTGGCATGAAACAAGTTTCGATCGGTTAAGAAACCCACCCGCAACTTTGATATGTGCTGCTTTTGTTACAACTAGCACCGGTCGCCCCTATTGGTGTAGATATTGTTAATTATAGTGATAGTGTTGTGAAATACAGACATACATGTGCATATATCAACGGTGCAAACGAATATACAGAAATCGCGAAATAATTACCTGTGTAACTGCCACATTCAACACATCGCGTAGTTTTTAGCTACCTGTATTTTAATATTAGAAAACAATGAAAACCTTACATTATACACTATATTTGTTATATTGCTGTGGTTGACATTTAAGAACTGTGCACCATTTACATGCTTTAGTTGGTTCTGTATCACGTATAAACAGTTTTGCTAGCATTCAACTTTTCTACGTATTTCCGACTCTGAATCCAACATGCTTCCTCATTACAAAGTCGTTTGAAGATTTTTAAATACTTATTACCGCCATCAAATTTTTTCTGTAAATGCGTTATAAAAGTAAGACAAATGTGCCTTTTTGTGATACTCCACCGCGAGAAAGGTCCGTCGGAAAAATACAACTTCACAACACACACTTTGTCATCGAAAATGTTTTGATTAAGTCATTTATCGCCCATTGTTTAAGATATTGGACAACGTCAACTATTTTCATGTAATGTATTAGATACGAAGTAACATAAATACGAAGTATTAAGTAAGCATATCAGAATGATTACCGTGGGAGCCTAGATAGCGTTTAGAACAGGTCTTTTTATCGGACGACTGTATGGAAACAATTTATTAAAGCAAAACGGTATTACATTATTGTGAACAGTGTTCACGGTGGCTCATATATAAAACAATTTCTTATTTAAAAAAGGAGGAGGTCTGTGCTAGAGGGTAGGATGCACATACCCACCCACACGCATGTACCCACACGCTTTGAAAAACCCCTCGTTGGTCACGCTCCCCTTTTCTCAGCCGACTTACGTATTCGCCGGGCGCGCGATGATATCACGCATCCAGTGTTAAGTGATTACTTAATATATAGTTTTTTGTAAAAGATACACGTTAAATTCGTGGTTCGTCGTGATGAGAACACATTAAGTTACCACAAGTACCACTGATTATGCAGA